>LPNX010606010.1:576394-665465 GCA_001517045.1 Pseudotsuga menziesii
GGAAGAGGCTTTAAACATGATTCTTTGTATGTCTCTTGCGTTGTCTTACTAGTTGTGAATTTTTTCTCCGTGGAGGAAAGTAGCAAGAAATGAGCTCACTCAAAAATTGACAGGATGCAATAGAGAGGGAATAGGTACTAGCGGTGATAGAGATTTGTATTATTATGAAACCCTTATTGGAAAAATGCAGGGCACGACATAAGTAGTTTTAATGTGGGCAATGGTATTTTTTGTGGTGAATTTATGCCGACAATGGTGGATGATTCAAGCCATATGGTTCATATGGCATGGGTACAAGTTCGAAACTCCTAACAACATTTGATGATCATGGGAATTTGGAAAATATTACCAAGGATGCTCCAAAGGATGAAACACATGATGGAGGAAACGATGTGCATAAACGCAGGGTGATCATACTCCCCGATTCAAGTTCTCAGACTATATTGGATGTGCTATACCAGGTCATAATCCTTCCCTACTTTTGTTTTTTGAATTATTGTTCATGAGTGGATTTATTTTATATTTTCAACTTCTTATGTTTCTAATTGTAAGTTGTATTAGAGATTCAGAGTTCAAACATAATCACTTGCAATGTGAGTCAATCACTTTATAAGTAGGTAAACTAACATGAATCTTGGGTATAGAGTACAAAATTAACACCCCAAAAATACACAAGATGATACTTGGCCCAACCAAAGTATTTCTTGCATGATATCATTTCTTAGAATTTCCCATAAACCGTCTGTTGAGAGAAAATCTTATTTCCTCTGTTCAATGTTTTCCCTCTTTGTAGAGGTTGTCCTTCAATGTTGAATTAAATTCATTGATTTCCAATTGGTATTATGTTCCAAAATCGAAGCATTAATGCAAGGGTTGTTTCACTTATTTTCTTTTTTATTTCTCACTTCACTCTGATTCCCAACCTATTCCCTTTGAGAAAGAGAGAAGGGTAGTTAATTTAACTCCCTTGAAGTGCTTCACCATGGATGTTGGAGATTACTATCCTACAAATACCCAAGGGGTATTTGGGCAATGTCACTTGAGGTTAAACCACCTTGACCTATTGGGAATGATTAGTGTCATGATTTAGATTAACTTTCTCAATATTTTTAGTCGGGGTTATCTTGTAACTTCTCACTCTCAAAGGCATGATGATGTAGTTCTATTTCTATCCACGATGTTAGCTATTGATCCCTTTTATGCTTTTTTATCAAAGCCTTCGAGTGGGCATCCTTAAAAGTCCACTTGTGACAAGAAATAGCCAAGTGACTAGTCCCAACACAAGATCTACACTTGAAAGCCACTTGCTCATACTCCAATTTTTGGGACCAAATATTACCTTCCACATTCCAAAGAATTTTCTTTGGAAGACCAAAACTCAAATCCACCTTAACACAAATCCTTGTATAAGTAGTTTTAAGGCTTAAAATGGTTTCTGAGGAGATTAAAATAAATTTTCACAAACACTCCTCAATAGTATCATGGGAGTTTGTTTTCTAGAAAAGTAGAGAAAGGTTCAAAATCCTCTCCCAAACTAGGAGATACAACTTTAAGGCTTTAAACAATATTTCAGAATCCTCTACAATTTTTCATAGGAACTTCTCAATAGAACTATCAAGGGAGTTTGCATTATTGAAATGTAATGGGAGGCTTGTAATCCTCACCCACATTGGGAGTGAAGATAAAACCTTTATGTAGGGACTAGAGGATTCATGCCAAGGCCACAAAAACAATCTATTGATCCCCTAGATATGGGGGTTATTATCTAGTTTCTTTTTTCTATCAAGAACTTCTGAAAATACTTAATGAAGAATAATTTGGTACATGGATGGATGAAGGAATCAATAAAAAAACATCTTCTAGGATCTTGAGATCCAATAATGATGAATGATCTACTTTGGCCAAAAATTATTGAACCAACAAGTTAGTTCATGGGAGATGAAATGGTCTATCTTAGGATTGACCACTAGAGGGTTGAGATTGGTGATTGGAGCCTTGAGATCACATTCTATGATATAAACCTACAATAGTGATGAGGTCATTAAATAATATACCAAGTTGTCAATTAACTAATGATGTAATTAAATAATATACCAATGTCAAAGTGTACATCATAATGACACCAACACCAAAAGATAATATCATGGAGGGTGGACCCGGGAATCGGGAGAGGGTCATTGAACCCCACGACTCAAACGCCCGACTCTTGAGCGTTTCTCCAAGAACATGGAAATTCCGTAAGTACAAAGTACATGTAGCGTTCAAAATTGAACCCTTCCTAGCCCTTCCTAGAAGTGTAAAGTTAAAATTTCCCTTCAAAAAAAATTTAAAAACAGAATTTTACCCTTCCAATTAAGAAGGGCGTAATTTATATCAACATTTCAAAAGAAGGGCGACATTTGAAATTACCCATCCATATAAATTTTTCAAGATGTTGAAATTCCTATACTATAAAGTTCAACTCATCATTCAAAATATTGGAAATATGATAAATTATAATCATTCACTCACTCATGTCATGCACTCATTGCTTAGTTGTGCAAGATGGATAATAATCATTGATGACTACGAGGTACTAGCCATAGAGATATGAATCTCACTCTCCAGTCACTTGGAGCTGCAATCTAAAGTGTGACAATTTTTCAACAACTATGACTATAGCAAAAAAGAACATCTACTAGTCTACTACTAGGCCCAAAATGAGATCAAAACTTTGTGCCTACTACCTATGTGAACCTCACAACCAATGTCCACTCTTTTTTCGTCAAAATGAAATTCAGAAGTTTGGTTTGATAAGTCCTCCTCTACAAGAATTTATTTCTTGCATGAATATCATGGAATCACGACAACTATAAACAACATGCAATGTCATGCAAATACAAATAATGGCATGTATCTAGGATCACAAAGTGTGCAAAGGTTGATTTATGCATTGTTATAGAGAGGTGTCATTGGGAACACGATATGGAGAAACAATAGTTATTAATAAAATTAAAAAAACAATTGTTGGCCCAAGAATAGCCTTCAATTTTATGGGTGGCATGATCATGATGTAATCTTCCTCCATCCTTCCAAACATTTGTGTCTTCTCATAACATTTGTCCTTGACGCCACCAAAATACATATAAAAATTGCTTGTCTTTACATACTCTTCTCTTTAAATCCTCATCTCATAATCATAACTAAGGATTATTATGCATGCACATCCTCACCTTATAATACGAATTGGGTCAAGGAACAAAGAGGACCATAAAATTTTAAATGTGTCAAGACGTAAAGAGTAAGAGACAACTATTAGTAAGTCTTATATTAAATTTACCATATAAGTCTTTAATTAACACTATCAACTAAGATTTGACACGTTGGATTGTTTTGATCTTCTTATCACTCATTACCAATGTGATTGCAAGGAATTTATTGAAGGTGAAGTCCATAATTTTAGGTCTTCTTCCTCATTATCATGCCTTTTGGCAAGACAATAAAGAGGGTAGTGGCATGCATCAACATGGAAAATGGTTTCGACATAGAGGTTATACACATTACTTGTTTTCATTAAATAATTTAAATTCCTATTCATGACTATTGATTCACTGAATTGTGGATTGGTACAAATCACAAAAAAGTTTAGAGCCTCGATCCCTTAATTACTCACACCTAGAACTTTCTCAAATCTAGCCATTAATAAACTTACATTGGTATTTTGGTTCAATTTAAAAGGTGGATTGTTCAGACTCAGACACATAGTGAGTTGCAAGGAATCAATTGACTTAGGCTTGCTTCCATTGCCCTCCATCCCATATATGTATGTTTTCATGATAATTGTTGAACAAAAAAATTTGATGCCCCGACCCCTGTTATGCTAGCTTTGCTAACTTGTATGGTATGTAGGATTTTTTTTTTAATGTTTTTCGAGTTGTGTATTATTTTTTGTTAGGTACCCAATCCTTATAATTCTTACATCTCTCAAGCTTGGATTGCACGTGGATTCCCCAATATGGTTTGTTGGGGCGTGCGCCTTAACGGTCACTAATTTTGGTAACTCCGCGGTTTTTTTGGAAGCTTGTAAGCGGAGTTGTGACTCAAAATAGTCTTAGGGGTGTCGGGGTTGAGTCAAAGCCCTCTTTTTTGTAATTGTCCATAAATTTCGGGTGTAAGCCCATGATTTTGTAACAGTGCACTTGTATAAATAGGCACTCATGTAAAGATGTCAGGGGTATCTAATGACATGAGGATCATGTGATGTGAAGTAAATATCTATTTTGGGTTTTAAGGTTTAGTCCCAGCTGTGTGTGTGGACGACCTCTGCAACTGTGTGCGCAGAGGGTTTTTGTAAGAAGGAACTGCAGCTGAGTGCGCAGCTTAGAGATTGTAAGAAAGGAACTGCAGCTGAGTGCGCAGCTTAGAGATTGTAAGAAAGGAACTGCAGCTGAGTGCGCAGTTAGAGATTATAAGAAAGGAACTGCAGCTGAGTGTGCAGTTAGACTTGAAGGACGGATCTGTTACTGAGTGCGCAGATCGAAATTGTTGTTTTGCAAGAAGTGGAATAAAAGCGCAGTTTTGTGGACATAGCCCCTACATTGGGGGTGAACCACGTTATATCTTGTGTTGTGGTTCTTTTGTGTTGTTTCTGTTATGGTTTTATTTTATGCATTTATAAGTAGATAATTGATAAAGTAAGATAACTGTTAAATATTAACTTCGCTGTGAATTCCCAGTTAAGGGTTAAGCAAGAAACGTCTTTTATCTAATCGCGAAGCTAATTAAGTGAATATTGAAGCTTTGTTTGGTATAAATATTTGTTAAGGCTAAAGGTACAGTAATATCCCTCTTCTGCTTGCAGAAACCTGGTTCTGCGGCACCCCATAGCTGTTTCGGGTGAGACTACAACCCGTTCGCAGGTTGTTGCCGAAAGGGCCAACACTGTGGGTCTTTTTGTTGGTGTGAAGTTAATGGTATAAAACCCGGGTCTGCCCTATAGCCCAACAAATTGGTTCCGTTGCCAGTTAAAATCAACATCTACTCAAGAGGGATTTACGTCGTACCCAGAGGGTTATGTTTTGGAGACCCTCAGTGAAAGAAATCGGCGACTGGATTGAAGAGACCTATTTGAAATTTGCTGAATAAGAAAACAAGGATACTCATCGTAGCTTAGACGACTTCTTGCAAAGGTACATTTTTACGGATGTGTATGAAATTTTCTTTGGTAGTATCCACATAGAATTGCACCAGTGGCTATCCAGGTTGATAGAAAGAAAGACAAACTTCAACGAAGATCGGTTTCCTGATTGGACCCCCGCAAGAATTAATATATTGAAAAGAGTGAATAACGCGATATCACGAGCTTTTGATTTCTGGACAACGCAAACCCTTGAAGCATTTGTGACAGAGGTTGCCATCGACACAAGTGCCTCTTTTAGCGAAGTTGAGAGACAAATTTTCCAAGGACCAAGGGGTAAGTACCTAAATTCATTTAGTCTGCAAATTAAAATGCTCTTGGCTGAGAAGGGCATATTGCTTATAGAATCAGATTGCAAGATTTATTTTTACTAACCTATGTTTGGAAGTGAAAGTAACTTCGACGAGCAAAGTGGTTTGCTGCGAAGCGGTAAAAGATACAAGAGAAACCTAGAATCCTATACCCTAGGCCAGAATACCTAGTATACGCCATTAAATCCAGAAGACCCTGAATCTGAAGAAAACCCTTCTGTCAAAAACCCCCCTATAACTCCACCGCGAAGATATGTTACCCCTGAGAACTGATCGCAGTCTGAAAGTAACCCTAGCCCTAGTATTCCTGTCGTAGGTCAGCCTAGCTCAGTAAGTTACCCTCCTCCTCCCCCTCCCTCGCCCCCTAGATCTCAAATGGCCCATATGGCTGATGACATCAAACTACCTGTCTTTAAAGGAACTGGATCAGAGAATCCAGAACATTTTTGGTTTTTATGTGAAGCTGTGTGGACTACGAAGAACATTATGGATCAAGATATAAGAAGAGTGCAGCTGGTGACTTCTTTCAGAGACCGGGATTTGACCTAGTTCATGAAATTCTCTAGTACTCAGAACCATGTCTTGGCTGATATTAAGACAGCCATGATCAAAGAGTTTAAGAATCCTAAGTCAGAATCACAGTGTATAACTAAGCTAAAAGAGATTCAGCAGAGACGAGGTGAATCAGTTTGGGACTTTGATCAGAGGTTCAAAGTTCTGCTAGATCAAGTTAGTTTCACTATTGGACTAGAACAACATAAGGAATGGTTCATTGCATCCTTATTACCTCATATCAGAACACCACTCATGCAACAGAAGGTTGTTGATCAACAAGAGGCTTTGGAGATTTCCATGAAACTGGAGATAGCTCCTATCGAAGATAATTCTGGCATATCCCAAATACAAGCGCAGTTAGCAGAAATGGCTCTGGAGCTGCGGGACATGAAGAAAGGGAAATCTATTCGCGAAGAGGTTTGGTGTGCACGATGTAGGATAGAAGGTCATGACAAGGAACAATGTCCTGCGCTATGAAATTACCTGAATACTGGTGGGCCAAACCCATTTAACCCTAATGTTCTATATTGTGAGATTTGTAGAACAACTGGCCAGCATCGACCTGAAGACTGCTTTCTGCTACAAAGATATGTGCAAGTACCTAAGAATCCCTATTGTAAGTTTTGTAAGTCAGTAGGACACAACGAAGAGGAATGTCGTAGCTTTGACCTTATGAGAGAGCGAACATATGATGCTTATAAGGTACAAAACGATGCATAAGGCAATGATGGATATGGTTACCGTGGTAGTACATCAGGTCGAGGTGATTTGGAGGTTGTGGTCATGGTGGTATGCCTGGAAGAGGTCGAGGCCAGGTTGTGTGCTATAACTGTAATCAGGTAGGACATTTAGCTAGAGACTATCGAAACCCAACTACGACATGCCGATATTGCAGAGCGGTAGATCATGTCATTGAGCAATGCCCATAGCTGATAGCTAAAATACAAGAAAGAAATGGCGCTCCTACTCAGAATATTCAGATGATTGCTATAGAGCAAAGACCTGTCCCAGCCATTAATGTTGTTACAAGGAGTGGAGCTATGACGCAAGTGCAGAACAAGGAGAAACAACCTGACGAGGTTTGGATTCGTAAGACCCCAGAGAAAGTTCCAACCTTCGATGTGGGAAGGGAAAAAGAAACATTTATGGAAGCCATAAAAGACTTTGCTGATCCAAGCACATAAGTAGCACCTGGGCAACAACATCAATAGCAGTTACAGTCTCAAGAAGCTTCGACAGATAAAGTAAGTACACTGTCGACATTTTTACAGAGTTGTATGAAGATCTTACAAAATCAGAATGCTTTAAATGACTTACAGAAAGTTATTGCTTCTTGCGAACCTCAGCGAAGCTCTGGTAAAGAAAAAACTGTCAATAGAGTTAGAAGAACTGGAAGAGAAATGAGATTGCATGCTCAGATAGGAGAGTATGACATGACTGATATCATTTTAGACTTGGGATCAGAAGTAAATGTCTTGACTAAGCAGACATGGGAACAAATGGGAAAACCTGCTCTTGAATGGTCCCCTATACAGTTGAGATTAGCCCATCAATAGAAGATTGTGCCCCTAGGAAGATTCTCTAGCGTCCCAGTAGACATTGATGGGGTTAGTACCTTAGCAGATTTTGAAGTCATTGAAATAATTGATGATAGAAACCCCTATCCAGCATTGTTAGGAATTGAATGGGCAATAGAAAATTATTTTGAAGGAAAAGGCTTGAGAGTCATAGTCCCCTTAGACCCTTCTCAAGGAGAAAGGTACACAGAGCCAGTCAGAGATGAAGATCAGGATATTTTGGATCATATCTAGAACATCACAGCTAAAGAAGAAGACTATGTTAACCCTACTACTGAAAGTATAATGGATTGGAAGTGTGACAGTTCTTGCATGACTGATTCAGATGAAGGCCTAGAGAATTGGCAGCATAGACTTTATGAGCTACATGGACATCGGTGTGTAAGAATTACCAAGTCTCTCAGATGGCTTGGCTCACAGACAAGAGTCGTACCTATTTTTGATGGATTGACAGACCCTGAAGAGTTTATTTTGCAATTCTCAGAGTAGGTACCAAATTCACAGAAAATGGAGACTCTAGGTTCAGCATTCAGAGCCACAGCTGCTAGATGGTGGAATGGTCATAAGAAGTACATCCATAGTTGGGATTCTTGTCAAAAGCTTCTTTGCCTCATATTCGTCGATCAACCTCAGGAGGTGCGAAGCAGGTTTAATGGTTAGACTATCCCTCAAGAACATTTGGAATAGTGTTATGAAGCATGTAAGTATATTCCTCATGAAGAATGGGTACATCGGTTTGTGCACACTTTGGAACCTGTAGCAAAGAACTGGTATGCAGAGGTGGAGCTTCGCCATGGTACTGTAAGTTGGGATAGTCTTGTTGATAGTTTTGTGTTGACATTTTCTATTAATGAGGTTTGTCCTGCTTTGGACGCAGCTGTTAGGCTGATCCACACTAAGGTGTTTGATGATAAAGAGATAGCAGAGCACCAACCTGATTGGAAGGCACAAGAAACCAATAAAATAGAATGCTATAACCTCGCAATTGACGAGGATGATGACCCATGCAACATTACCATTCCTGAGTTAGAAGGGCACTGTGAAGTACATGGACCAGCAGTCGAAGCACCAGAAGTGACTCAGCCCTTGAAGACAAGGCAAGTAAACAATGGGTCAGAAGAAATGCCTAAGTATGCTACTATTGGATATTATTGGGATGAAGAAACAGTAAGCAAAGTGACCCAACTTATCCATAAGTATCAGGACCTATTTCTGACAAAGTTCTCATAAATGAAAGGTATCCTTGGTGATATAGGAGTGATAAGAATCCCGTTGAAACCTGATGCGAAGCCTGTGAAGCAGCGCCCTTATAGGCTGAACCCTAAGTATAAAGAAAAAGTTAGGGTGGAGCTAGATAAGATGCTCACAGCAGGAATCATTGAGGCTGTTGAAGAAAGTCTATTATGGTATCAGATGTGTCGAAGGTCTGTACTGTGTCAAAGACCCTTATTGGGGCACAACCAGAGTTATGGATTGTGCCGAAGAAGAAAGGTGTGTCAGAGCTTAAAATTCGACCATTGGAAAAAACCAGATTTGGTGACATCGGCACGTTAACTGCATTAACTTCCTGTAATAATGAGATCCTGAGAAATCTAGCACCGTTTGGACAAGATCTCTGTCAGATTTGGTGTCTTCAATGCACAGTTATGACAGATTTGGTTGATGGATTCTATAAGAAGACACTCGGGCCTGCGGAAATCACATTATGCATTTCATTGAGTCTTACAATCGATTCCATGTCAACTGATCACGAACTTCAGGAACTAGTGAGAGAATTTCAACAGACGGGCCTGTCGAACCTTATGGGAAATCCACCTGCCTCTACACCCCACGAAGAAACTTCCCCAACACCGCCTCAGCCAATGCAGACATGATCTACCAGGAAGAAGTTTAAACTAGAAGTTCGCTCTAAGAGGAATGAAGACATACATAAGCAATCAGGGAAAACACCAGAGGATCCCAAGATGAACCCTTTTGGCTCAGCAGAAATCCCACCTGAAGGTTTTGAAGACTTTGGCGAGGCGTAGAATGTTGCATCACACCGGCCCCCTTATCTTTGGCCTGTTCAACCAGGAGTTCAGCTACCTCGGTGGACAAAGAAGTTCACATTACGTACCCCTTCACTGCCACCGGGTGTGCAGTTGGTCGGGACAATGATAGGGGAAACAGATCGGCTCAAGTATGCTGACCACGATACAAATGATCATGGGAAATTTCCACAGTTCGCACCTGGGACATACTTGCACTCTATCCACTATCCGGAGACTGGAGCGACATTATTAGAAGTGAAACAATGGGCTGCTGGCTTAGACAGAGCAGGCTTGATAAAAATGTTGAACATTCCCCACTTCGGTCACAGCATGCCGGTTACCATGGTATTCAAGCAATTATTGGTGTTGGTACATGATGGGAACCTATGGATTGGCAACAATAAAATCCCTATTAATGGAGAGCTAGTTAATAGGATCACAGGCTTGTCGAAGGAAGGGCCTGATCCTGGGATTGAATTCGTTGGGAAGCACGAAGACATGAAGCTGGTGCATCATATGAAGGAATGCTTTGGGTTAACAAAAGGAAATCGAGGGTATCAAACCTCAACTATTCAACATCAAAACATTCACTCCATTGCAGAACTACTAGCATGCAAGCTAATGAGGAAGTGTAGACTGAATGGAGTATCTGCACCAATTGTTAGTATTGCTGCGAACTGTGCCAAAGGCTACAGTTACAACTGGGCAGTGTACATTGCTAAGGAATTCCTTGAAGATGTCCGTGATGCAGGAGAAAGGTAGACCCTTTCACTATTCATGGTTGTTAGTGCTTATTGCACTGGTAGGATGGAAAGAACCTACCGAGGCACAATTTGTTGATGTACCTCCGAATATGCCTGGCACGGCAAGGTACACATCTCTGTGGGTGTCACAGCATAAAAGATTCTACCAAATGATGAACTATGTGTTCACCTTTTACTCGATGAGTATCTCATATGAGATTATGAAGACGCTGCAGCTCAGTAATGAGCTCTTTTCTCAATATGCGGGAATAGCCAACTTCAGGGCTGACATGCATCATGTGTTTATTAAGGACCGTCTAGATAACAAGCACAAATGGTCGAAGTTTCCATATGTGGTGAATGAGGAAGACATCCTCGTAATAGTCAAACAGTGGCCAGCTGAATGGATGAAAGATGCAGGGACACAGCCCAGTATACCAATCCCTCCAATGACAAATATGGATGCAGGTCCTAGCCAGACGCAGCAGAATGACCCACTCGAAGAAAGTGAAGAAAAAAGTGAGTTATAGGAAAATGAAGATGATTAGGGTGGTGAGGATGGAACGGATGAAGAAGGAGAAGAGTCGGTCAAAACAATCTCCGACCCCAATCGGCCAGATAAGCGCAAGTCGCTAGAGGCAGAGGAAGTGACTAAACCTCAGTCCAGAAAGAAAACAAAGGCATCAAAAGGGAAGAATATTGACGAAGAGCCCAACTTGACAAGTGAGGAGCTCAATCAGGCTCTAACAAAGTCCACAGAAGTCCTAACCAAAAAATGGTCCAAGTTCGCGGCTACAAACCTGGATGCGCTCACTGGCGTAGCGCAAAGAATTACAGAATTAAAGGACTTGGTAGAAAGATCAGCGACTGGAGCTGCAGCAAACAGTACCCCTGTAAATGCATAGCCAGACACAAGGCAATGGCCAATGAGAGATAACAGAGGGCAAGTACCAAGTGCAGCCCTCATCATAACTGACGCAGCATCTCACTTGCAGATGAGCATGACAGTTGGGATAGATTACACCAAGTTGTCCATGATGGAGCTACATCTGTGTCAATTAGAAATCATGAAGGAGATCCAAGCACGTGACAGCTACTCACACAGGCAGCTAGAAAATGCCACAAAGCAGAATGAAAGCCTCGCAGCGCAGCTGGAAGAAGCCGAGCAGAAAAAGAGGGAAGCAGAAAATAAGCAGACTGCACTGGCGCAAGCATTGGATAAGGCATGTCGAAGTCTCCCTGACTTCGACATACAGGCTGAAGAAGAACCAGAGCAAAAAATAGTCAAGCTAAAGGACTATGTGCACCAGTCTCATAGCCAGATGAAAAAGATGGAAGCAGACCATGCGGCTCAGATTGCGGAGCTTCAACTTCGCATCACCCCTGAGAGTCCACCAGAAGTCAAGGAGCAACATCACAGAGACATTCAGGCCTTGGCCACAAAAATATCAGATCTTATGAGTAGCGCAGCAAAACTGTTAGAAGAAAGCGTCGATGCCTGGACAACACTGCAGGAAAATCCAGAAGTAGAAAAGCTGCAAGAAACCATCAAGCAGTGACAGGTAGAGCTAGAGGTAGAAAAAGTGGAAATTAAGACTCTGCCTCCTATGCAGAAGATGCTCAAGGTGAAGCAAAGTAATGAACTCCAACAGGAAATTGAGTCGTACAGAACGAAAGCAACGCTGTTGGAAAATTCTATGCAGCCCTTTGTCGACGAGGCCTTGGAGTTGAGCACTGCTGCGGATAGCCAGCTCAAAGTTTTGAAGGAATATGATGCATTTGCACAGGAAAAGGCCAGCGAAGCATCAGCATCAGCATTACAGGAGTTGGTGGAGAAGGAGCAAGCAGCTGACAATATCATGCATGGCCTCAACAAAAAGTTCACTCTGTTCGCCAACAAGATTCTCCCACTAGACAAGCAGCAGAGTATCCTGGGACGGGACACTGGTGAGTCTTAAGGGCCTGTTGGGGCGCGCGTCTTAACGGTCACTAATTTTGGTAACTTCGTAGTTTTTTTGGAAGCTTATAAGTGGAGTTATGACTCAAAATAGTATTAGGGGTGTCGAGGTTGAGTCAAAGCCCTCTTTTTTGTAATTGTCCATAAATTTCGGGTGTAATCCCATGATTTTGTAATAGTGCACTTGTATAAATAGGCACTCATGTAAAGATGTCAGGGGTATCTAATGACATGAGGATCATGTGATGCGAAGTAAAGATCTATTTTGGGTTTTAAGGTTTAGTCCCAGCCGTGTGCGTGGACGACCTCTGCAGCTGTGTGCACAGAGGGTTTTTGTAAGAAGAAATTGTAGCTGAGTGCGCAGCTTAGAGATTGTAAGAAAGGAACTGCAACTGAGTGCATAGTTGGAGATTGTAAGAAAGGAACTGCAGCTGAGTGCACAGTTAGACTTGAAGGACGGATCTGCTGCTGAGTGCGCAGATCAAAACTGTTGTTTTGCAAGAAGTGGAATAAAAGCGCAGTTTTGTGGACGTAGCCCCTACACTGGGGGTGAACCACGTTATATCTTGTGTTGTGGTTCTTTTGTGTTGTTTTTGTTATGGTTTTATTTTATGCATTGATAAGTAGATAATTGATAAATTAAGATAACTGTTAAATATTAACTTCGCTGTGAATTCCTAGTTAAGGGTTAAGTAAGAAACATCTTTTATCTAATTGTGAAGCTAATTAAGTGAATACTGAAGCTCTGTTTGGTATAAATATTTGTTAAGGCTAAAGGTACAGTAATATCTCTCTTCTACTTGCAAAAACCTAGTTCTGCGGCACCCCATAGCTGTTTCGGGTGAGACTGCAACCTATTCGCAGGTTGTTGCCGAAAGGGCCAACACTGTGGGTCTTTTTGTTGGTGCAAAGTTAATGGTATAAAACCTGGGTCTGCCCTATAGCCCAACATGGTTATGGCATAGTCTAAGTAGTTTTTTTGTATAATGAAGTGTGCTCAAACTAGAAAAAATACAATAAAATAGTTGTTAAGTTATTGTTAATGATACAAATATGAAAACTTAATTTGTTCAATAAAAGAAGTGCTCAATTATTTAAAATTGTAAATATTTTAAAAAATAATATTTGTGTTTTTTTATGAAAGGGTTTAGTTAATTTATAATTGTGAGTTGAAATATAATTATTTATATTGCCCTTCATCTCTAAAATTAAAATTTAAGGCTTGCCTTTCAAATTTAAAATTTGATCACTGACCCTCCCTTCAAATTTGATCACTAAGTACATGTCGATTTTTATATCTGCCCAACTTAAGCGCAAGAAAACGAGAAGAAGGGGTCAAGGGATTATTTATAGGTACGAAAATGGTTTTCTAGTGCATGCATGTTTTTTTTCTAAAACATAGAGTGGTCTAGAGTTTGAATCCCTCGGGCATTAAAGATCATACAAAATATATGCACCTGAACATCCAAACCCTTCACACAATGTCTTCTGGGGTGGCCTTTACAGTGAATGCCTCTGTAAACCACAGCACACCCTCTGGACCCCATATGTTCGTCAAACCTCTAGATAACACACTATAACGATTGCAACAAGAAATTCAAATCATGAAATAGCCGGAGAGGAAGAGCCAACCCAATCTCAAACCATGGATTACACTTATGGGAAGGAACTGAGCCACACAATCTATAGAGAAACTGTTGTTGGAACCGATATTCAATAGCAGAATTGCTCCCAATCTAGAGGAAATGACCCTCAAGTCCTGTCATTCTAAAAGCCCTAAAAACCATCAAAGTCCTAAAAGCCCCAATGCAAGCAGGTCCAAGTGGTATTTTGTGGACGAAGGTTTCCCTGTATTTCAGACTGACCCCAGAAATAGAAAAATATATTTGGAGGAGTTGAGTATAAGGCACAATAAGGAGGTTCTTTTTGAGGACTATGTTGCGAAAAAAAGTGATGATGTCTATTGATAAAAGGTCCCTTTGGAGAGAATTGGGCATCTTAAGATAGACCTTGGCCTTCCAAATGATTTCAAGACCAACATGTGCAAAAGTTATCCTCGATATTTTAAGGTTGTAGATTCTCCTCGAGGCCTTCCATTAGAACTGACTTCTTAGGATCTTGCTCTTGTTGTATCCGCTGCAGAGTTGGCTAAGGAAGAAGCTTGTAAAAGACAGATTGAAGAGAAAAAATTGAGAATTGACAGGCCTCTAAAGTTCAAGAGGGTAAACTTTCCAAAAGGGATTAACCTCACGAAGAAAGACTAGGTAGGGCTACAAGCCGTCAAGGAAATGCCATTTATTCCCCGCTATGCTGATTCTAGGGACTTGAATCCGTCTTCAATGGACGCATAGAAGCATGCATTTTCTATGGTTTATGAGCTTCTGAGCCTAACAATAGAAAAGATAACTATTGTAGATCATCTTACCCATTTCATATATGATTATAAATTTTCTCATAGGATAAGGGCAATGCTTATTAAGCACCTAGAGCTTTTCTAGGTTTCTCTAAAGGGAGACAGAGATTCTTACCAAGACTCAGAGTTGATTGAGAATGACCCACTCATAATTTCTAAGGAAAGACTTCAAGCCCTTGTTTCTATTAGTTGCTTCCAAATACACTCTAGAACTATAGGGAAAGTTCAGGAAGCAGGTGAAGAAGATGGTGATTTCTCCGAAGAAGATGAGGATGACAAAGATTGGTCGATGCAGAAGGAAATGATGGAAATGATGATGAATGGATTGATTTAGATGTCGAGGAAGAGAGCAAAGAACATGCTAAGGTTAGATCCTCTTGTTACGGAGAGAAATTCCTATGGCTTGGGGTACCACAACAGACAACTTGAATCCAGAAATCAATCCTTTCCAATATGCAAGAGAAATCAAATATCTAACACTAAAGGATCAAAACTCATACCTTATTCTGGACGGTTGAAGTAGATCCCCGTTGAGCTTTCCAACTCCAGCTTGAATTGATAAATTACTTCCTCAATAATCAGTAAACAAGACAAGCATGCTATATATATTGGTGTTATATCTAATCTAACATATATAATCAACAATGTATAAGCATTTGAAATCATCCATGGATAAAATATTCATTCAAACATACATTATTGGACAAGAAAAGATATTTCTATTAATATAAAATCAGAGATTACAATGAATACAACCTCTGTCAACACGTCTGCAAATCGGAGAAACTGAATCCCCCACTTGGGCCTCCACCACCTCAATCCTCCATCTCTCGATAGCAAGCTCACAAGCAAAAGGCAAGCTTGGGAAGAGCACCAAAGTGATCCAAGGGACAAAGGGATGAAGACTCAAGCATAAGTTCCGGCAACAATGGACTATTTTTTCTTTGCTCTCAATTCTCACACATCCTTCAATGTATCCAAAGGGTTCCTTATATAGCTCTTCAATGGGGCAATGAAGGGTCGAATATGAGTGATCTCAAGGCATATGGAAGGCTAGGAGACAAGTGAGTCAGATCCATGTCTAGGAAAACTCCAAAAGAATTTGGCCTTTTGCACACATCCCGATGTATGCGGTTTTAGGGGTCAAACCCATGTATATACGTGAGAAAGGGTTTAAAAGTTGCATATAACAATTTAAGCATGCTTTTAGGGATGATATTGGAAACATCAAAGGTGTAAAAAAGGTCCATGGGGTCCAAAGAGTCTGCAGAGGGACAGGGGAAGGCCATACAAGTGTGGTAAAATCAGCTATAACAGATGCCCCCTAATGTGTGAGGTCAGAGGGGTCATATGATGGCCGAAATACATTATAATTCCATCCTAGAAGTGGAGTGATGAAGAACCCAGTGGAAGACCAACCACCCAATCAGCATAGTGCAATGATACAACTCTACATATAACTGCAAATACATATAGCAGTCTCAGATACATAAGAGTACAATGGCCATGAATAAGTATGATACAAAATATGACATAAGTGGTCATCGCCACGTACAATATACATAGATTAGAATCTCCATGATGAAGATATACAAAGGAGCAAGATCTCCATAATGGATGAACATATACAATGGATCAAGATGTCCATAATGGCCGGAAATGTCTGACATATATTGGAATCAAGTCACGAGAGCTGAAATCTCATGAACACTGGCACGATCAAGGAGGTAGCATATAAGAGATGCCACCAAAATGGAAGGTCTTCTACACAAACCGCTATGAGTACAAGTCCTACTATGTGAATAGAGGTGTCGAGGTCAAAACTAATAGTCCATCGTCTGATTACCGGTCATTGATGTATACCGTTAATAGACGCAAGATCACCCACCAATAATGATAATGGGAATCAAGGTACTAGAGTAAAAACTAACAAGTGTGAATAAATGTGTTGAGGTTGAACACTTTAGAGAATCCATCGATCAAGGGACATTGACGTATTCCCAAAGAATTGTCGATGGTGAGAGAATTTGCCACTGATGACTGCAAGTCTCAAGGCACTAAAAAATGACTCTAGATTCCAATCCCAGAATAAATAATCTGAATTCAATGGGATGAAATCCATTGGAAGGAGGGAATTAAGGCATCCCCCATCATCCAACATGAGGTACTCAGCAAAGTTGTATAATGTGGAAGGACTCGATCATAAGGTGCACGAACCAGTAACTGTACTGGGAATGGACGACATGCAAAGTCAAGATAACTGAGGAATGGCCGAATCAGGTTTCAACTTCCTTCGAACAAGAGCATAACAGTGAATGGTGACTGAATGCAGGCAGCATAGACTCGATATACAAAACTGGGACATCTTTGCGACATAGGAGGCATTGACAGAGGCTCCATAGGGACTGGAAGCTTAACCAATCAGTGGAGATAAACTCAGATAAACAAGTACAACTCCTAAATCCAAACTATAAACCCAACCAATGGATGTGATATACAGTGCTCTGTTTGAAGGTGACATGACTCGACAGCTGCCAAAGATAACATCTTTCCTTGTCTGGATTTTTGGTTTTTAATTTTTTTTTTTTTTGGACTTTTTCAAATATTTAAAAAGCTTGAAAAAGAATAAAACTGCTTTATAGTTACAGATTAGGAGGAGACGAGTGTCATATGGGTAAACAAACTAGTTCCAAGCAGTGGAACATACCTATGCTCAATGCAAGGATACATGTGTAGGATCATGACACTCGGGGGAAAGTCCCCTCCCGGTAAAATAGGGAATCAAGCCGCAAAGGATATAAAAGATGGCTCTGCATGGCTAGACATGAGACAAGCTCGAGCTATATGGATGAAACTAAAAGTTAGGGAAGCTGGCACAAGGCTCAATGAGGCAGGCAAAGCTCATGATAATGCAATTACAACTTGACATAAGGGAGTCCTGAGGGAATTAGGCCAGCAAAAGATCAAGAGGAGTATGAGGCTCTTGCGAAATGTCATGGCAATACTATATAATGGACTCCCACACCCTAAGGGGCAAAATGTCAGCATGGGCACCAAATGCAAATAAGGCGCTAACTAGGGTACCCATGTAAGGACAAGCTCTACCATTCACATCATGCCACTTCTAAAATAGCGAGAAGGTTCCATGACATAATAGAATGGGTTCATACCTAAGGCTATAATGAAACGGTCATAAGGTCGTGCAAAATGCAAATGGGAGTAAAACCTAACCTACATGCCAGTTTAAACATCATACCTGTAATGAGCAGGAACGGGTCAAAGTAGCGATCCAAACGACTCTCAAAATGGTCTCCTACATCATAAATTAGTCTAAAAATGGTCCAAAAGGATTAGAAACGGTCCAAACTATAGAAAAGGGGGTAAAAATTTTCAAAAATTTGAAAATTTTCTATAAATAATAAAAAATTCAAAACATTATATAACATTTGAAACTTTTACCCAATTGAGCTCAGAACTTCAACAACGAATTCTAGGAGATCCAGGCGGCAGAATCCACTACCGTTTTTTCCAGGTACTTACCCATGCCCTACTCTTTCATTTTCATGCAAATTTTATCTTTTTCCATGGTTCATTTTGGATTCTAGGCCAATCTAAGATGTGTGCCTCGACCCACGTGGAAATCAAGGATTTTTCCACATATAGGGCTGGATATACGCGGAAAAAGACCTCAAAGTCATGTACATATGCGGCCACGTTCAATGTTTTTTAAGTGTTCTAATGGATCAAACTTAAATTTTATGTGCAGGATGGTCCTAGAATGGAGAGAACATGAGCATGGTGATGTAGAGGGGGTAGTAAGGGCAGATCTAATGGCTCAACAAGCTTTACGGTCATGTGGGATCTACAAGTTTTGGTGTCTTGGTGGCTTAAGGGCCAAACCAAGACTGTTATGGATGCTAGTAGACTATTGAAATATAGACTCAAATTTGTTCCAGATAGACGGGATGTCCCTCAACATAGAAGTGGAGGACATATACTTTATTACTAGACTTTCCCGATGGGGGGAAGTGGTGAACCTACGCTCTCGCGGGCCTGAAGGTGGCTTGACTATAGATGAGTACATAGCAGTGTATTGTTATCCGGACATAGAGAAGGTGGGGAGTCAGATTCCAACTAACTCCTTACAGGTGCTAGGCCTAAAGGCCTTCTACTGACACTAGGCAGGATAGCGGGGCTAGCCTCACTCCACTAGGCCTCACGGCCATTGATGTTCTATGCCGTGGAGTGCATGAGGCCCACAGTTTATGACTAGAGTATGACATTGTTGAGCAACATGAAACAACAGCTTAGTGACTGCAAGATGGGCAGGGTGCGAAACTTTAGTTTCAACAGCATACTGAGCACGTTCTTCTTTGAGTGGTTTTTAGGATTGAGCCCTAGAGTTGACGTTCCTCTACACAAGGTTCAAGATCCGGCCTAATGGCATTGGGAAGATGCGATGCGCATACTGGGTGGAGGTAGGGTGTCCAACCCCTATCCAGCTGATTTCTTTCCATGGTGGTGACGACAGATAGTTTCCATCGATGATTACCCCTATGCAGGGATAGATTTTTGGGGAGACCCCGACATGCCGCTACCACCAGGATCGGTATACGGTGACATTGGTAATGAACCTCGACCCTCTTTAAAATTTTTGAGTTATTTATTTTTTTTGTGTTTTTTGATTATGTGGAATCAAAATACATGTTTTTGGGTGATAATACATAGTGACATCCTATCATATGCATGTAGATGTAGGACCACGGCGGCCTGAAGGCTTCCCTCGTCATAGACGGAGGGGAAGAGGGGATGAAATTACGGGTGTGGATGCGGAGCGAACGCTCCAAAGCATTCATACCAACTTCGTGAGGCTAACACACATGGCTCAAGTCGAGGACTTTCCTGAGGCCATGTAGGGTCAGGTGGTGGGTGTACCATGAGCATGGGTGTGGCTATTTCGATGGCTAGCTAGAGCCAAGGTGACATTCCACAATCATAATCCCCCTCCTCCTCCATAGGCTTAGATACCTGGGAGTGATACATTTTGTACTACCGTGTATTTATATTTTGGTGGCTCGAGAGCCCCATTTTTGTATTATGAGACTATGTATTACCACATTTTGAATGTTTATAAAAAACTTTTATAATGATCGATTTATTTATTTACATGTGTAAAAATTTATGTTTGTGATGAGCTTATTGTCTATGAAACAAATGCCAATCTAACACATATTTAGCATATGAGTCAACAACTTGATTATTAAATCTTGGAGCATGTATGTATGTTATATTGTCAAATTGTCGTTCTAACAATCTCACACGTAAGAATATTCTTAATAATGTCGGAGCCTTGACATGGTACAAACCATTAAGCTATGACACTACTAACTCCGAATGAAGACATACCTCAAGAGAGAGAATACCATGTGAAATGGCATCCTGTAGAAGCTCGATAACGGCACTATGCTCAGTAACATTGTTCGAAGAGGGCCGTAAACATACGCCTCCTGAAGACAATACCTGACCCATAGGAGTATAAATCACCCAAGCCACAGAGGCCGAGTGTTGACTGTGACAGCTTGCACCATTTGTGAATCCTATGAAGGTGGAAGATTCCATTGATATCTGACCAAAAGAAATGAAAACTAATCACAAACCCGATCACCATAAGAAAAGACCTACCTATGCAAAACTGTACAATAATATACAATAGTCAGACTTGGCTGAAAATCATGCATAGTAATTTTTAAGATAGAGCCCATTTCTAGGCTCCGCCAAGGCTGTTCCCTCATAATCCACTAACTCATAAGCACCCTTCTCAAAGACACGTTCAACGATATAAGGACCACGCCACATGGGATTAAAATTTCCTGCCCTCAAGGGTTCTTTCGGTTGATCCGACAAAAGGACCAAATATCCCTCACTAAACCTCCTTGGATGGACAAACTTATCATACTGGACCTTAATGCGATGCTTATTCACTTCTAGAGTCACCAATGCATCTCGGCACTGCTCATCAAGTTGCTCTAAGTGCACCAAACACTCTTCCAATGGGGAAGTGTCTGGTAAGAGCTCTATGGATAGCCTCAAAGAAGGAATCTCACACTAAACTGACAATACCGACTCCACTCCATGTACAAGCTGATATGGAGAAAAACCCGTGGCAGTATTAACAGCAGTTCTATAAGCCAACAAAGCAGGATATAACATAATGTGCCAATTCATCTTGCTTTGTGCGATGGTTCGTTGGAGAATGTATTTGAGTGATTTGTTCACTACTTCAACCTATCCATTCACTTGAGGGTAGTAATAGGAGGAGTGCTCTTGCTTGTACCCTAACTTTGAGGCCAATTCTTCCATCATAAGATTCTGAAAGTGATTTCCATGGTCAGTGACAAGCTCCTTCGGAATACCGAACCGAGTAATAATCTGGTTGAATACGAAGTGTGCGGTTGTCTCAGCGTTATATTTAACTATAGACATAGCCTCAGCCCATTTCATGAAGTAGTCAATAGCCACTATGATATGATGATGCCCCCCAGCTGAAGTTGGGTTGCAATCTATGAAATCAAGCCCCCACTTAGTGAAGGGAATGGCGGTGATGATGGGATGTAATGGGGTAAGTCGCGAGCGCATATTCCATGGAAACACCTGGAAAGGGTGGCACTTCTTAACCGCATCTACACAATCTTTAAAGATCAACGACCAGAAATAACCCGCTCTTAAGATTTTTTGGGCTGTAGAAAGCCCAGATAAATGACCACCACACGCCCCTCTGTGGTAGTCATTCAGCACAAGCTCACCCTCCTCATGAGTTAAACAATGACATAAAATGGAATCTACCCCACGACGGTACAAGGTGTTATCCACTATGAGGTAATTCTTGGATACGTGGCATAATCGTCGTCGTTCATCCCCTCAGAGGTGACTAGGGACCTTCAATGTTTGTAAATATATAATAATGTCTTCATACCATGGATCCAAAGCTGAGATTAAGAAGATGTGTTCATCGACAAATGCATCTTCACAAACCATCTCCTCATCCTCGCTTGGGAAGTCCGATATAAGCTCCACAAAAATTAACGATTTCTTTGATCTTGCCGAAACAAACTCGAGATCGAATTCTTGCAAGATGAAAATCCATTTATTATACTTTCCCCCAATCATCCTTCAATTGAGGATGAATTGAAATAGATTGACATGGGCTACAACCAAGGTTTGGCGAAGGAGAATATAATGTCTCAACCATTGAACCACATGTATGGTAGCTAAGGCAAGCTTCTCAACATGGGAATAACGGACCTCCACGTCAATAAGGTTCCAACTCAGGTAGTATATGACATGCTCTTGGAGCTCTTCATCCTCTTGAACCAAAACCATACCAATCATCTCCATGGGCGCGGCCACATAAAGTAGAAAGTCACAGCTATAGTCGGGTGGACTAATCACCGAGGCTAATGCTAAGGCTCATTTAAGCGCATCAAAGGACTCCTGGGCTCGCTCATCCCAACAAAAGGTGGTGTCCTTTTTCAAAAGATGCATAAAGCCTCTAGTCAAATTGGCAAAGTTGACAATGAATCTCCGTAAGAAGTTTTCCAAATAATGGCGGCACCTTTCGAACACTAATCTCAAATGATAGGAATGATGCATTCTCATACGAGAATCAGCAGCAAGGTCATCCAAAAATACCTCAATAATTGATTTGAGATCATGGAAGATTAAGGTCATAACCCGCTGAAAAGTGGCTCTGACGTTATTAAGGCCAAAAGGCATCTTCTGATATGCAAAGGTTCCCTAAGGAAAAATAAAGGAAATCTTATGTTGGTCCTCAGGTTTAATTTGTATCTGATTGTATCCAGAAAAGTTCTCCATAAAGAAAAAAACCTCGCTACCCGCACACTCATCCAAAATTTGATCAATAAATGGTGTGGGGAAATTGTCTTTAGGACAGGCACAATTCAATTCACGGAAATCATTACATATATGGATCTCTCCCTGCTTCTTATCCATGGGAACAGGATTTGAAGCCCACTTCATCAAGGGAACAGGATAGATAAAACTGGCTTTCAACAGTTTTTCTATCTCTGCCTTAATCACGGGTGCTTTCCTAGGATTCACTACACACAAGCGTTGTTGAACAGGCTTAGCATTGGGATAAGTTTCAATCTCATGTTCAACAATGCAAGGGTCAATACTTGTCATTTCATCGTAAGACCAAGCAAATATATCACATAATTATTTAAACAGCTCGGTGTACTCTTGAATCTCAGCATGGGAACATTCTGCCCCAATATAGACATTCTCAATCTTTCCAGGATCGCGAGAGATATTGATAGGAATGGTAGGATATATATTTTCCATGTTCCCATCAGCCATCAGATTAGGAGAGCTTAATGGAACCATGGGACTACCAATTCTCTCACTAAGAACCTCCCTAAAGTACTCATGCTCCAAGCGGTCAAGCTCGGGAAGAAAATAAGATCTATGATGCAATTCTTCCCAAGGTGGCTCAACCCCTGACATGGCCTCAATAATCACTTTGTCTGAAGGAAAAATACAATCAAGGAAATCATGCATGTGAGAAGATTGAATTGCCCATGCAGGCAGCGCATACGGGTCCTCCTCCTCCGTCCGCGAAGAGGAAGGACTAGGCTCTGCAACACACCCAATATTAGCTTGATAAGCTACCATAGTTGCAGGTAGTGGCACGTCCATCATGATGGGCTCACTTGAAGTATTCGGTGTAGGAAGAATCCAAGGATCTTCCATATGGTTTGTGCGGAAAGACACCGATCTCATAGATGTCGAAGCCTCACTGAAACTAGACCCTATCATAAGGATAGGTGTAGGACAACTAAAGCTTCCCATAAGGGATGGATACATGCCCTGTTAAATTTTCATATTCTTAGCTAAGACATCAGTACTTCATTTCGTTTTCATAACAAAAGCATATAAACAGGATCACTGAAAGATAGACAAGCACAACCATACAAAAGGAACACAAAGATTTATCTTGGGAAAACCCTAAAGGGAAAAACCCAGCAAAAGCTTCCTCAATATAGATGTCCCAAAAAGATAAAAGATAAAAGATAAAACCAGCAAGGAGATCAAAGCCTGATCCTCCTCCTTCTCCAGCTACTTCTCTTCTCCACTAATGCGCTACACAAGTGAGAGTGTGTGTTCCAAATGAGGAGCACTACAGCTCTATTTATATTCATCCGTTCACTTAAGTTAGCTCATCTGTCATGTATGCTCGAGTTACACATGTAGGCTCAAGTAACCACATTGGGGTGCTAATGACCCACCTTTATAATTAGAGGGGACTGCCTCATGACTCTTATTAGTTCTTTTGATTAGGAGCATCGGGGTACAAAGTAATACAAGTGGTCCTCCCGGTAGGACCATTGGGGACCACAAAGAAATACATATAGAATATTCTTTGAAGTTACAATATTTCAACACTCCCCCTTAACGAGAAGGGTATTCTATAACAACATCAACAACAACAATAATAGGAGAGAGATAGAGGACATCATCAACATCATTAGGGTGATACATCTATAAATCATTGGAAGCTTTTCAACATCATGCAGCCTTCATCTTCAATCTTTAGTCTTCAGCATCATCAGTACTTTGACCACTTCGATCAGCAGCATCTTAACTCTTCAATCAACAGCAACATCTTCAGCACTTTGACCTTTCGATCAGTGACATCTTCAGCACTTTGACCTTTCGATCAGCAACAACATCATCATCATACTTTGATAATATGACATCATCATCATCAGGATTTCATCATCATCAAATTCTAATATTTCGATCAGAAACATCATCATCATCATCACATTCTGATCTTTCGATCAGAAAACATCATCATCATCAGAAACATCATAATCATAAGCAACTTATGATCTTTTGATCAGAAAACATCATCATCATCATATTCTGATCTTTTGATCAGAGAACATCATCATCAACAACTTTTGATCTTTCGATTAGAGAAACATCATCATCATCATATTCTGATATTTTGATCAGAGAACATCATCATCGTCAACAACAGCATCATCATCATATTCTAATCTTTCAATTAGAGAACATCATCATCATCAACAACTTCTGGTCTTTCGATCAGAAAAGCATCATCATCATCATATTTTGATCTTTCGATCAGAGAACATCATCATCATTAGTAACAACATCATCATCATATTCTGACCTTTCAATCAGAGAACATCATCATCATTAGCAACTTCTGATCTTTCGATCAGAGAACATCATCATCATCAGCAACATCTGATCTTTCGATCAGAAACATCATCATCATCATAAAAACATCAACATCATCAAAACATCAACATGATCCTTCCTTTCAGAATTACGGGATTTAGGTCTTTATGGAGTTACCAATGATCCTTCCTTTTGGAATTATGGGATTTAGGTCTTTACAGAGTTACTAACGATCATTCCTTTCGGAATTACGGGATTTAGGTCTTTACGAAGTTACTAACGATCCTTCCTTTTGGAATTACGGGATCAACACATTTGTGGAACTAAGACAATCCTTCCTATTGGAATTATGGGATCAACACATCTATGGAACTCAGACAATCCTTCCTATTGGAATTACAGGATCAATTCAATGATCCTTCCTTTCGAAATTACGAGATTTAGGTCTTTACGGAGTTACTAACGATCCTTCCTTTCGGAATTACGGGATCAACACAGATGTGGAACTCAGACAATCCTTCCTATTGGAATTACAGGATCAACACATCTATGGAACTCAGACAATCCTTCCTATTGGAATTATGGGATCAATTCAATGATCCTTCCTTTCGGAATTACGACATTTAGGTCTTTACATAGTTACTAACGATCCTTCCTTTCGAAATTATGGGATCAACACAGATGTGGAACTCAGACAATCCTTCCTCTAGGAATTACGGGATCAACACACGTTCTTGAGTACCGAAGTCACCATATCTGTTCTGAACCAAATTTCAATGATGATACAATCCTACCACATTCACAGGGACCGAGATCTCCGGATACATTTTGAACCAAGGTTCAGGGATGATGCAATCCACCACTTTCATGGGGGCCGAGAGCTCTGGATACATTTTGAACCAAGGTTCAGGGATGATGCAATCCACCACTTTCACGGGGGCCGAGACCTCTGGATACATTTTGAACTGAAGTTCAGGGATGATGCAATCCTACCACATTCACGGGGGCTGAGACCTCCGGATACATTTTGAACCGAAGTTCAGGGATGATGCAATCCCACCACATTCACGGGGGCCCTCTGGATACATTTTGAACTGAAGTTCAGGGATGATGCAATCCCACCACATTCATGAAGACCGAAGTCACTGGATTTATTTTGGAGAGATGTCCCAGGATGATACAATCCCTCTTCGTTCTCGAGGACCGAGGTCACCGGATCACTTTTGGACAGATGTCCCGGGATGATAAAATCCCTCTTCATTCTTGAGGACCAAGGTCACCAGATCACTTTAGGGCAAGTGCCCAGGGATGATACAATCCCTCTACAACATCACTACTCCCCCTTTCAAGGAAGTTCTTTCCGAACAACACCAAGCTTGTCTTGAAAGACAAAGGCTTCGTCAGCACATCATCATCTAAACCATCATCATCTACATCTTCAATATGTGAATACTGAACTATCACCATCTGTATCTCTAGTATGTGAATACTGAAAGCATCATCAGGTCACCATCATCTGCATCTACAGTATGTAAATACTGAAACATCATCTATATCTTCAGTATGGGAATACTGAAATCATCATCATCTATATATTCAGTATAGAAATACTGAATCACCATCATCTGTATCTACAGTATGTAAATACTAAAACATCATCATCTGCATCTTTATCTTGAATGTAGAAATACCAGATTTCTATGTGTTACGACAGAACATGGGGATCTCTGTTATCACAACTCTCGTTATCACATAGAATCAATGTAGTATCCATCTTCAGTTCAAAGAGACCTGATATAAGCTTTTGAATCCATATGGCTTCACAACTTAGAAGAGCAATCTGCTATGTATTTTGCTTCAACCATGCTACGAGAAACACTGGACTGTTTCCTACTAAACAATGAACTCATAGAAGACCCCAAACAAAATCATCTACCTAATGTGTTTTTTCCTATCTGAAATACTTCCATCCCAATCTACATCTATGTAGCCATACAATCTATACTCATGGCTACCATCATAATATAAACCAAAGTCTATAGTCCCTTTCAGATATCTCATCACATTTTTTGCAGTTACTAGGTGAACCCGTCTTGGTTGAACAAGATATTGACTTAAGGTGTTCACAACAAAACAAATGTCTGGTCTGGTATTAAGTACATCAATGAACCAATGATCTGTCTGTAATGAGTCATATCCACTAACTCTGATGAGTCATCAGCTAACAACTTCAGGTTAGAGTCCATGGGTGTGGCCATGACTTTGCATTCCAACATATTGAATCTCTTCAATATCTCTACCACATACTTTCCTTGGTTGAGAAGGATTTCTTCTGAACTTCGCCATACTTCCAGACCTAGGAAATAATGCATTAACCTAAGGTCTTTCATCTCAAATTCTTCTGCTAGTTTCTTCTTGCTTTCCATGACATATTTCTCATCTCCTGTCAAGGATAAGTCATCCACATATAATAACAGGATGACAAGTTCATCTTCTATAACCTTGAGATAAAGGTTAGGATCAGCTTTACTTTTGGTAAATCCCATGCTAGACAAGAAACCATCTATTCTTTCATATCAAGCTTGAGGAGCTTGTTTAAGACCATATAATGCCTTCTTCAACTTGCATACATGAGTATGTCTATCTTCAACTTCAAATCCTTGTGGCTGTTCTATGTATACTTCTTCTTTGATCACACCATTTAGAAAAGTTGTTTTCACATCCATCTGGTGTAAGTCCCACTTCATCATGGATGCAAGTGCCATGGTAGCTCTAATTGAAGTATATCATGATACTGGGGAAAATGTCTCTTCATAATCAATTCCCTTATTCTGAGAGAAACCTATGGCCACAAATATTGCTTTATACTTCTCAATACTTCCGTCAGCTGCATGCTTTATTTTGCATATCCATTTGGAGGATACTATACTCTTTTCTTCTGGTTTGGGAACTGTATCCCAAACATCATTCTAGTATTCTTTCATCATAACATCTTCCATGAGTTCTTCTTGTCGGGTCATCAACATATCCTAGTCTTCTGCATTCAACCTTGAAGGTTGGAACCCTCTTTACTCTTGGTAAAGTCTCGATCTAGTAGGAAGCTGTCCATCATGTCATACCATGTCGAACTTAGATATATTCTGTAGTCACTCCCCCTGAAGTGGAGTATCATCTTCCCTCTTCATTCTGTACAGGTGGCTCTATGCTTGATATATACTTGTCAATAGAGTATGTCATGTCATAGTCTATTCTTTCTGAGGCAAATCATGAACCTTTTCTTTGTACACTTGTTCTTGTAGATCCATATGGAAGATACTACGTACTTCCCTTTATGTCTCGAAATCATATCGTATACATTGTTCCCCATGATCAAATGTTATTCTTTGATCATAGAATTCTTTTCTTCATCTTGATTTATCTCTTATACCCATGGTGGTATTCATCCTTCGAGGTGGATCTACCACTCTCTGAAGCTCTTTCTTTTGTCATGGTGTCTTTGACCCTAGGAGCTTCATGTTTATTGAATTGTCATCACTTGTTCTTCGGAACAAGTATCATCCTTGTTTTCTTGTAGGAGGTTGTTCAGGAACTTTCCTACAATTCAAATGCATGAATTTCATGGTTAGAACTATTTTATAAAACATATGCATAATGACAAATTCTTATGCATCATGCAACTATTTAGCCAATACAACATTCATCCATATCTCACGGAAACTTTCTAGATGACATCATTGAGATTGTGCATTAATCCAATATGTCATGTAAAGAGGTTTCACTCTAGATAAGTAGAAATGGAGAGATGTATAGCACCATGAGCTAGTTACCAATCACATGCATATTAGTAGTATATAGTCATAAATGCAAACAATCTATCATGCATAACACATCAACTGAATATGCATAACAAAACAATATCATTAAATGACAATTGAATACTTATCTTTTGTTTGTTTTGTGGGTAGACTCCTTCTTAATCATTCTCCTTTATCATCTTCTTCGTTCATGAAATCATCATTTCTTATCCAAATGATAAGATGGATAAGAGGTTCGTCAAGAATTGAGTTCTTCATATTCCTCATCGCTTGAGGGATGTTCTTTGAATGGTGAGAGCTTGATCTTCAATTTGCTCTCATCTTTCTTCTTCTCTTCTTATGAGACGAGCTTCTTCTTCTTCCCAAATTCAACTGAAAGTAATCACTTCCTTCTGGCACACATTCCTCGCATGAATGAATCCCATGATCATGGGAGGCCATTCAAGGTGGCTATCAACACTTCTGCATTCTCTGCTTCTTCTTCTATCGCTTCAAGATGTTATGCATTCTGTATCTTCACATTCTTCAACTATTTTCTCAAATCCATCTTCTGAATTATGTTCTTACCTTCAAATAGCTTGATCAAGGAATCAAACATATTCGGTGTCTTTAGGGAAGACACTTGTGGTACAAGTTGATCCATGATTGAATCAATAGTGATATTCTTGGCCTTCATCAAGTTCTTCTTGTGTAAGGCTTTGAGGCTCATCTCCCTCTAGAACTGGAACCTCTCTACTCATGTAGGTGTCTAGTTCATTTTAATCATAGGGATCAAATACTTTCATGCTTGGAATTTTTCAACTTCACCAAGATTATCATCAAGCTGATGTGAGAGATCACTTTGAAATGAGAACCTCAAATGCAAATAGCAAAAGATTAGATCTTACCGATTTGAGGTGTCCGTCCTGCTTCCGGAACTCGCTGATCTAGGGTTTGTCAGAGAAACCCTAATTTTCAAAACTTGGAATCTTTCAGATATGATTAGATATAAATATAAATATCTTCAAATGGAGCTGTCCAATGTACTCATTTTCTGAAAACAGTGGAGGGAAGCTTTCGGAACAGGAAGCCCTAGTTTTCCAATTTCTTCTGCAGAAATGCCTGTTAGTGTTTCTGTGATATATCTGAAGTTACTGCTCCTCTATGTCTGAAATTTCTCATTGAGCTAACATAGCATGTCCCTGATCCAAAACCATAGGTTTAATTGGAATTGGTTTCACCAATTGGGATTTATGATCATTTTCCCAAGGTGACCTGTTACAGGACTGTTCAGAATAGTGAAGTTGTACAAAACTCCACATGTCATGGGTTCATCTTCAGGTTCTGAAATTCATACCACAAAGAGTACAATACATGGTATTTCTGGAAAATATTCAGGAATTCCATTTGGACCTCTGTATCCGAAGCTATAGCAATTTTCCCTAGGTGTCCTGTTTAGGGATGAATTCTGGAAGAGGCTGGAACCCTAACTTGGAAGGATCATATCTCCAAGAATATAGCTAATCTGAGGCTGAATTTTGGACACAGCATTCATCAGGATTATATATTCGGTCTCTGAAATTCTCAAATTTTCAACCTTCATGAATATGGGGATACAACGAATATACCAAAACTTAGCTGTTTTAGTATTTAGGGTTTTTCTAGCTCCGGGTCAAACTAGGGTTTGACTTTCCTGGAGTTTCACCCAACCAAAAATCTTGATCCAGGTCTCTAAAATTCGATTTTTATGAGGAGAGAAATCCTATGTTGGGCTCACTCAAAAATTCTTCTTCTACAAGAAGCCCTAATTTCCCACACCGAAAACTAAAAATGCTCGGAATCGAATTCCGCTTCGACAGAAAGATGCGCCCTTCAATGGAGAGTCAGCCTAGCCTTTTCTTGCTGATCTATTGTGGAGAGAGAACCAAAAAGTAAGAAGCGCTAGATTTTGTAGCTACACAATGTCTTCTTTTCAGGGTGGCTCATATACCGTGTTAAATTTTCATATGCTTAGCTAAGACATTAGTACTTCATTTCATTTTCATAACAAAAGCATATAAATAGGATCACTGAAAGATAGACAAGCACAACCATACAAAAGGAACACAAAGATTTATCCTGGAAAAACCCTAAAGGGAAAAACCCAGCAAAAGCTTCCTCAATATAGATGTCCCAAAAAGATAAAAGATAAAAGATAAAACCAGTAAGGAGATCAAAGCCTGATCCTCCTCCTTCTCCAGCTACTTCTCTTCTCCACTAATGTGCTACACAAGTGAGAGTGTGTGTTCCAAATGAGGAGCACTACACCTCTATGTATATTCATCTGTTCACTTAAGTTAACTCATCTGTCATGTAGGCTCGATTTAATCATGTAGGCTCGAGTTACACATGTAGGCTCAAGTAACCACACTGGGGTGCTAATGACCCACCTTTACAATTAGAGGGGACTGCCTCATGACTCTTATTAGTTCTTCCGATTAGGAGCATCGGGGTACAAAGTAATACAAGTGGTTCTCTCGATAGGACCATCAGGGACCACAAATAAATACATATAGAATATTCTTTGAAGTTACAATATTTCAACATGCCCACACCCACACTCCCAGTTGCTGGCTGAGAGTGCTCTACAATCAGGATCGAAGCTCCCGAAGATGCGGTAACTGACGGATTCTTGAATGACGTTTGATCAATAATAACTATCTTCCCATTAAATGGAAAGCATACAATGTGAAATAGAGAAGAAGCTACGGCTTACATACTATACATCCAATTCCTACCCAGCAAGAGATTATAGTCAAGGGGTGCATCAACCACCTTGACCTCTATCGCAACGGTCTTCCCTCCCAAACGGACCTTAAGGGAAGAAAGGATCCTGTGTGGCCTAAATGATCTCCCATCAAAAGAATTCAACATGGTATTGGATTTAGACAACTTAGGGGAACCTAAACCCTTCCAACATGATAAAGACATCATAGAAGCATCAGTGCCTTCATCAATCATAGTGCACTTGACGGTCATGTTAAGACATTGCACATGAATCAAAAGAGACAGATAATAAGGCAAGCGAGGATGTAGTCCCTTGGTTTCAAATTTAATCAAGGAGGAAGAATTATCATCATTCACACCAAGGATAGAAAGAAAATCCTTCCTTTGCGAAGGACAACTTTGAAGTACTTCTAGTGCAGACATCGCACAAGGAGTGTGGCCCAAATCCTCGACAACAGAATAGTTCTAGGTGGCTCGGGCATTAGGATTGTGCCCCAAATGCTTAAGGACTCCCTTAGGAATACAAGGTGCAATTCAGGTTTATCCACAGGCTTTTCAATATGCAAAGGGGTCCCTAGTGGATTAGGTTCCTTTCCTGGGTCAGGTTGTGATGAACCATAGTCCTTCGCATGGGTCACAACCTTCGTAGCATGCACCATGTTGATGCAACCATGACCATTAGCCTCCGGTGGATCTTGATCACCACCAGACTAATCATGGGTCCTCGAGTTCATGTTTTGATTGTGAGGTAAAGGGTTTTTTAGCATAGCTAGGCCCTACGCTAAGAATCCGAGGCTTCATCGATACGAGGGCACAAGTAAGTGAGGTGATAATCCTTACATAACTTGCAAGGAAATTTAACCTTACGTTTATATTGCTTGTCCCCCCCAGCATTTCAGGAATTCTTGTCATTAGTATTATCATTTTTATTCCTATTCCCACCCTTACGATTGTTCTTACCCTTCTTTCTATTCCTTTTTGGTTGTTGGTTAACCTTCTGGTCCAATGATTGCATCGAAAGCACACTCACCATTTGGGTGGGTTGAGACGAAGCCGTGGCTTGTCCCGAAGCAGATTGGTTGATCAAAAATTGACTGACCTGTTGCACAACTGAATCAGTAGGCTTAGCACTTGCACAACCAACAATGCCATTTGCATGTGGTCCAGGTTTAACTTTGGGGTCGAAGCTAGAATGTGGAGCATTGGGAATGATCTCATATAACAAACTAGATTGAGCATAAATCAAGTCCAATTCCTGCGCCCTAAAAATGGCTTGTTCCTTGTTTTGAACTTCAGATGTAGAAACATCCTTCGCTATATAAGGAAATAATGACTTAAGGAACCACTCGAGGAGAAACTCCGGTGATATGAAGGCTTTAATAAACCTCTTCCGTCTATGCCACTATTGGATATGGTCCGAGATATGCGTGGCTTTATCCTGCTGAAATGTTGACAAGAGCTCTGCACCAACGTCATAATGCACTGGTAGCTTGAAGTGGTTGAGGAAAGTCATTGCTATGTCATCGAACAAAGAAAATGAACCCCTAGGTAACTCTATATACCATTTCGTGGCAAGTCCTGTAAGGGTGCATTGGAATAGCCTTAAACGGATCAAATCTTCGTGTAAGGAATTGGAAGAGCACCATAGGTGAAATGTAGTAACATGTTCACTCGGATCCTCTCCTGATTTGCCCTCGAACTTGGGTATGTTCGAGGGAATCTTATTATGGATAGCCGGCCAAGCCGAGTCATGAGATACAGGATTGTTCATCAGTCTCGACAAGTCAGGAAGATTTAACGTTGCAAGGAAAGGGAGCCTAGGAAAGGGAGCCTAGGATGAGCAGGTCGATGCACTACTCCCTGATAGTTTTGGTTCACATATGTCTGATTACCGTAACCAAGATGGCCATGGCCATAGTGCCCTCCTCCCGTTTGACCCATGTAGGGTGGCATGGAAGCACCATAATGTGGTGTACTTTGACTATGTGGGGCTATAAAGCCATAATTAGGAGAGTAAGCGGGTTGCTGATACTCGTACCCATGAGGTGAATAGCCGTGTCCATACTACGTCCCATAACAAGGTCCATAAGACATCCCATGAGATGTCCCATGAGACACTCCATACGTAGGAATGTAGGCTCTGAAAGTAATGACATGAACTCCAGAATTAGGGATACGACCCCCTAAAACAACAGGAGGTATTTGAACTTGAGACACAACTGTGTGAGTAGCAACAGTACAGGCATGACTCGTAGCGACATTCTGGCCCGAAGGACCACATGAATGAGGTGGAGGAATTACATTCAAAGAACAAGGAACCAAGGACGAAGGGACCTATGAAATTATGTATGTGGTGTTCCATATAGTCACTCGTCCTAGATCTGGTATCCTAATAGGATCACTAACCCTATTTATAGGAGGAATATGTGATGTAGCTTCCACCATCGGGATGGAAGGTGCAATATGACTCATGGTCCCAAACCTCTTTGCATGGTAAGGAATAGGAGTGCCCCCAGGCGTAGTGTTAGGCTCAAACTTTGATTCAACATGAAATTCCAAATTATGTGTGGGAATACCAGACATACCATAACTACCATAACTAGTGCTCGTGGTTTCGTAATGAGTCTCGTCACCCGACATCCCATACCGGTGACCCACGAATGGGGGATCATAGCTAGAGTGAGTAGGTCTATCATGGAAAGTAACTATCTCAGAAATTACAAGACCTAACTCAGAAATCACAGGCATATCAGGTGAAGGGTCATAGGTATGATTAAACTCCCTGTCATCCATGCGAAGTGGAGAAGAAAGCTCAGGAATACCATCTTCATGATCTCCCATCGTGTGTGAATCAATGTGCAAAGTAGTCTACCTGGACCGTCTGTTTCTCTCTCCCAATGGAGGAGGAGATGTAGAAGGCAGAAGTCCTGCTAAATGATGAGAACAACGAGGAGTCGCACCCGGAATTACAATGACTCAAAAATATAAAAGACTCTCTAATTACGCAAACCCTAAGCAAGCTAACGTGCACAGAGCATATACCAATAAAATCTAAATCCAAACACAAGCAATGAAGAGTAGGATAAGTGAGCTCCCGAATTAAGCAGGTATGTCTCGCCTAAGAGAGGCTTGAGACTCCCATACACAACAAGCGGAGGTACGTAACCAATTATTGTGGCCCTCAGCTTCAACGCATAAAGTGACTGTGTTGTCCAACCCTAACCTGGCTGGGACACCTGTAGAATAACCCCTACAAAGTACCCCCTCAATATCCTAGGTAAGGAAACTAAGGTCACCTCAATATAATTAATGCTCAGGTGGGAAGTCGCAGGCAGGATTGACCGTATGGGCAGGGTAGCAAAGCTTGAAACTCTCGAAATATCCCCCAGATACGAATACAATCCTGGAAATATCTCTGGTGCCACTCAGTTATGACTAGGGATCATCCCAATCAATAACCGCTCACTCTGCCTCGTGCTTAACTCCCTTTTGAGAGGAGGATCCTGAGAAACGCCAATTATACCAAGGAATTTCACACTCTCACCTAGACAGACACATACATGTTGTTGTTTAGTGGTCTTGGAGAATTTACTGACAATGAACTATTCCAAGACCCTAAAACCTAATCTTGTTGGTGAACCCTATAAAATAAAAAGGTGTAATCCATTTTAATTAAGTGTTGATTTTATTTGGCTTTATTACTCAAAAGAGGTAGATGCCCGTGCAACTAATGGTGTTATGATGCAACATAAAGCAAAATGCACACCTAACAATCAATGAAAATGTATTGTGTCCAATGAAAACAAGGTATGCTACTACATGAAATGCAAATTTTTTCTTCAAATGATAAGTGCAATCGTTCCTATATGAAGTCCTAACTAATACTTCAAGGCAAAACCTAGTGCAAGTACCATGCAAAATGCAAAAACGCAATGCATAATGATGCAAATCAGCAAATATTTTTGGATTTTTTGAAACAAAAATGAGATACTAAAGAAAAAGAATGATTCTACTACCCCCAGACTCAACAAGCACACTCATACAACACTCACACAAAGTAATAAGGTAAAATAAATCTAATGCACTAATCCCAAAACAAAAAATCGAAAATGCAATGACAAGGACATTCTTAAAAAAAAAATCTACCCTAAAAAAAAATGTCTCTGGTTAGAAATAGAGGTGTATACAGACTCTAGCAGTGTCAAAGGAGACTCAAAAATTATCAAAATTCACCCAGCAACAATCAATCTTCCTCTAGAAGGAAAAACCAAGGGCATACGCGACTGTTCACAGTAAACCCGCGTATGTACACGGATATATTAGTGAAAACCATGTATATATGCGACTGTGAGTTAAAAACTCATGTATAGAAAGAAAAGTGCATAAAAACAAAGGCAAATAGACAAGCTGAGGCAAACTTCACACCAATCAGACACTACCAGGCATACATGCCCCCAGACCCGACACAGAAACAGAGAAATAAGAGCAATTAAAAGTCATTGAATGCCGATAAAAAACCCCCAAAGGAAAACTACTAGGAACTCCCCAGTGGAGTCACCAATTCTGTTACGGAGAGAAATTCCTATGGTTTGGGGTACCACAACAGACATCTTGACTCTAGAAATCAATCCTTTCCAATATGCAAGAGAAATCAGATATCTAACACTAAAGGATCAAAAATCGTACCTTATTCTAGACGGTTGAAGTAGATCGTTGAGATTTCCAGCTTGAATTGATAAATTACTTCCTCAACAATCAATAAACAAGACAGGCATACTATATATATTGGTGTTAGATCTACTCTAGCATATATAATCAACAATGTATAAGCATTTGAAATCATCCATGGATAAAATATTCATTCGAACATACATTATTGGATAGGAAAATATATTTATATTAATATAAAATCAGAGATTACAATGAATACAACCTTTGTCGGCATGTTTGCAAATTGGAGAAACTGAATCCCCCACTTGGGCCTCCACCACCTCAATCCTCCATCTCTCGATAGCAAGCTCACAAGAAAAAGGCAAGCTTGGGAAGAACACCAAAGTGCTCCAAGGGACAAAGGGATTCAGACTCAAGCATAAGTTCTGGCAACAATGGACTATAGTTTCTTTGCTCTCAATTCTCACACATCCTTCAATGTATCCAAAGGGTTCCTTATATAGCTCTTCAATGGGGAAATGAAGGGTCGAATCTGAGTGATCTCAAGGCATATGGAAGGCCAGGAGACAAGTGAGTTGGATCTATGTCTAGGAAAACTCCAAAAGAATTTGGCCTTTTGCACACATCTCGATGTACGCGGGTTTAGGGGTCAAACCCACGTATATACGCGAGAAAGGGTTTAAAAGTCGCGTATAGCAATTTAAGCATGTTTTTAGGGATGATCTTGGAAACATCAAAGGTATGAAAAAGGTCCATGGGGTCCAAAGAGTCTGCAGAGGGACCGGGGAAGGCCATACAAGTGTGATTCACCAGGTGTGGTAAAATCAGCTATAACACCTCTCCTGATGATGAGGAAGAGAGAAAGCTACACCCTAAGGTCAGATCCTATCCTCAGGATAAAGAAAGATTGCTATTGAAGGATGTACAGAAATATCCTTACATAAGAATTTCACCACCTCCTGAGAAGAAGGAGCTTTCAAGTGTAACTTCTAATGATAGACCCAGGGAACAATGGTGATTATTTTTACCAGTTCATCCTTAGGAAACCTTCAAGAAAGAAATAATTTTGACCTAAAGTTACAAAGTCCATGGATGGCTTACCAGAAAGCTTTCAGATATTTGTAAGTATACATGTGAAACTAACTTTGATGATCGGGGATAGTTAAATGGGCATATTTGAGAATTCAAATAGGTAGCATTGGCAATGTTGTCATTAAGTATATTTTTTGTATTTCCCAATGTAGAAGCTTTTGTTGACTACCTATGAAAACTGGATGATATTTCATTGTGGGAAGAGATGATTAAGTAGTGTAAAGATCCGATTTATCAAATTTTCTCTCTTGGGTCTTTGACTGCTATGGGATAGATGTGGGAAAAAGTGAAGATTGTAATCTTTTTCAATCTGGGCTGTTTATTGAATATTCTTCTTCATATCTCTCAGGTGATTTGCTCTTTGCATTTGTTTCTGTTATTACTTATTTAAACTATGTAGTATACTTATGCCTATTGCATTGTTTTTGTTAGGATTTGTATTTGTTTTCTTTGTAGACATATGTAATAAAATTCACCTTTCTACTGTTAATTATGTCTGAATTTGAAGCAATCCTACAGTGGAGGTCAGATAAAATAAGCATTTCAATTCCCTCTCATTTTAGCTCTTTTACATAACTGTTTTCTCCCCTTCCCCTTTTTGTTGTTTCCTAACTTGTGGTTTTCAATGAAAATCTAGCTAAAATGGACACTCTCATAGGGATGCATATTGATCTTAAAAAACTTGTTATTCTTCTCTGTGAGATTACTTAGTTCTTTTTATGTAAGAACATATTGATTATAATTTGCAGTCTAAAAATATATACAGGGAAGTGTTGTTTTACTGCCATACTGAATACATAGTTAAATTGCTAAATTGCATAGAATAAAAAGACTAGGATTGATGTGGTGGCATTTACTATGGAAGATATACATCTTTGACACTAAGCACCCATTTATGGGGCAAATTAACATTTAAAATATGAAATCATATATAATGTTTTGCACAATCTACAGTGATTATAAGACAACATAAAATTTGGGAGGAAACCACATGTGTTAAAACTATAGTATTCTCTTTGATTAAATACTTCAACATCTCAATTGAGATCAGTCAAGGATTTTCCAACTTGATCAATCAGTTCAATCAAGGTTTCTCCATATCCCTCTAAGTTATTTACTCCTTATTACTTTTAGGGTTATCCCTTGTTAATTTTTACATTTAACTATATTGAAGCTCCAAAAGCAATGAGGAAACAAGTAACGCATGCTTGTTCTCAGTTGTCATATTTTCTAAATCAAGTTGGGCATAGGATGCATTATGGCTTGGCTCTATGACTCAACAAAGTTCTTATAATAAGGCTCTTGTCTCATGTGTGTACATGGTCTATATATGTTTTTTGAGCATGAGGTCCAATTTGAGTTCATTTTACCATTTGTTTTCAAGAGCATGCCTTTACCAGATTTAGAATCATTATTGAAAAATGGACATTCTTTGATAGCCTCTTGCTATTGTTATTTCAAATTAATTGTATTGTGTATTAGAGACAGTATGTAGTTTAGTTTTGTAAGATGCAAACAAATTTGTCAGTGGAGTGCTGGATCAAAGTTCAAACAAATCCCAAGCCTTTGGAATACACATTGTTACCATATGAACTTTTCAAGTGAAGTGTCCCATGTTCCCAAGTTTGGCATATTCCCTAATCAAATTGCGTGCAGAATGTTCAATGTGAATTCTCTTTGATACAAGGACATGAAATTGTCTTATTAATTGGTCTATTGCTCAACCTACAAAATCTTTTCACATTTGGGCTTGGAAAGGATTTGCTCAAAGTTGATGCCTATAGCCTATCTTTTTGCGGCACTTGTTTTTTGTTTAATATATCTCACCTTTGTTTTCACAAACATTACTGTCCCAGCTAAATGGTTCAGCAAGAGGCCTTAAAATCTATGAATTTTGGTTGTATCAAGTAGTACTGACAGACATCATAGTTAAGTTTGTTAGATGCAAAGAAGCTAGACTCTTTCAAGTTCTGGATCAAACATATGCCAAGTCTTGAAAATGGTTAGGGAATTTTTGAATATAAAATTCCCTAGCTTTCTTACTGTACGAACTCCACAAGTGACGATATCCCTTCTTCCCAATGTGGGCATATCCCTGATTGAAATTTGAGATTGTGTGTATAATGTTCATCATGATTTTATTTCGATACGAGCATTGATTAAATTGTCTTCTTGAATGCTCTATTACTGAACCTACAAAGGATTTTCATGAAGTTTTTCTTGGAAAACCCTTAGTCAAGTAAGAATTCTGTAACCTATATTTTTCCACACTTGCCTACTTTTGAATGCATTTCATCATTGTAGGCATGAGCAATCCCGTGCTAGCTAGTGATTCAGCAGGAGGCCTTCAGGACACAGATTCAAAATGTGTTGATTTTAATATCATCTTGACATGTTGCAGCAAATTGACTATTTGGTATGATAAATACAACTATTAATACTTCAGTTTTGTTAGTTGCAAATGAGCTTCTCGAGATACTATGTAAGAACTTGGGGACACTAAAGCAGTCAAGATTGTTGGTGTAGTTTATGCATATGTATTGGCATATGCTAGAATAATTCTGGTTGTCAAGAAGTGTTTGAATTTTGTTGACCATTCAACTCCTTAAATTCCAGCAGTTTTTGCCTTGCATTGTGTTGTAAAGTTAGTTCGGTTTTCCTAGTTGTTCTAAGCTTCAATAGCCTAAGGTTTTTGTCTGAATAGAGATTCTGATACCTGACCTATTTCCACATTTATTTATGGTAAATAATATTGGAATTAATCCAAAGATAGAGTTCATCATCTTGTATGTACCTTTTAGTCATTGGATGCAAGAATTTTATAATAAGTTTTGATATAAACTTTTAGTTCAAGGTTGAAATTCTTTAATCTTTTATATCCTCTGATGCATGATATCTACAATCACCGGTGTTGGAAGCTCACTAATGTTGTATCGACTTAAGTGTAAAGTAAAGAGGAGAACAATATAAAATCTTGGAATTTGGCAACATTAGCTTACCATTTAATCTATATTATGTTTTAGAATTGAATGCATCACTTTTAGATGTTCTTGTACACTTTATTAATCAGTGACTCAGTAATAACAAATCTTACATCCTAGATCTTCTGCTTAGTTTCAATTGGACGTTAAACTTCTAAAAATGATCTTCTTCTAATTACTTCATTTTTCTCCACCTTAAATTTGTGCATGGTGAACAATTCTCATGCGTGTTTTTAAGCTGGTATACAAGGATTCTATTTTGAATACCTACTCCTTATATTCTTTTCTTCAAACTCTTTTTCAATGTTATTCTCCTTTTTAAACACTGTGTTTTTTGAAGCTCATTCCTTTTACATTTTGTTCAGATCATATTTACTATGGATGTTTTCATTCTAGTTGAAATGAGTTTATAGTAACACCTGCAATTCTTTCAGGTTGAATTACCTGCAATTAGATGTCAGCTCTAAGGACGGTGCCGGTGACAAGAGATGTGTGGTTGTATTGTTGTCATACTTAAACATATTCATTCATTTCTTGTAGAAATGTTTTTCATTTGGCAAAAAAATGCTCTACTGCTACAACTTAACTACTTTATAGTGGGATGTTCAAAAGCTTTATTGCTTTCCTTTTAATTGACTAGTTTTGATGTAAAAGAATATGCTTCTTTTGACCTGATTTGTTTTTATTGGAAATTACATTCACAAAATTATGATTTTTGACTTGTTCTTTTTCTTTAGAAATGAACTGTCACTAATATTAAATTTATGATACCTTTTACAACAAGCTTTTAACATGGCTCACCATAGTTTTGGTTGGGTAAGAATTAAGAATAAGATATGTGAGGGTAGAACCTCATTTTTTTGTGCATATGCATGCGTATAGTTGTGAGGAAACAAGGTTCTTGTCAGTGCATTTACCCAATTCTTAACCACATTTTACTTGATGTCTGTCTCACAGACCCATTGTGGTTGCTTTGAAGCAGGCGGTGCTCAACAAACTCCTGCATAACTTTGTTACAGGATTTGATGGGATAGTTGCAACTACTTACTATTTTCATTGTTGAAGGCGAATGGAAAGGTACTTTGGTTCTTGTCTAATGGATTATCCTTGGGATGATGAAAAAGATGAGGAATGGATGAAAGAGGTTTATGGAGAGGAATATACAAGACCTCCTAACCCTTCTGATATCAAAGATCATGATAATAATACAATGAAAAAAATATTTGCTAGTAATGATGATTCTGAGGATAAAAAGAATCGTGATCCAAATTATATTCCCATAGGGTTTACTAGTACAGAAGCTAAAGTGTGGGAGTCAAAGGCTAAGTCTATAGAAAGAAATTGGAAACAAAAGAAGGAAGAGGAGCTTACATTTTGTACCTATGGTGTAAAAGGCCATTTTACCCAGGTATGTTAGTGATTTTCCCTGCCTCCTATTTTCCTTTTTAGAGACATTAGATACTTAAAATGTATTGGAAACTTGAGCAACCCAATAAGCCCTCTCTTCAAACTCCAGAAAGGCCATTTTGCCCCAGGTATGTGAAGTGATTAAGGTAATGTTGGTGATTTATCCATCCTCCAAATAAAAATAAAGGAAAATAGATTGCAAACACAGGTCCAACAATGCATGTCTTTATATCTCACTTACAACGGAAAAATATGAGCAAACCTAGATACATTTGCCAAATGCCTAACTTGATTTTGAAGGACAAAACAAGGGATGCAGTTGAAGGGAAAATTGTGATTCTCTCTTGTATTGCTATCAACCTAAGGAATATTTGAGGATTGGATGTAAGATATGGAACTGTTATTGGTAAGATCATCTTTTCCTCATGTAGATGTTACACTCATCAGCATAGAATGTTTTTTATTGATGTGGGAATAGAATGTCTGGTATAGACCCTTGGAAGTACTGAAAAAATAACTCGAAATGTTCAGTACAGTTTTATGGTTTCCAATAAGAAAGTCAAGATCGAAATCGAAAATTTTATAAATCCATGTTTTCTTATGCACTGCCAACATTAAAAGTTGGCAGGTTTACTACCTGTTTTCTAGTCAACTCTGGAAATGTACATGCACGAATTTATTCAGCTCATCTGATGGTTACAACAGTTAGAGAATGCATTGTAGCTCAAACCTCAAGGTTTCCAAATCATGTTTTTTAACTTTAAGCCTTTGTTTTTGACCTTTTGGTTGTATCTTATCCTAGTATTGGAGTAAAGCGAGTGATTTGTTTTCTTTGTATTCAATCTCGAGGAGTCCACTTGAGTTGTTGTGCTTGGTTACAAGACAGATACATTGCATTACCGAATAGGTTTAAGTCAATTGATTACTTTTTAGATATATGCTTACTTGCATTGTTGTGTGCATATTTGCAGTTTCTCATGGCTTAATACTATCTACATATGTTTTAATTGGCTGATTTTTTTTTCTCATGCTTTACAACTTGTCTTCCTTTATTCCATTGAAGTTGTTAAGTTTTAACATTACACGGTACATTCTAGACTTATGCTTCGTATATTTTCGTAAGTTGTTTGATGGTGTATGGTTGTATGATAATATATTCAGTGTGTTTTTCCATAATACATCATGAATCTGATTGTATACGCTATATGCCTAGGGAAAATATACCAAACCAAATAAAAGAAAAAATAATATTTTTAGGGGTGAAGTTGTAGAAGAGAGAATGGGATTATTTAAGCAAACACCTTACCCGGGTGGTGGGATGATTTTAGGGTCGAAATTTAGGTATCTTTTTCATAGAGTAAAATTGGGTTTGCTTTATAGAATAGCGTTAAATGTATATAATTGGTCTTCTGATAGTTCTGTTCTTGTTGATTAATCTATCTCTTTTAAATATAATTCTTGTTTGCATCTATCTTATAGAAGAAATTTTATTGCTTTATACTTTCATCTTATGATTGTTCCTCAACCAGACCATATTCAATATTAATAGTACCTCAGTCTAGTCATTATATCCTGCAAAAGTGGTATTTGTTATCAAGTTCAATTTCCTAATTTTGTGAAATAGGTTTAAATGGTAGTAGCTAGTCTTGTCTTGCAGTGGCAGTACTCTTGGTGACATTCCCAGTATATCTGTTTGTTTTGAATGTTGTGTTTGAATTGAGGTTTGATTTCCATGACATTCATTCAAAGGAATTTGTTTTGTTGATCTTTGTAATGGTGTTAACTTTCTACCATGTTAGCCAAAGTGCTTACAATATGTCCGGGGTTTCTAAATCCAATACGGCCTCTCCATAGTCACATGGTCTTATTTCAAGTCTTATCTTGTAATTGAAAACAAAGGTTAAATTCTATAAGCTTTAAAAGCTACTGGGAGAATGACAGAGTGCTAAATTGACCAGCTAAAAGTTTTTTCGCATCTTGGGGTACTTATAATTTGGATTTGAGTTTTCGAAACAATTTTTTATTTGGAATCTTTCTTAGTAGAGATGTATTGAAGAACTCATTTCTACATTTGATTCTGTCAACTATTCTACAGATGAGACAACTGGGACATTCAAGTATTAATTTCTACATTTGACTCTGTCAAATCTTCTACATATGAGATAATCGGGACATTCAAGTATTCATTTCTACATTTGAAGTCCTATGCTATTCTACAGGTTTTGCTCATGTCATATAAATGGTCGTAGGGTGTGCATACATAGGAGATTGGTCTAAAAGATCCAGTTAATTTTTTGCTAAGGATTTCTGCAATTGTGATGTAGAAACCCTGGGAGTATTATAAAATATCTAGTCCAATAAGAACATGTAAACATCTTCTAGTCATCATCTCGTGTTTAAAATCTTAGATGACTTTGCAAATATAGGAGGATGCATTGTAGTCCTGGCAAGAGACAAGATGATTTTTCATTCTACTGGTCTTGGTAATATATATTTCCTAAAGATTTAAGGTGCCGACTTGTGTATGGATGAATCACAAATCATAAGCATCAACTTTGTAATAGAAAAGACGGGGTATGCTCATGTTCTTTATTGAACGTTGTCGAGGTGCTTGCAAGTATCAACTTCTGGTCTTTGAAACCATAATCTTGCTATTGTTTATGTTTGAATATTTGTGGAGTAATAGTTGTAAGATTTGGTAACAAATTGAAGCACTTGAAATTTGTGTTTTAAGAAGGTTGAGAGGTGTAAATATGTGGGAAATTTTACCAGCATATAAAGAAAATGAAAATATAGATATTTTCCATATGTAAGACTTTGACTTTGTGTTTTTCTGAAGGATGATAAGGATAAAGATGTGGGAAATTTTACTAGAATATAAAGCAAATGGAAAATCTATATAAGCTTTCAATCTCTGTCCAAACTTCAATGTAGCATAACTTATCAAAAGTTTCTTGGGTGATTTTGTGTCTTTTGTACGAATTTCAAAAGAAGTCAAGGGTTAAGGATTTTTGGGCTATTTATATTTAGCACTTGTGATTCAAATTTGATACATTGAAAGAGATAAAGGTTACATTATCATCCACACCATCCTTATTGCTCCACTTATACATGGCTCTAGGATGATCATGCTTATTTACTATATCCTTGGCATACACACTAAGATAATTGTTGTTGATAGGTCTCATATAGTGGTACACTTACTGTTGCTAGGGAATAGTGATTTTTGCAATCCTATTAAGCCATTTTCTTGTGTTTTGTTCAAAATTCCTATAAAAGGTTTATGGATTTCATAACCTGCTTGATCATATATTGTGAACTTATACAATCTATCATCCTTTCTCAACCATTAGATACTCAAAGTTGTGATTTATCCTTTTTACCATTATAGAGGACTCTGTAAGTTAGGTTTCCAAATTCTTAAAGGGTGCTAGCTCAATGGAAGAGCGTCTGCCTTATAAGCAGAATGTTGGTGGTTCAATTCCTCCATGCCCTAATGATATTATAAAATCGATTAAAAAAAACTAAATTAGTAACAAAAAAAAAGAGATAAGTGACCAAACAAAATGACCAAAATTCATATATAAAATTACGAAAAACGACTAAATTAGTGACCGAAAAATGAGAGATGTGAAACTAGGCATTAAAAAGGCTGCAACACGTGGCGCTAATGATGAAGCCAAACATGGCATTGATATGGTAGCAAAATAAGACGCGAAACTAGGCATTAAAAATGATGGAACATGTGGCGCTAATGATGAAGCCAAACATGGCATTGATATGGTAGAAAAATAAGACGTTAAGTTGGATGCAAAACATGGCGCTACATAGGAAGAAAAACATGGTGCAACAATAGAAGAAATATTTGGCATCATTTTGGTAGCAAAACAAGATGCAAAAAAGGAAGCAAAAATTGGTGCAAATTTGGAAGCGAAAATTGACACATATTTGGAAGTAAAACATGGTGCAAAATAGGATGCTAAAGTGGTAGCAAAAATGGATGCAATATTGGATGCTAATTTGGATGATAACATGGTGCTATTAAGGATGCAAATATGGTGCTAACCAGGACTTCATTTAAGAATTAAAAGTGGATACTCGCTAGGAAGCAAAATAGGATGTTATTTAGGAAGCAAACCTCGATGTTGTTTAGGAAGCAAAGTTGGACGCTATTCTGGAAGAAAAAAATAGATGCTATTTTGGACGTCATAAAGGATGCTATCTAGGAAGCAAAAAAGATGTTTTTGAGACGCTTTAAGTTTTGTCCATGACTCGTCTCATTTAGCGTCTAGTTTGACAACTCAATGTAAAAATAAATTACACTAAAAAGGGATGCTAATTCCAGGACTTGTTGTAGTGTTAGGTTAGCTCGAGAGATTTTTTGTAGCTGAAGAGATATTGGATTTAGCTCGTGGGAGCTTAGTTTTATCAGAGAAGGTTCGATCATAAAAAAAGGAACGAGCTTAGAGTTCAGACTCTTGGAGCTTACACATAGAGAGAGGTCTCTGTTTGTAATGATCAATCTATTGTTTTAGAATTCAGATTAAAGTTTACTGTGTGGTAAGTTGTATGCCTGGGTTTTATTTTAACTTTATTCAGTTATAATTTGCACAGAGATATGAGATATGTCTTTATCTATTTGCGCAATCTTATCAGTTATGAGTTCAGTGTGTATGCATTCATAGCATGATGAAAAGTAATTAATCAAATTCTTTGATTGAAATAGAAGAACAAATTCTTGTTTAAATCATATTATACAGTCTTTCCAAATCAAATTTTTGATTTATTAAAAGGGGTTCATCGATATATTGCAAGATTTGTAGACATAAATCCATTTTTGGTGAGCACAGGTTTTCCCACAGTCAATTGACAGCTCCTGAGTGCCATTGGGGAAGATCGACAGTAGTTGTGTGATGTAGGGATAGATCTACGGTTCCTGAGTGTTTGTTGATCGATCAACAGTGGAAAATATTCAATATACCCGTTTTATAGATCGACGAGGGAGATCTATTGTTGAATTTATCGACAGTTGAACGAGGGCATAACAATCAAAGAGGCACATGAGTTAACTACCTCTTGGCATAACGATAAAGAACCAGTGATCAAGGTATTGGTATGCTATGGAAAAATATGTTGACGATGACTAAAAGACAAAGGATTGAAGTTCTATTTGTATGAAAAGGAATGAAGGACTAAGGTAAGTGCCTTTTCTATTTTGTTGCAATGAAGGAAAAACAATAAACAGAGTTAAGAGGCATGCTGTTGATGTATTCGATACTAAATGGAAGGGTATTTAATTAAAAATATTATATATTGATTGTATACCTTTGTAAAGATCCTCTTGGGTTGGCCTTAAAGAAGATTAGGCCATCAATTTTGGTATCAGAGAGGGAGAGTATTAATCTTTTATTTCTAAATATTGTGAAATTGTTAGTTATTAATATTGGAGTTTTGCTTTCTTGAATGAAAAGAAAGATTGAGCTTACTCCTGTACTTCTAACAGATCCATAAAAAGATATTACTAAAAATAAGATTGTGTCAAAAAGTGACTTGTTGTCCCAGGAGATGGAGGTTAGAGTTGGTAGAGGTTAGGGAAGGCGAGGAAGACCTGTTTCCAATGCAGACCTGAGAGAGGAGATAAGAGCTATGAGAGGAAGACTGGAAGCCTTAGAAAGTGGCAGACATCATGAGTGCACTAGTGATACAAGTGATGAAGAAGTACCTCAAGAGGAGGAGGAGGCAACTGTAGAAACTCCTGAGGTAAGAATGTTGAGGTCCATTTTTTGTGCAGGCTCAAGTTCAAAGGATGATGTACTATTCTATAATGGGAGCTTGGATCCAGAGGAAATAATTGATTGGATCAATGCTATGAATAAACATTTCGATTATGTTGAGGTAAAGGAGGACAAGAAATTGATATTTTCTCTCACAAAGTTGAGAGGGCATGCATCCTTGTGGTGCGATGGTGTGCAGGAGGAGAGGATCTTGAACCACAAAGCCAAGATCAATAGTTGGAGCAGAATGATAGCTAAGTTAAGAGGTAAATTTCTTCCTAAATATTACAAATTGATTTTGTTTGGGAAAATGAAAAATCTTAAGTAGAAGTCAATGACAATTAGGGAGTTTACCGAGGAATTTTATAAGGTGAATATCAGATCATGTCATATAGAGGATACACCTGAGAAATTTGCTAGGTATGTAAACAATATAAGGTTTGATATACAATATGAACTAAGTTTGTTGTCATTGAGATCTATTAAAGAAGCATATTGGGTTGCTTTGAAGGCTGAGGAGAAGCTGATGAGAAAGAAGAGTCAGAAATAAAAGGTAAGAGGCTCTGGAGAAAAGGAACAACAACAGAAAGGTGAAGCTAGCAGTTCAAACCAGCAAGTGCATCCTGATAGAAATAATGAGAACAGAGGTGGAAGAAATTCTTCAAGAGGAATAATTGGACAAGTGAGGTGTTACACATGTGGACAGCTAGGTCACATGTCATGGGACTGTCCAGAAAATGTTGCTAGGTAGAGAGGAGCACAAGTAGTGCAAGTTGAACTTGAAGCTCCAAAGGAATTAGAGGTGGTTGAGAATTATCCTGAGCAAGGTGAAGCCTTGTTGATGAGGAAGGTAACTGGTGATTCAGTTTAGAGGAGGAGCTTGTTCAAGACAGTTTGAAAGGTTGAAGGTAAGTGCTGTAAATTAATTGTTGACAGTGGTAGTACTGATAATTTGGTGTCTACAAAGATGGTGGACAAACTCAAGTTGAGGAAGATAGCACATCTAGAACCATACAGGGTTGCATGGCTATAGAAAGGTCATCAGGTTCTTGTGAGAGAATAATTCCAAGTAAAGTTTTAGATTGGAAGCTGTCAGGATGAGGTATGATGTCACATTATAGAGATGGATTCTTGTCATGGTTTATTAGGTAGGCCTTGGCAGTTTGACAAGGAAGCAATGCATGAGGGAAAGAGGAATGTCTATGCCTTTGAAATAAATGGGAAGAAGTATAGTCTTCATCCATTCAAGGCTAAGAAAGAATGGGCTAATAATTAGTAGATGATGATGACTGATAAGAGAATGGTGAGTGATTGGAAAGCTGGAGCATACGTAGTAGTAAATTTGCATGTAAATTATTATGAGGTTGAATTGACTAATATGGTGTGCAGTGGTTGGTTGAAGGACAAAACAGACCAGTAAGAAATGTCCAATGCAATCATGGAATTGATGGAGGAAGTACAATTAAAAGTTATTAATGATGATGGGAAGTGTATGGTTACTGAAATTACCAAGGATGGTGATGTGACAGTAACAAGCAGCTGAGAGGAAGGTCAAAGAATTCAAGTAGAGAATTCTTGGATATCAGGCCTCATTATGGTAATAAGTTTTATGTGTGTTGTTGTAATAGGAAGGCTGAATTATTTATGTGTAGATGAAGGAGAACCTATTGACAATTTGTTTGCAGGTTAGAGGAAGGAATAACTTGAATGTTCAATAAATTCTGAACATAGGCTGGAGGAACCAAATAATTTGTTGCAGACACAATGCTGGAAAACATGGTTGAAGGGGCTGTTTAAAATGAGAACACTGCCTAGGTTTATATCTTGGGTCTTTGCTGCAATCCTATAGAAAACATGAAGGAAGGGAGCTCATGGACATGAGCCCATGAAGAATTTTAAGTTGGGGATTCTGATGTAGGGGCATAAACTGCTTGAGTAAAGTCATCTATGACTTTGCTAGGTCAAGAAAACTTAAGGAGACCTAGGGTCTCACATGCTTCTAATTCTCTTTATATTGTTGAATAAAGAGGATAAGGATGCTACATCCTTTTCCCTATGTAATCGATAGGGTTAGTTGAGCATTTCCATAATTGTAGAATCACTTAGTGATTTGTCAAGTGAGACATAGGGTTTAGTTGAGTTCAATAAGGAACTAAATTCCTTCTTTGTAGGATCTGAGTAACATAACTGTATTGGTATTTATGTAGTTCATGTTATCTAGTTAAGGCAGCTTAGGTTAGCTTGAGATCTTTTTGGTAGCTCAAGAGATCTTAGATTTAGCTCGTGGGAGCTTAGTTTTCTCAGAGAAGGTTCGATCATAAAAAAAAAGGAACGAGCTTAGAGTTCAGACTCTTGGAGCTTACACATAGAGAGACGTCTCTGTTTGTAATGATCAATCTATTGTTTTAGAATTCAGATTAAAGTTTACTGTGTGGTAAGTTGTATGCCTGGGTTTTCTTTTAACTTTATTCAGTTATAATTTGCACAGAGATATGAGATATGTCTTTATCTATTTGTGCAATCTTATCAGTTATGAGTTCAGTGTGTATGCATTCATAGCATGATGAAAAGTAATTAATCAAATTCTTTGATTGAAATAGAAGAACAAATTCTTGTTTAAATCATATTATACAGTCTTTCCAAATTGAATTTTTGATTTATTAAAAGGGGTTCATCGATATATTGCAATATTTGTAGACATAAATCCATTTTTGGTGAGCATAGGTTTTCCCACAGTCAATTGACAGCTCCTAAGTGCCATTGGGGAAGATCGACGGTAGTTGTGTGATGTAGGGATAGATCTACGGTTCCTGAGTGTTTGTTGATCGATCAACGGTGGAAAATATTCAATATACCCATTTTATAGATCGACGAGGGAGATCTATTGTTGAATTGATTGACAGTTGAATGAGGGCATATAAATCAAAGAGGTACATGATTTAACTGCCTCTTGCTTGGAATAGCGATAAAGAACCAATGATCAAGGTATTAGTCTGCTATGGAAAAATATGTTGACGAGGACTAAAAGCCAAAGGTTTGAAGTTCTATTTGTATGAGAAGGAATGAGGGACTAAGGTAAGTGTCTTTTCTATTTGGTTGCAACGAAGGAAAAACAATAAACAGAGTCGAGAGGCATGTTGTTGATGTATTCGGTACTAAATGGAAGGGTATTTAATTAAAGAGGTTATATATTGATTGTATACCATTGTAAAGATCCTCTTGGGTTGGACTTAAAGAATATTGGGCCATCATTGAGCAAATCTGAAAGTGCTTTATAGCCTATAACCTTGAAATTAAAACTAATATGTCTCATCCTATTCTCCTTTTAGAAGATGGTGTTTCCCCTATCAAGAGAAAGGCTATGAATAGTTTCCTAATGTATAAGCACAAGATAAATAACATGTGAGAGAAAAGAATTCCTAAGCTAGCCCTTCAAGCCATTCAAAACCACCTTTAGCTCAATCTAGGTTGGTATAAAGATGCCATAACCTAGTTAATACATTGGGCGATTGATGAAAATATCACCTTGCAAAATTTTAGTAACATTAAAAACATTGTTACTTCCAAGTTTAAAGAGAAAAGGTGGCATGAGAAAGACTTAGAGGTTAAAATAAAATCAAGATATTGTAAGGAGTTCATTAACCCTAATCTATAAGTTCAAACGTATCTCATTATTTTAACTAGTTCGAAAAAAGAAAATTTTTACAGCCAAGATAAGAACAAACGATGATGATCTTTGTAGTGAAACAAGGCATTGAACAATTCCTAAAACATCATGGGAGGAAAGGATCTAGCATCCATGTGATATTCTGAGTGTTGATGACAAAAACCACTTTCTCTTAGAGTTACCTACATACACACACATTAGATATTAGTGTTATAATCTTTCATGTGATATTGACTTTCCTAACCTTGTAGCACATCAAAATTATGGTGATTTCAGAATGCTTCTCTCCAAGCTTTTTGAGTATAGAATACAATTTTAAAACAATCTAAATAATTCTTTTCTTGGGTTAGTTAGACCTAAGTTGGTCTTATTGGATGTTAATCATCGTCATTCATTCATATAGTCTCATACAATATCTTGATATCTCTCTACTATATTATTCTTTCCTCTACATACCTACTTATACTATAAAATAATCTTTGGTTAATAAAACAATGAACCAAAATAGTTAAATTTAATCATATATTATTTTTCTTTCCAAATTTAAATATTTTCACTAAATTATTTGACCAAACGCATTCTCCTCCCTTGTCCTAAAACCCTGACTTTAACACATAATAACACTTTAAATTTTATTTATTTACTTACTCCAATAAAAATAAAATTTTATGATTATTAGATAATTGCAATTGCAACTCCTTTCTATCTTGTCATTTGGATAACCAACTTCAATAACTACTATTTTTTTCTAGATTCACTTTTTTTTTTCTATGAAAAAAAATCATAGTCCAACATTTTTATTAGAATAAAAATATGAACCATATTATTCTTAGGCCACCTAACATAGCTATACATAAACTATAAATATTTTTTTTAATATCTACTAAAAAAGAAAAAAGAAAAAATACTATAGTGTCAAATATTTTTCATATCTTCACAATCAAATCTACTAAAGACTTCCAAATCCAAAAATGTTTAGAAAGAAAATAGCTCTACCCTTCCCTATGGGTAGTATAGTTCCTTGAGAGGTCATGGATCCACCTCCTTAATAGCATCTATATCAACCTGCCATAGTATTATCTTTGTCCTCTTCCAATAGGAGGCCCTATTTAGATAGGATATCCATGTGGGTGATCCGTTCATGGAAAATATGTTGGATAGATATATGATCAAAGTGAAGCATAGGTCTTTTTATATGGTCGATAATGGGCCTTAAATATATTTTTTTTGGAGAAAATATTGCTATTTAACCAATCCACAAGAATTTTTGAATCCCCATAAAGCTTAATGTTCTTAATCTTTTAGTGAATAGGAAGCTTCATAAGAATTTAGTTGTTTGATATTTCAAACATGTTGTTTGTGGTAGGACCAATATTTGCTACAAATTTGAACCATAAGGAGTTAGATAGGTATAATGAACCCCATCCCCACCAAAACTTGGTTTTCCTATAGTGGCGCCATCGAAGAAAGACCAAACCATACTCTTGTAAATCTGCACCTATGCATCTGTCCTCTTATGTGATATATTTTTAGTCCGAGGAAAGATATTTAGAATTGCAAGGCTCTTGATAGCATATACATAAGGATGTATAGAAATGTCTTGAAAATAGAATTGTTACATGTAGGAAAGGTTGTGAATATTAAAAGAGTGGGGAGAGCTTTATGCTATTGATAGATAGGATTATGTGCCCATGATTGGAAATCCTATTTTAGGTCAAGTCCATCCCATATAAACTATGTCTAAGTAAATCCTGAAGCATATATCCACATTTCAGGTATGTATGGACACTTAATGAATAAATTATGGATGCTCTAACTATCCATGCAACATAGATGACACTAGCGAGGATCGCTCAAGTAAATTTTCATAAGGTGTTCCCAAACTGGAACCTTTCTAGCAAGTGAGAGCCATAAGAACAATTTGGCCTTAAGTGGGAAGTTTATGCCCCATATGTAATTCATCTACCATTTACAAGGAACATGTTCTTCAACTTCTCTTAGCATTTGATAACCATATTTAGGCCTATAGGTTCCACCATATGGGTTCTTAGACCAATGCATAACATCATCCTCCTTAGTTAGGTGTATATGGAAATTGATAACTGACTTAATGTAACAATCCCAGATAAGCTTGTCTTCATGCATAAAAACCATATGTTTAGAAGATATCCATACTTGTCAGTAAATGTTTGAGGCTTGAAGATTTGATATCTGGTGGAGGAAAATAATATCCATGTTAATAAGATGTTCAATGATGTGTGCCCATAGCCTACATTCAATATTAGATCTTGTCCATGTATCAAACCCCACTCAAAATGTCTTATCGTTACCTATATGACGCGTGACCCTGTCCCTAATAACATCAAAGGTGGTGGATATGGATTTCTAAAAAATGGAAACTTGTATACATTGTAAATATAGAGCTCTTAGCTAGTCCATAACTAACTTTGGATGAACATACTTCTGGTATGTTACTTTAACCCATAAGCCATTGCTAGTAAGGAGTCATCAAATAACTTTCAATGCTAAAGCTTTAGAGAAGGTATGATGATATTTAAGGCCCCATCCCCCAAGATGTTTATGGAGAGATATAGATTGCCATGATATCTAATGGAAAGGTCTTCTCTCAAGATTCCATCACCATAAAAATTGAAATCAATCTATGCGATCCGGGTGAAAATACTAGATGGGACATATGCAATCATTGTCAATTAAATAGACATGCCTTCCAAAACATATTTCAGAAGGGAAAATGCCTAGCCTTTGACAATGACTTATTACACCATTGGTGGATTTTTCTTTCAACCCTCTGAAGTGTAGCAACAAAGAAAACAAGTAATAAATCATAGAGTTTTTGCATTTCTCTTCTAGAGTTGTTGGAGAAAAGGAGGATGTTGTCAAGGAATAACAAATGGGCAATATAAATAGATCCCCCAAAATGGTGTCCTTTGAGGCTCTCGAAGGTTCTAGCTATGGAAATGATATGATTGAGGCCTTCCATAATGTGAAGGAATAAGAGGGGAGCGAGTCACCATCCTTGTTTAAGGTTGTGTCCAAGTCCAAAGAAAACATATGTAGATCCATTGATGAGAACAACATAAGTAACAGATTGTGCACAAGATAATATCCAATTTACAATAGGAAGATCAATACCAATCTATCTTCAATAAAATAATAACTACTCCTAAAAAACCGATTCTTGATATCAAGTCAAGCTATCAATATCACTAGTATTAATCTTGATATGAGCCACTTAAATAATAATCCATATTGAATGTCCTAGTACCTAAGGGGATTTTTAATTATATATTATAAAATATTACACTATTCAAAATCAACTATATTAAACATCTCATAATAATAATAAATAAATAGAAACACTATTTTCCAATCATTTACGATAAAATGAGTTTTACAAATACAGTTAAGAACATGTTTTTCTCTCATAGTTACTAAACAAATTTTTTTCCTAATTATTTCAAAAATATATGTATAATTTGTTGGAATAACTCTTACTTGTGAGATTTTATCATAATTTTAGTTTGCTAAATGTGAGGTGTTGTTGAAGAACAAGTTAGAGTTCAATTTCTAAATTGGTATGAAAGCGGGGCTTGGTCTAGCTCCCTCATAAGAGGGCCAAGGAGAATGAGAGTTGTGAGTTTATTATGTTGTAGGTTAGAGGGTGAGAATAGACCGTTTGCTGCATTTTTCAAGTGTGCAAAGAGTGTTGTATATTAGTGTGTGTTCAATGGACCTATGAGAGTATATTTATGTGTGAGTTTTGTGTGAGGGTGTAGTATTATTGGGTTTCCACCATGTTGTAGGTTAGAGGGTGAGAATAGGCAGTTTGCTGCATTTTTTGAGTGTGCAGAGAGTGTTGTAGATTAGCATTGGTTCAGTGTACCTATTGTACACTTGAGGAAGGAAACAAAAATTATATGTATTATAATGATTCAGCAAAGCAAAGATATACATTTAAATAAATAGATTGCCAGTTACATCCGTTACTGCTCTGTTACTAAGAACCGGTTTTATAAAACTAACTCTTAACATAAGGATTAATTAACGTTCCCCCCTTAATCCGAAGGGTCATTTGACATGCCTAGTAACATTCTGAACTTTTCAAACTTTTCACGTCCCAATGCTTTAGTAAATATATTGGAAATTTGTTCTAAAGTAGGACAATGAGTCAAATGAATAGTTTTAGCCTCAACATGATGTTGAATCAAATGATATTTGGTGTTGATATGTTTGGTTCAATCATGGAATTTAGGATTCTTGGCTAATTGAATTGCAGAAGTATTGTCAAAAAGGAGAGGTGTTGAAGTCTTTTGTTTCTCCTACAATTCTTCAAGAATTTTTCGAAGCCAAATGATTTCTTTTGTAGCTTGAGCTGCTGCAAAGTATTAAGCTTCAATTGTGGATTCAGTAGGAAATGATTGCTTTCATGACCTCCATGTGATGGATTCTGAGCCAAGATTCATCAAATAACCTGAAGTAGACATCCCATGCTCTTTATCTCCATCAAAATATGAATCTGAATATCTAGTAAGATGAAAGTCTGAAACTTTAGAGTATTTGATGCCAAACGACTGAGTACCTTTTAAATATTTGAGCACTCATTTTGCTGCGATCCAATGACCTTCACAGGGTTGATGCATAAACCTAGAAAGTATTCCAACAACAAAAGAGATGTCAGGACGAGTATTAGTAAGGTAAATCAAGCTTCCAACAAGTTTCATGTACTTTGTTGGATCTTCAAATGCACTGCCTTTACGAGAAACCAACTTTTGATTCTGCTCCATTGGAGTTGAAACTGAATTACAATCCAGCATCCTGAATTTACTCAATAGATCTCCAATATACTTCTTCTGTGAGATGAAGATGTACTTTGGTTTTTGATCTACTTCAATACCTAAATAATAATGAAGTAATCCCAAATCCGTCATGTCAAAAACCTTTTGTAACTCCTTTTTAATAAAGACTACATAGTCATCATTATTCCTTGTGATAAGAAAATCATCAACATAGACAACTAAATATACAATTGATCGTCCAACTTTCTTAACAAATAAAGTTGCATCATCTAGATTGAAATGCTTATAATTTAATTTGAGAAGATGCTTAGTTAACTTCTCATACCATGCTCGGGGTGCCTGTTTCAAACCATATAAAGACTTCACTAATTTACATACCTTATGTTCTTTTCCTTTAACAGAAAAACCTTTCGGCTGAAACATATAAACATCTTCTTTTAGATCACCATTTAAGAAAGCAGTTTTTACATCCATATGATGTATTTTCCATCCATTTTGAGTAGCAAGAGAAAACAAAGTTCTAATAGTGCCCCATTTTGCAGTAGGAGCAAATGTCTCTGTGTAATCAATACCTTCTTTTTGAGCATACCCCTTGGCTACAAGTCTTTCCTTGTACTTGTCAAGTGAGCCATCGGCCTTATATTTAGTTTTATAAACCCACTTAGATCCAATTGGTTTGATGCCAATAGGAGGTTCCACCAACCTCCAAGTGCCATTTTTAATAAGGGAATCACATTCTTTCGCCATAGCATCTTTCCACTCATTACAACTAGCAGCTTCCTCAAAAGTAGCAGGCTCATTAACATCAATAGAAAAATTTAAATTAAATTCATCAAACCTTTTCGGAATTGTCTTTGTTCGTGTTGATCTACGAACAGATTGTTGTGGTGATGGATGAATAGTTTCTTCAATTTCTGATGGCTGAATAATTTCTTCAATTTCTGATTCTGCATTATTATCAATTATTTTTCCTTCTACAGAATCATTATTATCATCTTATTTTACTTTGTTCTCAGGTGTTGATACATAAGGAAAATTAATTGAATGGAAATCCATAGACTGATCTAGAATCTGTATGCCCCTTTCAGGATGGGGAAGTTCATTATCCCATTCATAATAAAACTTCTTGGAATGGAATTTATCCAAATGACTGAGTTGTCAATCAACAATAGAAGCATCTTTATCAAATTCAAGAAAAAATACATCTCTTGAAACAATAAATTTCTTATTCTCCTCATCATACAATCTGTAAGCTATAGAAGTATTAGAATATCCCAAAAAAATACGTTTGCGACTCCTGGCACCCAATTTGTTACATTGTTGTGTAGGAATCAAGACAAAGCAAGGAGAACCAAAAAATCTAAAATGTTGAATAGTAGGAAGACAATTATACCACATTTCATAAGGAGACTTATTATTGATGGCAGTAGAAGGACACCGATTACGAATATAAACCGCACAAAGTACTGCTTCTCCCCAAAACATCAACTTGACATTTTGAAAAAACATCATTGACTGTACCATATTAAGCAAAGTTCTATTCATGCGTTTTACCACACCATTTTGTTGTGGTGAATAAGGAATGGTGGTTTGATGTTTAATACCATTATCTTGTAAGTATTTTCCAAATTCATTAGATGTGTATTCGCCACCATTATCTGATTGAAGAGTGCTAATATTAAGTTGAGTTTCATTTGTAATCCATAAATGAAAATTCTTAAAAGATGCAAAAACTTGAGATTTCTCTTTCAACAAGTAAACCCAACACATCCTAGTGTAGTCATCAATAAAAGTTAGAAGATATTTGTTACCATTAGCAGATGGAACAGGCATGGGCCCACATAAATTTGTATGTATAAGTCCTAACTTCCTGGAGGCTCTGGAAGAAGAATTATAAAAAGGTTACTTACAATGCTTGCCTAAAATACAAGCATTACATGGAGACAATTTTCTTGGAATAGTAGTCAATCGTTGAATACCCCGTTGTTTCATAATCCTAATACTATCATAATGGATATGTCCAAAATGGGTGTGCCACAATAAACTGGAAGATAGAGTATCACTATGCTGAGCCAAAAGAGCTGAATTGGATGAAAAATATGATGTTCCTTTTAGTTTTAAAAGTTTGTCTTCTTCAACACCAGTCATAACAATCACATCATCAAATGTTCTTCATATTTCAACTATACCATCAAACACATGTATAGAATGCCCTTGCTTCCTAACTTCTATGAGAGACATTAAATTCTTTTAATTGAGGAATATAAAGAACATCATGCAAAATATAATCAGCAAATCCGGGTAACTTAAGTTGAATAGATCCAATTCCTGAGGGCTTCAACTGTGACTTATTAGCAAAATAAACTATCCCATCAATATGATCACTAAATGTCTCAAAACAATCTCTTCTGAAGGTCATATGACATGTGGCTCCAGTATCTAAAATCCAAGTGTCTTCCCAAGAAGCAAAAGAAGTGCTAAAAACTTCATTGATGCTAAGATTACAATGTGCAACTATATAGTGAGCAGATTCAGGCAGTTTTCCTTTTTCTGGAGGTTGTTGCTCTTTCTTTTCATTAATATTTTCCCAAGGAATGCGACAATAACTGGCAGCATGACCAATTTTTCCACATCTATAGAATTTAACAGATTGCATATCATTAACAGATTTTTGCTGTCTGTCATCTTGATGATGATTATTACCCCCTACCTCTAAATGTTCTCCTGCCACGGCCTCTGCTACTATGATGATCATATTTGGTAGACTCCCCTCTAGGCTTCTACTCTTTCTGAGCAAGACACAGAGTCTTAATAATGAAATTTGAAAGAGATTCCTTCTTCCCAAAGGCTTTTTCTCTTTCAGCAATTTTTTCTACAAGTACATTAAAAGTCATGGCTTTCATATGTCCACTCGCTTGAAGCAATTATAAGTAGTTTGAATAGGTAGGATAGAGGAATTTAAAGAAGGCAGTGAGTTTTGGATCAACTTTGACACCAGTTGATTCAATATCATGAAAAATGGCTTTAATTTCAGAAGCTAACTTCATGGGATCATTGTCTTTTAATTCAAGATTAAATAGCTTCACCGACAATTGTATAATTTCCATTTCTTAATGGGGATTCATAAAGACTTTTTAATTTCTTTAACGCTAAAAATGTTATGGTGCTGGAAAGAATATGTCGACTTACCTCTTCAGTGATGGAAGCATAAATTAAAGCATACGCTTGTTTGTCATTTGTAGGCATTTCTGGGTCATTATCATCCTTGCCTTCCTTATCAACCTTGCCTTCACAAACTTCTTCCCATAAATCATTAAAAATTAGTGTTCTTGATCTTCCGAAACCATTCTTGGTAGTTTGTTTTTCCAAAAAGCACTACTCCCACAATTGATATCAGTGAATGTATCTTATTTTCACCAAAAAAAAATTTGAAACTTCACAGTCTTACCAGACTTTCAGTTTCCCTCAGAATTTCTGAATACTCAAATTTCAGAATGCAGAATGTGTCTTGGCTATTGTCTTAGCTAGCTCTCCTTTTCTCTCTCAGTGGGCTGCTCTCTCACCTCACCAGCATGCAGTGCTCTCTCTGTGGGTTTCTCTCTCACCTCTACTTTGTCACCTCACCAGCATAGGTGCATGGGTTCTTCACTCTCTCACCTTTTCTCTGTCACCTCACTAAAACAGGCGAGTGGGTTCTTCAGGCTAGCTGCTCTTCACCAGCATGGGTTCTTTAGTCTCTCAATGGGGTGCTTATTCTCTTTGCCCACTAGAAGCAGCACACATTCCTTCTCTCTGACAGAGTGGGATACTCTTCACGCAAGCTGGTCTTTAGGTGGTGGTTTCTTGTAAGTGTGATGCCAGCATAGACCAATTTCAACCCAGTCTTTAGGTGGTGGTTTCCTACACGTGTGATGCCAGCATAGAGAAGTTTCAACCCGGCTGCTCTGATACCACTGTACACTTGAGGCAGGAAACAAAATTGATATGTATTATAATGATTCAACAGAGAAAAGATATACATTTAAATAACTAGATTGCTAGTTACAGCTGTTACTGCTCCATTACTAAGAACCAGTTTTATAAAACTAACTATTAACATAAGGATTAATTAACACCTATGAGAGTAGATTTATGTGTGAGTTTTGTGTGAGAGTGTAGTATTATTGGTTTTCCATCATGTTTTGAGAGAGAGCTTCTACACCAAGAGAATCAAGCCCAATACCTCGATCACCTTTCCACAGATTTGAGGTGTCTTCTGAGGACTCGTTGCCGCTGTGAGAATGAAGAAAATCACTGCGGTGAGAAAGGGCATGAGACATGGCGTAGAGTTCTACCATCGAAGGAGCCACCGTGTTGTACTATGTGTTCAAGTATTTCTCATTGTTGAAGAGTCATTCGATATAAAGAAGTTAATGTTGTCAAGAGAGATCGTTGTCTGCCTACCCTACCTGATTAAGGAGTTGTTGAACGTGAAGGAATTACTATTGAAATAGATGATGCAAAAGATTATTAATGGCCAAAAACTACCTTTGAGTGGATATTTGCTACAACATTTCTTTTGTAGAATCATGGCTATGTCTACCACCATAAACGTGATGGTGGAAATTCGTGTTTTTATTTGGTGTGCATATTATGAAAAACTTTGAACGATTTGTGAATTTGTGTGTTGAATAAATAATGAGGAATCTTTGTGAAATTGTATATATCAAGCCAAGGAGAGTTGAATAGGTTCATCTCAGTGTGTATAGTTGTTCATGGATTTCCAATTGTGGATCTAGGGAAGAATCCTTCACTAGTGGTTGAAGATGAGAGTGGTGGGTAAATGAGGTTATGCGACATAGGGTGGTTTAGTAATTGACTTCTGAGATCCTTGATTCTTAGGAGTTCAAAAGTAGAACTCCAGAATATATCTTGGGAGTTACTGAGGCAACATGATGGAGTTTGTGGCCTGCAAGAAGCTACACAAGAAATATTTCAACAGGTAATTGTTAAGTGGGGGTGTCTACTTTGTTAATGGTGAAGTGTTGTTAAAGAGCTAGTTAGAGTTAGAGATTCTCTCCAACTAAGTGGCCTAGTTTGGTGTGTGGTTGAGATATTCTCTCAACCTCTCTATCTTATATTTAGAATAAATTAGATTTGATAACAACCTATCATGTCTCCATTTCAAATTTGTAGGTTGATTTGAGTCCAAAAGCATGTGTTTTTTTTCCATTTATGTTCATATATTTTATACCAACATAACCACTTAACTTATGGTAGGTGAATACCTATAATACTATAACTACCAGTGATGATATGCATATTTTTTATACATATTTTCTTAAAAATGTTTATTTTTGAATTTAGAATTAACAATCACAAAATAAATTTGACAATACATTTTTTTCATCTTTATAGAACTTGGAAAGAATAAATGGTCAGATCAAATTTATTCACTCTTTCCATTTAAGATGAATAATATAGATGAGGGTTTGCACTATCTAAGTTTTTATCTAAAACCTAATGGATATAAAGAAACTTATTAAAAAAGATGAAGTGGAAGATGGGCATATGGACTTCTAAATGGATCTCGTTACCGGGTAGACTTTCTTATAGCTTATGTCTTATAGTATTCCCTAAAAATTGGTTCTTATAACTTATGTCTTACAACTTATGTCTTACAGTATTCTTTTATACCATTTTTACTTCTTAAAGTATTCCCTAACGACTGCTTCTTATAACTTATGTCTTACAGTATTCATGTATACTAGTTTTCCTTGTTCAAATTACCAGAGGGAGGGAGTGATAGCTAACCTTAGGAAAATGTTTTTTCATTTTTTTGTGGGTCAGAAACAGAAGGAGGACAAATTTCGTTTGCTAGAATCAAAAGTATTATCTAAACCAAAACTCTATGGCGGATGGGGGATTAAGAATCTCTGTCTCTTCAACAAAGCTCTGTGTGACAAAATTCTTTGGCACTGTTTCTTTGCTGAAGGCTTGTGGGAAAATCTAATTAGGATTAAATATATGAAAAGAACTCCACTGGTTACTTGGCTGAGAAATTTTAGTTTGAATTCCTCACTAGCATCAGAAATATGGAGAAGCTTCTTAAAATCTCTACCATTTTTTATCCAAAACGTTGGTTGGTTGATTGGGAGGGGCGGGGCATACACGTTTTTTTTGGACATAGATCCTATTGTTGGGCTGTGGGCTGTGAGACAATTTTACACTATCTTGCAATCTTATCAGGAGATCGATGTTCTCAAGCAAGCTGTTAAGGATGTTGAAGTTTCTGGTTTCAATTGGTATTCTGGTATTGATCTAAATGTCCATTATTAACCTTGCTGGCATCAAATTAACAGATAGAGGTGATGAATTAGTCTTGTGCCTAAACAAGAAGTAGGGTGTTGTTTCTGCAAATTTAACTTACAACGCTCTTGCTAAGAAATACTTGATAAATAGTCCTTTTTGGTGAATGATTTCAGTTTGGAAAGGGAAACTTCCTACTAAAATTAAATGTTTTGTTTGGATGAGTTTAAATAACACATTCTTAACTTGGAATGGACTGTAGAAAAAAGGAATTTTGGGATCCAACATATGTTGTTTTTGTGCTTCAGCTTTGGGAACGGTGGATCACCTATTTGGTGAGACTATCTTCCACAATGTTTGGTTTGAAATTTCTAAGAGCATGCAATTTAATTTTATTTGGGATAAGTCCAAACTGGAAGAGAAGGTTTATAGATGGAAAATTTCACAACCTTTCTTAAAAACCTTTCTTAAATGGAATTTCTTTTGCTACTTTCCTGAAGGTTTGGAGAATGGTAGGACTATAGGCTTGGAGAGTTGGAAATTGCATTATTTTTTTGGACGGATATATTGAGGTTTTACATGTCAATGTCAAAGTGATGTCTAGGCTTAAAGATCATGGTTGTGATATTTTGACATTCTCAACCAAGTGATTCACCATTTTCTTGTAGATGGTTTGTTGGTGACTGGTTTTTTTATAGAGGTTAATAGAAGGGTTAGTGTGGAGCTAGTATGGTTATTAAATTATTTAAGAATAAAAATTTTTTATTGACCATGGTTGTGGGTAAAGATACTAATACCAAAGAGGAGCTCTTATCTTTTTGGGGATTGTTATGGTTTGCTCATTCAAAGAACACCCATATAGTATAGGTGTTGGGGGACTCTAAAGTTATTGTGGACTGGATAAATGATGCTCATCAAATACATTCGGTGGAACTGACAAAGAAAGATAAAAAGTATCCTTGAGTCTCTTTTGCATATTACTCTTCAACATATTTATAGAGACTTCAGTTGAAAAAATAATAGCTTATCTAAAAGTGTTACGGGTGGCCATATTTTATATAAGAAAATCATGGAGGAAAGTTGATAGATACAAGCTCCATGAGAATTTACTCCTTTCGTATACTCGTGTAGCTTAGCCTTGTTGTATTTGTAACTAGACATTTGCGACGTTCTTTGAACAAGGGGCTTTTTGCTTCTACAGATATGTTAAGGTTGTGATAGTTTGGATGATCTAGTTATTCAAGTTATGAATAGCCTTGTTTGTGCCAAAAATTGTTCTTAGACTACCAGAAGAACAAGCCAACACAATCTCAAAATTAAAATTAAATAAAATAGGTTTTAGGGTTTTCAAAACTTCATCAGCAAGGAGGAAATAAACATCCACAAGCTAATGCAGAACTGAATCATGCAAGTTGGATAAACTGGGGATCAAACACATCCCAATAAGCCATAAACATTACACATGAAATACTAATTCCACCCACACGCTACAAGCATTTACATGAATAAAACTTTAAACAAGAAATGAAATTGTAGACTGAGCAATCAAACAGATCAGAAATGAAAAAGCATGCCAGGTAAAAGGGCTTATCAGTTTATATATAATCAATAATAGTCATCCACTTACATAAGAGTTATAAGTGCTAGCTTGAGAAATCCAAGCTCCAAAAGCCTCTCCTTGAGTGGAAAATCCCCCCCATCAAAATTGTATGTTTGTCTTCCTTTTATCATTACAAAAGTAAAGTAGTTCCATAACTACCTTCTAGGTTGAAATTTGAAACAGTTAAATCAATTAGTTACATGATAACTCAAAATCTTTAAAGATAATTAACCCAAAAATAACAAATTGGATTTGGGGAAATTTGGCGAATTTTTGGAAATTTGGGTCTCAAAGACGCCTTCATATCTCTCGATCCGGAACACCTATTTTTGTTTTCCTGAATTCATTTCCATCTCCTCATAATATTCTCCCAATGACAATGACAAAAACAGGAAAAACAGAGCTGCTACAGGAATCTCCTCATGAAAATATTTGACAAAGGACTAAAAAATGAGAGTTAGATTATAAATCAAAACTTGGAATGAACTTTTATTATAAGTTTTTGAAAGCTTAAAGATGTACATATTAACTAATAAGCCCAAAAGACAAACCTTAAAACTAAGATAATGAAATGATTCAACCATTAAAAGCATTAAATCCAACAAAAATGATTAAAATCAACATGAAATATAAAATCATTTTAAACCAACGGTTGAAAATTAGGACAAAAGGAACAGATAAACTAAGAACAAGATCTACTTATAACATCTGGCTCTTGTTGTGGGATGAAGTACTCCTTGTGAGGCTTCAAGAACCTGTAGACCTTGTGCCTTATTCATTGGGTGATGGAGTCATTTACCAAATCTCTGCAACTTTGTCAAACTCTGAACACATACCTCTGAAATGAAAAAATACTACTACAAACCAACATACTGAAAAGAATCTACATGCTTGTATAGCGAGCTTATTCTGCTATTTACTCCTACTTCTAATAGGAGGAAACAACCCAATCAAGTGTAATCATACTTCTAGTGAAGCCAAGAAACCATTTGACCGAGAATCATAATTTCATGCATGCTACTGTTTGAGAAAACCCACAAAAGATGTGATAAATGCAATAAAGAGTTTGTAGGCAGCTGATACTTATGACTGGAAATAGGAAGTATGCCAAAATATGGAGCATTAGAAACCTTTGAAAAATACAACTCCATCCAAGAAGCCACGAGATCATGAAATTTTTGATTTAAAACTTCAATGTCTTCATTATATTCATCATAAAGTGAAGCATTCTCTTCCTCTCCATTGCTGTTCTTTTTAAACTTTGGATCAAGAATGGAAACCAAGGGCTTTTCAAACTGCTTCTCAACCTTTAAATAAAACCCTTGATGAAAACTTGAACAAATAAAATTCTAAAAGTGACCATAAGTCTAGAATGGCAACTTATTTCTTATACCAATAGCAAGAGGTTGAAGAGCAGCAACTTCTTCTTGATAACATGATAATCTCATAGCAGGAACTAAGAAATTTCTACTATAATCCACTGAAAGTATGTTATCATTGAAAAAGTCAGCAAACTGATATGAAGAATCAACACAAGCATCATTTATATCCTTGTTCATATGAAAATCTGAAAATGATGAAGAAAACTGTCTTAAATCTGAATGATACCTACGTTCTTCTTCCTGTTCATAAGCTTGTATATCTTCAACATGAGCCTGATCTCAAAGCATTTTGCAAGCTCGGATGTTCTCCTCCACTCCTTTTGTATCCTCAAACAATTGTCTTAAAGATGATGATTTTCTTTCTAACAGGAAAAAGACAAGATCTGAATGTTGAGCCATAACATAATATACCATAGCAAGTTTTTCCAAAGGTCTGATCTCTGTAGGCATACTGATATAAAAACTTTGAAACCTCCAATTAAATTTAGTAATTGGCTCATCATTTTCCCTTTTCAAACTATAAAATTCGGAAAGAAATTGATCATAAGATTTATTCTTACCCCAATACTTCAAAAATACATCATGTAACTCTTCCCATGATCCAATTGAATTAACTTTTAAATTTCGGAACCAAAACCCAACATCTCCAGCAAAGGATTTCGAAAATAACCTCATGACAAAATCCTCATGTATGATTTCAAAATTATCAATGAAATTATGAAAAGATTCTAAATGCTTCTTTCCTGTAATATGATCTTTTCCAGTAAAATGGGGAAGATATTCAACAAAGTAGGAAGGGTAAGGGTGTAAGAGAGATGGCAGCCTAAGAGGTCTAAACATCTTCTGTCTGAGTCTAGACTAAAAATCTGTGAGTTGAAAATGAGGTTCAACCTACTGTTCAAAAGTTTCAGCAGTGATGGTGGAAGGTAATAGATTAGCTTTATTCTCTACAAGATGACCAGAATAATCAGCTTCAAGAGATATGGGTATATGTATATCATGCTGAACATGTATTTCAAATGAAGGAATAGGATCAACATCAATAACACAAGAAGAATGCATATTTTCTTCTTCCAAAGTGGGATATGTACTTGAAGGTTTATGATCATCGGAATGGACAAAACAAAAAATAATTCTTTTGACATGCAATGGGAAAGATAGGAAATAACTAATGAATAAGAACAAAACCTCATGGAGTAAAGTAAGAAGCTGATATCTAGTCTTTCCATTTGGCTTCTTCATTTTTCTATCAATAAAATTCTCCTTGCAGTGGAATCTTTAATCATGGAGTCACCGGTGAAAATTTGTAGTCTAAAATATTTTCTAACTTTGTTCACCTCTCAAAATCAGAAGAATAATGATATCCTAGGGAAGATATACTTCAGCTTCGTCCCCGGCAATGGCGCCAAAGATGTTTGTGCCAGAAATTTTTCTTAGACTACCAGAAGAACAAGCCAACACAATCTCAAAAGTAAAATTAAATAAAATAGATTTTAGGGTTTTAAAATCCTCATCAGCAAGGACGAAATAAACATCCACAAGCTAATACAGAACTGAATCATGCAAGTTGGATAAACTAGGGATCAAACACATCCCAATAAGCCATAAACATTACACATGAAATACTAATTCCACCCATAGGCTACAAGCATTTACATGAGTAAAACTTTAAACAAGAAATGAAATTGTAGACTGAGCAATCAAACAGATCAGAAATGAAAAAGCATGACAGGTAAAAGGGCTTATCACTTTATATATAATCAATAATAGTCATCCACTTACATAAGAGTTATAAGTGCTAGCTTGAGAAATTCAAGCTCCAAAAGCCTCTCCTTGAGTGAAAAATCCCCCCATCAAAACTGTATGTTTGTCTTCCTTTTATCATTACAAAAGTAAAGTAGTTCCATAACTACCTTCTAGGTCGAAATTTGAAATAGTTACATCAATTAGTTACATGATAACTCAAAATATTTAAAGATAATTAACCCAAAAATAACAAATTGGATTTGAGGAAATTTGGGTCTCAAAGACGCCTTCATATCTCTCGATCCGGAACACCTCTTTTGGTTTTCCTGAATTCATTTCCATCTCCTCGTAATTTGCTCCCAATGAAAATGACAAAAATAGGAAAAACAGAGCTGCTACAGGAATCTCCTCATGAAAATATTTGACAAAGGACTAAAAAATAAGAGTTAGATTATAAATCAAAACTTGGAATGAACTTTTATTATAAGTTTTTGAAATCTTAAAGATGTACATATTAACTAATAATCCCAAAAGACAAACCTTAAAACTGAGATAATGAAATGATTCAACCATTAAAAGCATTAAATCCAACAAAAATTATTTATTGTCAAAAATGATTAAAATCAACATGAAATATAAAATCATTTTAAACCAACGGTTGAAAATTAGGACAAAAAGAACAGATAAACTAAGAACAAGATATAGTTATAACAAGCCTAAAATATCATAAAAGATCAAAAATTTTGAGTAGTTATAGATTTATCTCATAGAAAATCTCTTTATGCATATTTATGATACCACTTCTTTCAATACAAAGTTGTCTTTTCTTAGACAAGGTCAAATTCCCTATAATACATTGAATGCATTCTCTCCAGTCCTGTGCACGAGTTCTTTTGTGTTTCTCATAGGTTTCGAAAACCTGAGCCACGATTGTATTTTGGAATCGTTGTGTTGAATCTAGAATATGAAGCAAATGTTGATTTTAAAGTTGTTTTTCTTGTTGGGATGGCCATCTCATATTGCTTTAGCACAGCCAAACTTAAGTGATGCGATCACCGGTTTCATTAGTTTTCCCAATGTGGCAATCACTTGCATCGTGAACCTCACCGCCTTTGTTATAAGTCTTTTAAGAAAGCGGTTTGATCTAGAGATGAGTGCCAGGGATTTTATGGCCACCTTTCTGGGTCCGTGCAAACTGAAGGTTATAAACGAAGGGAACAAGTTAATTGGACTCCACGCAACACAGAAGTATGATGATGCTTCTGTTGTAACGCTGTCAAATTCAACGGGCATGTCCAACTCCTCCATCATGGAATTCATGGGGTACATATACAATGCCCATAACGTGAAGTCCATCCTACTAAATGTCGATGAATGCAACTGCAAATCTTCGAAACGTAGTGCAGATTAGAATAATTGGAACTGCCTTGTATTCTTGAGTACAAAAGACCTAGAACAGTTATTCACATTAATGCCATCTAGCAATCAGCCTCGAAAGCTGTCTAGTTCTCATTACCTAATACCTTCTCTCGAGTGCCCGAAAAATGGCCGCCATGAGATCGCAAATAAGGGGACAACGCTTGTAAATAAACCTGAAATTGAAAGTAAGCACCAGATTAGGGAGATCCCTGAATCGTCAAACAATGATTCCAACATGAAATTCCGTGGCACAACAGTTTGTGATGCACTTGATTTCGAGTTTGTAGCGCTCACACAAAAAGAGCCTATTTGTATCTGCATACCAGTGAATTGTGTATTTGATGATAACTGGACAAAGTTGTTGGTCAGATGTTTCAAGTCTAAACATGAGGAAGACAAAGGAGCAATAGTCATGGCTTCAAATGCCCTGCAAAGCTATTTGGATAACATAGGAGAAGATAGAGCTGAAGAAATATTATACAGAAAAGTCTCTTTAATATTGCCCAGGTTCGTTGAAATATTAATCAACCTTGTACTAACTCTCTTGTTCAAAGTGGATGGCTTCTCTTTAATATTGCCCAGGTTCGTTGAAATATTAATCAACCTTGTACTAACTCTCTTGTTCAAAGTGGATGGCTTTTCTAGTTCTATGGTGGCGAGAATAGTAGTGAGAAGTGATGTGGTGGACAGTAAGGGAAATGGAATTATTGCCAATGTGTTTATAACCCAGGCTCTGGTCGTGGTGAAGTCCGATTCTGTTTTCCAAGTATTGAAATTTAGAGGTAACATTTTAGGCAGCAGAACCCTATTGTTTATAGTTTGTTTTGTCAACTTGGGTTGTTCTATTATTTGGGTTGTGCTTATTGCTGTGCTTATTGCATTGGGAGGCACTGACAAATGGTATGAAGTACCTTTCATGGCACCTTCTAAACCTAGGGTTGCTGTGATAATAGCAGCCATTGGTATTATAATGAGCATGGACCTTTACGAATGTTCAAACTCTTCGAAATATAGTAAAAATTTGGGGAAAGTTGAGGAGAAAAGTAGATGGATAAATACGGTGATACTTTCGGTAGTAATAGCTATAGAGCTGTTGTTTGCAATAGTAGTAGGAGCTTTTGGTCTAAATAAGGGTATTGGGAGGTGGATATATGCTGCTATGCAAGTTCTAGTTTGGGTCAAGTGGGGATTTGGCTCTTATCTTCTCGGTGAGTATTCGCCAGAATATGTTCCCACATGCGTCGAACAGAAGAAAGCTCATTTTCATGGCCATTTTACTCTGGACTAATCTGCTGACAACTGGGATTACATCAGAAGTCTGGTGTACTCTTCTGCATTCTTACTCAATGCTGTGTTGGCTGGAGTTCGGGAAAATTGGGCTGGAGTTTGGATCGCTTGGAAGTAGTTTGAATGAAATTTACTTTCCTACAAACCGGAGACCTGACCGCCGCTCAGACATGATTCCATCCTTATTTTACTATTTTCTGTAACTCATTAAATCTTCCAACATGCAACATTCATGATTTGAAGGATTTTCATGTTGTGTAAAAGTAAAAAGCAGAATTCAGAAATGATTGATTTTAACCATCCATAATTAATAGATAGCTGGAGCCATGCCTTCGAAACTTGAATAAAAATGTTCAGAAGTCAATAATATTTATCCTATAAACAATAGTCTATTTTTTTATAGGAGTAAGTTATCTATTGGATAATTTGCACTGTGCCTACCAGCCCCCGTTTAATGATAGCTTACCTTTTTACCTTCTTTTGTGAGACCCAGACTCACTGAATTTTATCTCTAGTTTTTTTTTCAGCTACTGATTAAGTCTCACCTAAAGTAGATAGCTTACTCCTTTCAAACATGACAACAGAATATATCTATGTTTTCAAAGTTGTTAAAAATGATACAACAATTGTCTAAATACTCAGCACAAGTATTTTTTGGATGTGCTCAACACTATTACTCCAAAGTTTAGAAAAAAACATTTTCTCATTACTGGCCTGGTCTGCCTTACAAGGACTAGGAGGAGGTACTACAAGTTTTCCTTTCAATTTTTTCAGGCATTTTTTTATATGCTTCTGAGCTTTAAAAACGTAGAAATGCAACTTAATAAGTTATATTCAATTTTTATGAACTTGTACTAATGAAGAAGGATGCCACTAGGGAAAATTTAGACCACCTTTACAATCAAATAAGTTATTTCAATTCAGAAGATGTTTTTAGAGAAAAAATGATGTTAGAGAAAGCATTGATCCATTTTCAGTTGAAATATTGGGATTTAAATCATTTAAACAATAAGAAGTGAAAGAAGACTTCAAAGATGTATGGAGGCTATATTTCTGAATGGTGTACTACATGAAAGGGTGCTCGGTTATGAAATGTGAGTCACCATGTAAGCCATGGGGATTGGGTAAAGGCTCATTTAGTATTCAAAACAAAATGCACAATATTCATAGGTGTTTAATTTTGTTTCGCAAGAATAATAGAATTAAAAATGTTGTAATTAACCAACTATATTTATAATTTTATTCCGCAATAATAGTAGAATTAAGATTGTGAAGTAGTATTAGAATTAAGATTGTGAAGTACTTAGAAAACAAAGATAGTGAATACTCTAAAAAATTGAGTTGGGAGGCCATAACCACTAGATCAATTAGTGATAGCTCTAATATCAATGGTGAAATCTAAGCACCAAGCTAAAGAGAATTTAATGGTATACATATTGGGGTGCAAACCATTTGATTTAAATAACTTTAAATCGAATGGTGCACATCCCAAGTTGTATAGCATGAAATGCTTTGCAATCAGGTGCTTAGACACATGCGAGAACAATCGATAGACTTTGTGGTTGTCTTGTACAAATTGTATAGTCCATACAAAAGTCATATGTGTTGATTATAAGGTTCTCTTAGTATGTAGAGGGTGGACACTTCCTTAGAGGGTGTGTTGGTTGCTGGCGGTGAATGGCCTAGTAGACGCAATTAAAAAATAGATTTAATTGCCTCATATCCAATCTATGTACCCTTTGTCAAGAAGCTCCATAATTTTCATTGTCATAGCTATAATGATCTATTTATGCTTACCTTTGATTGGTCATCCTAGAGAATTGTATTAAGTTGAATGGATAATGGTCATAAAATGAAACTGTGGTTGCTGCTATCAAATTGAATTTCAATTAACATGGCGAGGAAAGAACAAAATCAAAGGTCATGATAAAGTATCACATTATTAATCTTGCACATTGATCTAGGGACTAAACATCAGTCTCATCAAAGATTAATCAACAATTAACTCATGAAATGGTGTAATCAGACTACAGAATGAGTAGTCGCTCTGTATGAGAAGCAATTCGAATTCCTAAGGAGGTCATTCAAATTGAATGAGTGAGTCTAGCTTAACTGAATGTAAGCCATAGTCAACACTCAAGTTAACCACTGATCAAAACCCTAATTGACTCCACTGAGCCCTAACTGAAGTTGAAGTGCAATAAATGACTGAGTCTCAACTGAAAGAGATCAAACACATGTCATAGAAAGCCAACCATCAGGTGCTAGCACTTCAATGACTCCAATGAACCCCGATGAGGTTAATTGAAGTGGAAATGAACATCAAAGTGGTTGGAGGTGCCCCTATTGACTCTAGTTCATTAATTAATCATTAAATAATCAATTTAATGAGAGGAGGCACCTTCATTTCCCTATTTAACTGATTGTAACCATTAGTTAACAGTAAAATGCATTAATGACACTCAGATCACCCCTGGAGTGCTCCAATTAGCCTCCCTGAATGTAGAAGAAGGCTAAGTTAGCCTCCTTAACTGAAGGTAGGCATGGGTGTGACTGGATGATTTCCTTTAATGCTCCACTGATGTCAATTAATGTCAATAATACTTAGGATAGTGGTTTAACTAGCCCAATTTGACCAAAATGAGTGTGTATGCTAGTAAATGTCTCCCACACCCCCCCTTAAGCTATACTCAGGAGGAGTTAGAAAACATAAATGCATAAAAATGCTAGGGCCCTAGAAACTAAGGCCATAGGTCACCCTGTACAATGTTGAAATTGAAACAATGCTCAAAAACAAACTAAGTGTGGAAAATAGGGAAAACCCAGTGGGAAACCCTCCTCCTCAAGCTAAACATTGAAAGTAGTCTGAATCGCCTTGATGAACTCACCCCCAACAGTGAACGAAGGTAAGTGAAATTATTTTCTGAAAATCTCTTGGTGAAGATGTCTACAATCTGCTCATCAGTCGGGAAGTATTGCAGAATGATGGTCCTGTCATGCACTAGCTCCCTCATATAGTGCATGTGGATATCTACATGCTTGGTCCTCTTCCTAGTAATTGGATGTGTGGAAATATTAATAGCACTTTTATTGTCACAAAATAGGACAGTGGAAAAAGTACTACCGAGATCAAACTATGAAAGAATGCCTTGCAACCAGACTGCTTGGATGCAAGCATTCACCTCTCCTCGATACTCGGCCTTTGCTGAAGATAGTGCTATGGAAGTTTGATTTTTTATAGACTAGAAAATGGGGCCACCACCAAACATGAATACATATCCAGAAGTAGACTTCTGATCAATAGAGTCACCCTCCCAATCGAAATCTGTGTATCCAACCAGCTCTAGCTCAGAGTCTGCAGCATAGTGAATGTCGTAGGTCCTGGTTCCCTGAATATACTAGAAGATCCTCTTGGCTGCCTTCCAATGAAGATCATGAGGCTGATGCATATATTTTGATACAACATTCACGGCATAATAGATATCAGGCTGAGAATGTGTCAAGTACAACAAGCTACCAATCAGCTGTCGATAGATAGTGCAGTCCATGGGAGGTGTGCTTTTTCCTTCTTCAAGGCTGATCCCTGAAAGCAAAGGGAATGGTGCAGGCCTAAAATAAGCCATGTTAAACTTGAATAATAGGTATGAAATGTATTTGGACTGAGTGACCATAATCCCATTATAATTTTGCTCAATTTCGAGCCCCAAAAATTGTTTTAGGAGCCCTAAATCACTCATTTCAAAGGCATTGTGGAGAGTAGTTTTGATGGCTGAAATGGAGGAAACTGTGCTACCTGTAATCAGTAAGTCATCAACATATAAAACAATGATAATTATATGACCATTAGACTTCTGTAAATACACATTTGGATCTGATCTACACCTTTGAAAGTTTTGCGAGAGAAGGAAGGCATCCATCTTAGAATACCACTCTCTTAGGGCCTGTTTTAACCCGTATAGTGACTTCTTTAGCTTGCAAAAAAAATATGGATCAGTGATGTATCCCTTAGGATGATTCATTTATATCTCCTCATGAATTTCTCCATGCAAAAAGGCTGACTTAACATCCATGTGATGCACTTCCCAGTGCTTGGATGTTGAAATTGCCAAAACAAGGCGGATGGAGTCCATTTTTGCAACCAGTGCAAAGGTCTCATGGTAGTCCACACCTTGGACCTGAGAGAAGCCTTTTGCCACCAGAATTTCCTTATATTTGTAGGTTCTTACATCAGTAGCAACCTTGGTCCGAAACACCCTCTTTCATTGAACTAATTTCCTTCCTGAAGGAAGAGAAACTACCTCCCAAGTAGTGTTTTTCTGAAGAGAATTCATCTCTTCATCCATGGAAACTTGCCATCTCGGATCCTTTCAAGCATGGTAGTAGGATTTTGGATATGAAATAATCATCAAATATCAAGTTTCGGACAACAAATTATCAGGACAAGAGAGCGCAGTACCTACTCTTTGGAAATCAGACCGGGTTCTCCTTGGATCATCCGAATTTCCAATGTTATCTCCTGCGGAGGAGAGTGTCTGTCGGGCCCATGTGGGAAGATGATTTTGAACTTCAGGTTCTGAGTCAACATCTAATCATTTCTGCACACTGATATAAAAAATCAGAGGATCCAAATCAAGGTCATCATCCCCAATTTCATCATCCAAATATTCAGTAGAATAGGAAGGAAATTCAGCAGTTTTCTCCTTCACTAGTTCCACCTCCTAAAGAGGCTCATCAAACTTGACACTTATCTCGATGATGATCTGTTTGGTTTTGATATCCAGCAGCTTGAAACCTTTAGATTCATCATGATACCCAATAAACAAACATTCTATGCTTTGCGGTTGCAAAGCCCTTCTTTTATCAAGCGGAATCCGGGCCCATGCAGTGGACCCAAACACCCGCAGGTTCGACACATCCAGTTTGTGTCCAAAGTATGCTTTGAAAGGGGTATTCCCTTTCACAGATGAGTGTGACACCCTGTTCTGAATGTATGTTGCAGCATGCATGGCCTCAGCACACAAATTTGCAGCAAGCTTCTTGGATTCCAACATATAGGTGGTCATCTCCTTGAGAGACCGATTCTTCCTTTCCGCTACTCCATTCTGCTAGGGAGTGTAGGGAATTGAATGTTGGACCTGAATACCACTTTAGGAGCATATGTGCAGAAACTCATTACTGACATACTCCCCACCATTTTCATATCTAAAAATTTTGATCTTAAGCCCAAAGGCATTCTCGATCAAGGCCTTAAGTTCAGAAATTTTTTCACATACTTTAGACTTCTTTTTGAGAAAGAAGACCCATGTGTACCTTGAAAAATCATCAATAAAGGTCAGAATATACCTTGATACATTCATGGATGTGATAGGAATTGAACCGCTGATATCAAAATTTATCAACCCCAATATGCATGTAGCTCGGTTTTCCTTCCCCCAATCGAACTTGTGCTCAGGGTGTTTTCCAATCACACAACCCTTGCAATTTTTGGTGGTTTCCTTCATGAGTGGGAGGCCTTCAACTATGGATTTTTTCTTTAATTCCTGCAAATATTTGAAATTGATATGGCCAAACCTTTCATTCCACAACCTACTAACCTCATTTCCATGAGTTAGCAGAGCGGTGGGCTTTGCATCCGACACAAAGTGGGAGAACTCATAGGCTCTTGCATGATGGTTTGCAAGACGTTTAGCAATGAGTTTCCCGGATGCAAGCTCTATTATCTCAACATCACTTGGGATGAAAGAAAATCTCTTAGGCACTCCAGTATGAGTCATTTGATAGACACTAAGGATATTTGATGCCAGAGACAGTACATACAAAACATTTGAAAAAAAGCCATTTTCAAGATCAACAGTACCTTGTCCTTATGAAATGACGGTGGAGTCATCTCCCATGTGGATGGGGATATATTTTCCAGTCTCCAAGGATGAAAAGGAGTCTCTTTCAGCCATCATGTGGTTTGAATCTCTAGAATCAATCAAGAGTGCTTTGGACTTCGAAGTGCTTGCCATGAGGGCATGACCTTTTTCATGCCGTGGTTCCCGATCTTGCTGATCTCTCCTCTGAAAGATTTTCAGAAGATTTATGTGATTTATCTCAAGGAGGGATTTAGCTTCATCAAGCTTCTTATTCATGCAGGAATGTTCAGGGTGGAATCCCTTCCCGCAGTAAGAACACTTGAATTTTTCCTTGCCATGGTGCCCTTTTCCTTTGTGCTTCCTTGAGCCGGAAGACTCATCATGCTACTAATTTTCAACTCTAGGCTTAGAAGCATCAAATTTAGTTTTTGGGTTCTTCTGTTGCTTACCTTTACCCTTCAGATCTTTAGGCCCTGAGACATGGAGGGATTGATCACGGGAAGATCTGATGATCCCCATCTAGACAAGCTTGTCATGCTCACTTATTAGGGACTCAATGAAGGCATTGAGTGTAGGCATCTTCCATCAAGGGGTTGTGAGATTCCCCGCACAAAACATAGAAACAAAAACTGAATAATCAGCCGCAAGTTTGGAAAGTATGGTGAGGATGAGTTGATCATCCTCCTTCTCCACTTTGCATTGCTTCAAGAGTAAAACAGCGTGCTTAAAATTTGTGAAAAAGTCATTCAGAGTCTCAAAATTGGAGGGCTGGAGAGAAATTAATTCATTTTCAAGCTGGTAAACTCTCAAGTCATCATGTTTTCCATATAGATTTTCCAATTTGTCCCATATTTCTTTTGGAGTATTCAATCCCGTAAGATGGAAAAGAAGATCCCGGGAAATAGAGAGGCACAAGAAGCTGAATGCTTCATCCTTCTTGTTCAAGAATCTTGATTTTTCTATGGTAGAACCAGGCTCATCTTCAGTGTCCATGGTGACTCTATAGAGTCCTCTAGAGCGCAACTGAATCTCCATGTCACCTTTCCATGAGTGGAAATTGTATGGATTCAAAAGATCTACTGAGGAGGCCATATGGATCTACTGGAGTGAATGCTTCACTTGTAGAAAACCTAAAAATCACAACAGAAAGGGCAATGTAAGTTCGGACAGCCTGCACATTTTAGGATTTCATCGCACCCAACATAGTCAATCAAGTAAGCTTGATCAACAAGTTCTTTACTTGGGGTATTAAGTGGTAAGCCTTCGCTTCTGGTGCAGTGCTGGATTTTTGAGCTATTGCTCAATTTTCATGCAGAAATTTGTCAAAAAGCTTGTTTTTGAGAGATAGAGCTTTGTCTCGCTATGAGCTCTGATACCATATTAATTTTGCACATTGATCTAGGGACTAAACATCAGTCTCATCAAATATTAATCAACAAATAACTCATGAAATGGTGTAATCGGACTACAGAATGACTAGCCACTCTATATATTCACACAAAGAATATGAAATTACATTACAATGTCATGCTACAAGCATGAATGAGAAGCAATTCGAATTCCTAAGGAGGTCATTTGAATTAAATGAGTGAGTCTAGCTTAACTGAATGTAAGCCATAGTCAACACTCAAGTTAACCACTGATCAAAACCCTAATTGATTCCACTGAGCCCTAACTAAATTCAAAGTGCAATAAATGACTGAGTCCCAACTAAAAAAGATCAGACACATGTCATAGCAAGACAACCATCAAGTGCTAGTGCTTCAATGACTCCAATGAACCCCGATGAGGTTAACTGAATTGGAACTGAACATCATAAGTGGTTGGAGGCGCCCCTGTTGACTCCAGTTCATTAATTAATCATTAAATAATCAATTTAATGAGAGGAGGCACCTTCACTGCCCTATTTAACTAATTGTAACCATTAGTTATCAATAAAGTGCATTAATGACACTCAGATCACCCCTGGAGTGCTCCAGTTAGCCTCCTTGAATGTAGGAGAAGGTTAAGTTAGCCTCCTTGACTGAAGGTAGGTGTGGGTGTGACTTGATGATGTCATTTAATGCTCCACTGATGTCAATTAATGTCAATAATACTTAGGATAGTGGTTTAACTATGCCAATTTGACCAAAATGAGTGTGTATGGTGGTAAATGTCTCCAACACACATAAGGTTGTTATTATATTGGGATGTAAAGAAAAAATCATTGATTTTGATCTATATCCAAATGTTATAAAGTAGAAGGCTAGAGTATAGAGATACATTGAAATAAACATCAATTGACGATAAAGTGGCAATAAGGAAGTCTACTTATTAGTTATAACATTGCATTCTTCCATTTACAAAATTGGAGTAATCCATCTACTAGTTGAGTATTCCTAAAGGAGAAAAGTTTTGGTATTTGAACACTATAGTTTAGAAACAAGCACATATTCATATTCCCACTACTTGTATTTAGTTAATTAACCATTGAGATAGGCATTTTTGTTGATGAGAGTGTGCATTACATACTTGTTGTCTACATGAGCAATAGTCACAATTACTCCTTCATTGGACTAATGAAAACCTTGAGTATTGGTTGGAACGAGAAAAAGGTAGAGTGAAGCATATTTAATTGAGCCTTAGATTTATTTTTCTCTATCCTTGAAATAGTGCAATTGTGTCCCCACTATTGGAATTGGTTTTGATATTATTAAGCTAACAATGTGATCATCCTTGCATTCTTGTTGGAGAATAATGAATTGAGATATTTTGTACATACAAAGTTGGGGCATGTCACTAAGTGGGTACCTGAACATTGAGCATTGCAAGCACAAAAGAGCCAAGCCTTGAAGTAGAGAATCATAGCTAATCCATGCCATGTCCCCAATTAAATAATTTCCAAATAAGACTATTTGCAAATAATGTTTCACCAACCTACTAGTTCCATAGGTTGAGATGGAGACATAAATTTTGTAATAAGGGGATATGGGACCCAAAAGTGTTATATTTTAAGATTAAGCTAGCATAACATTAGGATCTTTAACTGAGAGAACAACAAGCACAACAATAAAAACATAAGAGACAATGAACACAGTGTCATTAGAGGAAATTTCGACTCAAAATGGGCCTCCTAAAATGAATTAATAAAATAATAGTTAAAATAATAAAATAATATTTATTAATTTTGGAGGAAGAAAAGAAAAAAACTACCTTTTTGTTTGTATTTTTGACATATCTCCCTGTGTTTTTACTCAAATTTCGATCAGGAGAGCTCATTGGATGTGGAATTAAATTCTACATCCAACGAGTACCCACTCAGCATACTTTTGATGGACCCCGCTACCCCAAAAACAAGAAATACCTGAAAAAATGGAATGATGATGTCACCATTATGTTTTTTCAGGTATTTGTTGTTTTTGGGGTAGCGAGGTCCATCAAAAGTATGCCGAGTGGGTACTCGTTGGATGCGAAATTTAATTCCGCATCCAACGAGCTCTCCCGATCGAAATTTGAGTAAAACACAGGGAGATATGTCAAAAATACAAACAAAAAAAGTAATTTTTTTTATGATACCTATCCCCAAATTTATATTAAAAAAGTGTTTAAGACCTATACGGTATTTCAAATTTAAATCAATTTCATTAGCTAACACAAGATGACATGGAATTTGAATAAAAGTTAAAAGGCCCATTTTGAGTTGAAATTTCCTCTAATGTTTCCTCGGGGAAACCATAAATGGAGAAAACCTCGCAACTTCCTTGGAAATAGAATCAACCCCAAAGTAAAACCCAAAACAGTAAGTGATATCCTGACAATAGTAAACTTATTCTTATCTAGCCCCAATGTCTTCTCCTTCCTCAACTATGTGCTACACTTGAGTGTGTATGTGATGTGTGCTAAATAGAGAGTCCAGCTCTCTATTTATACTAATCCTGGCATGACTAAAACCCTACTAGGGCTGACCTCTCTAAGAGAGTCTAATAAACCTAGTGCCCTAGAACTGCGGGGACTTTAACCCTTAGACAATAGGAGGGTTACCCACAATGACTTGAAATGACTTGTTTACATTATTAATTCTCTCGATCAGAACATCGAGGCATGACATGACATAAGAACATCCCATAATAAACATCGGGTTACAATAGATAAGAAATACAAGTGAATACATTCTGAAGTTACAATTACAATAACACTCCCTCTTAACTAGGAAGGTATTCTCTCAACACAATTTTCATCACTGGTATTCTTCTCTGGGTCTTCTCATCATCTCCATCTTCAAGTCATATTCGTCTTCAAGTCTTCTTTGTCTTCAAGTCATCTTCGTCCTTGGATCTGGATCATCACTGGACATCATCACTCGATCTGGATCATCACTGAACATCATCACTGGATCTGGATCATCATTGAGCATCATCACTGGATATGGATCATCACTCGATCTGGATCATCACTGGGAATCATCACTAGATATGGATCATCACTGCTAGATCATCATCACTGGATCATCGCGGGTGCTATCTCATGATTCTTCTCATCACAGTAATTTCTACAGATCCAGCCCTTTTTCATGGTGGTTGTAGGCCTAGCCTCCATGTAGGTCTTTCTTCAGCGCTTATATCTGACACCAAGTCAGAATGGCCCGTCCAACACTTACATCTGACCTACTCGTCAGAAAGGCATGCCCATCACTCACATCTGATCATGTAGGAACCAATCCTATAATCATATCAGAAAGGCCCAGCACTCTCATTCACCAGCATGATAGGACACAACTACTATCATCTATGGAAAGGCACAACACTCACATCCACCAGCATGGTAGGACACACCTACTACCATCTGTGGAAAGGCACATCACTTACAATCACCAGCATGGTAGGACACACCTACTACCATATGTGAAAAGGCACAACACTTACAGTCACCAGCATGGTAGGACACACCTACTACCATCTGTGAAAAGGCAGAGCACTCACATCCACTAGCATGATAGGACACACCTACTATCATCTATGGAAAGGCCAACACTCACATCCACTAGCATGATAGGACACACCTACTATCATCTGTGGAAAGGAAATGCACTTACATTTGATCATGTGGGAACACATCCCTTAGTCACATCAGAATGGGTCTCAGTCCCACACAGAGGATTCCTGGTACCTCACCAGGTATCTCCATTCCAAGAATGACGATAGCTCTTATATCTAACACCGAGTCAGAATGGGCAGCACTCACATCTGACATGGAAGGAACCTAATCCTTTAGCCATGACAGAATGGCTCAGCCCTTACATCTAATCAAGTGGGAACACATCCCTCTATCACATCAGAATGGCCATGCACTCATATCTGATCATGTGAGAGCACATCTCACGGTCATATCAGAATGACCCTCAGTCCCAGACTGATTTTTCCTCGTACCTCACCAGGCAGCTCCATTCAAAGAATGGAAATAGCCCTTATATCTAATCATGTAGGAACCAATCCTCTCACCATGTCAGAATGGCTCACGGACTCATCACTTCCCTTTGGAGGGAACCTCGATCTGGAGAACACCAAGCTTCTCCCTGAAGTACTCAAACTTCACCCTAGCCAATGGCTTTGTCAACACATCAGCTATTTGATCATCCGTCGCAACATATTGGAGCTTCACTGCTCCCCTCTACACCATATCCCTGATATAGTGATACTTGGTCTCAATATGCTTCGACTTGTCATGGAACACTGGATTCTCTGACAACTTCATGCAATTCTGGTTGTCACAATGTATACAAGTAGCATCCAACTGGAGATCAAATAAATCAGACAGTAGCTTCCGTAGCCATACTACCTCACAACTAGCTGAACAAGCTGTGACATACTCTGCTTCAGCTGTACTAAGTGCCACACAAGATTGCTTCCTACTAAACCAAGAGATCACACCTGATCCCATATTGAAGCAACACCCTGAGTGCTCTTCCTATCAATGGTACTGCCTGCCCAATCTGAATCAACATAACCCTCCAGGTTAATTTTCTGATTCGACTCATACATGAGCCCATAATCAACTATACCCCTCAGGTACCTTAGAATATGCTTTGCATCAATCAAGTGAAAATGCCTCGAATCTGTTAGGAACTGGCTCAAGGTGTTCATAGCAAAGAAAATGCCTGGTCTTATGTTCATCAGGTACATCAAGGACCCAATCATTTGACGATACATCGTAGCATCAACTGACTTTAATGAAGCATCACTCAATAGCTTCAGGTTCGATGCCATAGGTGTGGCCATAGCCTTGCAGTCCATCATCCCAAACCTCTTCAGGATCTCTACTGCAGATTTCCCTTGTCCAAGGAAGATTCCATCCGTATTTTTCCATACCTCCATGCCTAGAAAATAATGCATCATACCCAAGTCCTTCATTTCAAACTCGGTAGCAAGCTTTCTCTTCGTATCAGCAATCAACCCATCCATACCTGTCCCAAACAGATCATCTACATATAGCAGAAGCATCACTAGATTGCGATATTCAACCTTGTAGTAAAGGTTGGAATCTACTTTACTCTTGGTAAATCCTAGACTGGATAGAAAGCTGTCAATTCTGCCGTACCTTGTCTTGGGTGCCTGTTTCAAACTGTATAGGGATTTCTTCAATCTGCACACATGAGACTCCCTGTCATGTGTCTCAAAACCGAGGGGTTTCTCTACATACACTTCCTCTTCTACTACACCATTCAAGAAGGCAGTCTTGACATCCATTTGGTGTATCTTCCACTTCATTACTGCAGCCAAGGAAAGTACCGATCTGATGGAAATGTATCTGGCTACAGGAGCAAAGGTTTCTTCATAATCTATTCCTTCTTTATGAGAGAAACCATGAGCCACAAATATTGCCTTATATTTCTCTATGCTACCGTCTGCAGCATGCTTGATCTTGTAGATCCATTTGGAAGTTACAACTGACTTCCCTTCTAGTCTTGGGACAACATCCCAAACATCGTTTTTCATGATTGATTGGTATTATTTGATCATCGCATCCTTCCATTATTTTCGTTCTGCCGCTTCTTCATAATTGGAAGGTTCTTTATTAATGAAATCACATAGTAATGCTACATACCTGGAGCAGGATCTGGTCCTTTTTCTTTCTCTGTGATTCTCTTCTAGAGCCCCATATCTTTCCACACCTTGGATCACTTCCTGTACCCAAGCTGGTTTCCTCTTGTGAGGATTCTTCTCCTGAGGTGGATTTATAGGTCTTTGTGGTTCTTCATATTCTCAATCTTCTTCTTGAGTTTCTTCATTCATGGTTGTATCATGAATTCTGGGTGCTTATGCTTCTTCAGGTTCTTCAGCAAGTCTCTTTCTGGATTTTTTGTAAGTTGTGTCTTCATCAAAAGTCACATCCCTGCTGATGTCAATCTTCTTGTATCCTAGGAAATATATTCTGTAATCCTTTGAGCTTTCAGAGTATCCCACAAATATACCCTTCTTTCCTGAAGGATCTAATTTTGTTCTCTTCTCTTGGAATGTGTATGTATACAGGACAACTGAATATTCTTAGATGGATGACTTCTAGTTTCTTACTGGAGAAGACTTCTTCAGGAGTCTTGTTCTCATGTACTCTATGTGGAGTACGGTTCTGTACATACACCACTGTTTTGGTAGCTTCTGCCCAAAGATGCATAGGAATATCTTGATCATGAATCATTGCTCTTGTAGCTTCCATGATAGTTCTATTCTTCCTTTCTGCAACCCCATTCTGTTGTGGATTATAAGGAGTGGACAACTCCCTCTTAATCCCTGAGTCTTTGCATAGCTCTTTGAATTCATTTGAAGTGAATTCTTGGCCATTGTCTGATCAAAAGGTCTTGATCTTCTTCTCAGTGTGATTCTTGATCAAGGCTTTGAATTCCTTGAACTTGGTGAATAATTCATCTTTGTTATTCATGAAGTAAACCCATGTCTTGCTAGAAAATTCATCAATGAAAGAAACATAATATGCATACCCACTTGGTGAGTTTGATGACATAGGACCACATACATCAGAGTGGATAATTTCCAAGATTCCTTTTGCTTTGCTTTCACTACTTGGAAATGTCTTCTTTGTGTTCTTCCCTTTCGCACATCCATTGTAGACCCCATCATGTTTTGCTTGGATTTCTGGAAGACCTTCAATAGCTTTGCTTGCAATAGGTAGTGCTCTCTAATGCACATGTGCAATAATTCTATGCCAAAGTTCATTTAACTCTACTGCTTCATGGACCAATGCTTGTTCTGGATGGCCCTTCAATTTGTACAAACCTCCTTCTTGTTCCCCAATCACTATTGCATAATTGATAGTCTTTCCTTTTGGCCACATGATGACTTGACTATCTATGAATGAAACCCTTATTCCTTTTGCATCTAATGTAGATATGGAGAGAAGGTTCTTCTTTAGTCCTGGTACAAACAATACTTCCTTTATTGTCATAGACTTTCCAGAGTCTAGTTTATAGGAGGATTCCTCACTACCTTTTATTGGATACTGGTAGTCATCTCCTAAATTCACCTTATGAGGTGATTCATGTTCTAATAGTTTCACAAAAGATTCCTTGAATCCTGTCATATTCTTGGAAGCCCCACTATCTATAAGCCAATCAGTGCTTCCATGAGTAATGTTTCCAGTAAGAGCGGAAATCAAAACATATTCATCTTCACTGGAAGAATCTTCACTTTCATATCTGGTTTTCTTCTTGGAAGGTTCATCATCCTCTGCAGCATGAGCATGATGTCTTCTCTTGTTTCCCTTCTTCTTATGAGAGTTAATCAGGTTTTTAGGACAGTATTTTGCAAAGTGTCCTATTTCATCACATGTATAACATCTCAATCTAGATAGGTCCTTTCTATTTTTATCTTTATGGTAAAAGTTCTTACCTTTGGAGTGATGAGGGTTTCTTCTTCCTTTCTTGGAGTGAACTATGAGGGATTGATCTTCACTTCCCATCTTCTCTTCTTGAGCTGCTATCTGAGCTTCTTCTTGAGAGCATTCTTCCCATAGTTTGCTGAACTTGACTAACTTCTTTCTTGCACAGATTCCTTGAATGAATGAATCCCATGACATAGGGAGGCCATTCAATGTTGTCATCACAATTTCTGCATTCTCCACTTCTTCATCTACATATTCTAGTTGTTCTTTGATCTGGGAGACCCTTTTGAAATAAGACTAAATGGTCTCAGCATTCTGAATCTTTACATTCTTCAATCGGTTCCTTAGAGTCATCTTCTGATTGATGTTCTTCCCTTCAAATAGTTTGGTTAGGGCATCAAACATAGCTTTAGGTGTCTTGAGAGAGGACACCTGTGGGATAAGGTGATCCTTGATAGAATCAACAATGATTCTCTTTGCCATAACCAAATTCTTATTATGTAAGGCCTTTACCTCATCTCCCTCTGGAACTGGAATCTCCTCATGGATGTAGGAGTCCAACTCATTCTCTTCTAGGACCAGGGAGATCATATACTTCCAAGCTTGGAAGTTGTCAGCTCCCTCAAGCTTGTCATCAAGCTTGGTATGATGAGAAATCTTAACTGAGAACCTCAAATGGAAATACAAAAGATTTAGATCTTACCAGGTCAAGATGTCGAATCTGGATTTGGAGCTGAAAATCCTACAGAGCTGGCTCAGGAGCAAATTAGGGTTTTGCTTTTCCAGAGTTCTGTCCACCCAAATGCCTTGAAATTTATCCTGAACTTCAATTTTGGGGAGGAGATCAATCTAGGCCTAGGATCACTGAAAAATTCCTCTTCTGTGAAAAGCCCTATTTTTTGGCAGTAGTGTTGGGTCCAAAACTGAAAAACCTCAGAATCGGATTCTGCTTCGACAGAAAGATGCGCTCTAGGGAGGAGAGTTATTCCAACCTTATTTTGCTGAAAATACATGGAGAGAGATCCACAAAGTAGGAATCCCTAGTTCCCGTAGCTGCACAGTGTCTTCTTCTCAGGTTAGCTTTGATTCCATGTTAGATTTTAACATTAAGGTAGCATAACATTAGGATCTTTAACTGAGAGAACAACAAGCACATCAATCAAAACATAAGAGACATTGAACAAAGTGTTTTCTTCGGGGAAACCATAAATGGAGAAAACCCTGCAACCTCCTCAAAGATAGAATCAACACCAAAGTAAAACCCAAAATAGTAAGTGATCTCCCGACAGTAGTAACCTTCTTCCTATCTAGCTCCAGTGTCTTCTCCTTCCTCAACTATGTGCTACACTTGAGTGTGTATGTGATGTGTGCTAAATAGAGAGTCCAACTCTCTATTTATACTAATCCTGGCATGACTAAAACCCTACTAGGGCTGACCTTTCTAGGAGAGTCTAATAACCCTAGTGCCCCAGAGCTACGGGGACTTTAACCCTTATAAAATAGGAGGGTTACCCACAATGACTTGAAATGACTTGTTTACATTATTGATTCTCCCGATTGGAACATCGGGGCATGACATGACATAAGAACATCCTGGAATAAACACCGGGTTACAATAGATAAGAAATACAAGTGAATACATTCCAAAGTTACAATTACATTAACAAAAAGCACATTAGTTTACCATATTCACATTTAAATGGGTCACATAAATGATAAATGCTAAGAAAATAATGTGGCATGGGTTCATGAAGACACTTGGAAGCTTGTGAAGACTTTGGGTGACTAGATTCCTCGTACAGTTGGCATGATATTCATCTTGAACTTCAATTTTGGGGAGGAGATCAATATAGGCCTGGGCTCATTGAAAAATTCCTCTTCTGTGAAAAGCCCTAATTTCTGGCAGTAGTGTTGGGTCCAAAACTGAAAAACCTCATAATTGGATTCTACTTCGACAGAAATATGCACCCTAGGGAGGAGAGTTATTCCAACCTTATTTTGTTGAAAATCCATGGAGAGAGATCCACAAAGTAGGAAGCCCTAGTTCCCGTAGCTGCACAGTGTCTTCTTCGCAAGTTAGCTCTGATTCCATGTTAGATTTTAACATTAAGGTAGCATAACATTAGGATCTTTAACTGAGAGAACAACAAGCACATCAATCAAAACATAAGAGACAATGAACACAGTGTTTTCTTTGGGGAAACCATAAATGGAGAAAACCCTGCAACTTCCTCAGAGATAGAATCAGCACCACAGTAAAACCCAAAATAGTAAGTGATCTCCTGACAGCATTAACCTTCTTCTTATCTAGCTCCAGTGTCTTCTCCTTCCTCAACTATGTGCTACACTTGAGTGTGTATGTGATGTGTGCTAAATAGAGAGTCCAACTCTCTATTTATACTAATCCTGGCATGACTAAAACCCTACTAGGGCTGACCTTTCTAGGAGAGTCTAATAACCCCAGTGCCCCAGAACTACGGGGACTTTAACCCTTAGACAATAGGAGGGTTACCCACAATGACTTGAAATGACTTGTTTACATTATTGATTCTCCCGATTGGAGCATCGGGGCATGACATGACATAAGAACATCCCGGAATAAACATCGAGTTACAATTGATAAGAAATACAAGTGAATACATTCCAAAGTTACAATTACATTAACAAAAAGCACATTAGTTTACCATATTCACATTTAAATTGGTCACATAAATGATAAATGATAAGAAAATAATGTGGCATGGGTTCATGAAGACACTTGGAAGCTTGTGAAGACTTTGGGTGACTAGATTCCTCATACAGTTGGCATGATATTCATCCCGAATTTTAATTTTGGGGAGGAGATCAATCTAGGCATGGGCTCACTGAAAAATTCCTCTTCTGTGAAAAGCCCTAATTTCTGGCAGTAGTGTTGGGTCCAAAACTGAAAAACCTCAGAATTGGATTCTGCTTCAACAGAAAGATGCTCCCTAGGGAGGAGAGTTATTCCAACCTTATTTTGCTGAAAATACATGGAGAGAGATCCACAAAGTAGGAAGCCCTAGTTCCCATAGCTGCACAGTGTCTTCTTCTCAGGTTAGCTCTGATTCCATGTTAGATTTTAACATTAAGGTAGCATAACATTAGGATCTTTAACTGAGAGAACAACAAGCACATCAATCAAAACATAAGAGACAATGAACACAGTGTTTTCTTCGGGGAAACCATAAATGGAGAAAACCCTGCAACTTCCTCAGAGATAGAATCAACACCAAAGTAAAACCCAAAATAGTAAGTGATCTCCTGACAGTAGTAACCTTCTTCTTATCTAGCTCCAGTGTCTTCTCCTTCCTCAACTATGTGCTACACTTGAGTGTGTATGTGATGTGTGCTAAATAGAGAGTCCAACTCTCTATTTATACTAATCCCAGCATGACTAAAACCCTACTAGGGCTGACCTTTCTAGGAGAGTCTAATAACCCTAGTGCCCCAGAACTATGGGGACTTTAACCCTTAGACAATAGGAGGGTTACCCACAATTACTTGAAATGACTTGTTTACATTATTGATTCTCCCGATCGGAACATCAGGGCATGACATGACATAAGAACATACCGTAATAAACATCGGGTTACAATAGATAAGAAATACAAGTGAATACATTCCAAAGTTATAATTACATTAAAAAAAGGCACATTAGTTTTCCATATTCACATTTAAATGGGTCACATAAATGATAAATGCTAAGAAAATAATGTGGCATGTGTTCATGAAGACACTTGGAAGCTTGTGAAGACTTTGGGTGACTAGATTCCTCATACAGTTGGCATGATATTCATCCAAATTCGAACACATGGGTAATGTAAAATTGTTGGATGGTAATGTGTTTCAAGTATAATATAATGAGCCAAGGATGTAGAATTGGTAAATGAGGGTAGCTCCCATGGAAGAGGAAAATACTAGAAGACAAGGTGTGCCACTTGGAAGGAGATTATATGCACTCTATGATAACAAATGATGAAAGATTCTATGACAAGTATGACAAATTCAAACCTGATTGCTGACATATGAAAAATCTAACATGTCAGAGCTAAAAATAGCCACCAATAGGTCGAATTTGGGAGTTAGAGGAATCCTTTTTAATTGGGGAAAGAATTGGGGCATGAAGAGGAAGACAAGTGTCATGAGAGTTACTAAACCACTAAGTAAGTTGGAGGAAGCTCATGAAGGGAAATTCGACCTTAGGAGGAATCATGAAGTTAATAAAAGGATTTCATGAGGAAAGAGAATATATTTTTAACATTTGTTAATTGGCCTTTGTCATTTTTTGAGAGCTTTTTCCTGTCCATTGCATAGTGAGTGCACACTTACCCTGCTAGTGAACCAATTTCGAGGGAGTTTGTTAGTTTTTCATCACATTTAAGTTAGCATTATGATCTTAGGATCTTTTCACTGAGAGAATAACAAGCACAGTAATAAAACACAAGCACATCACAAGAGACAAGAGACACAAAGAGTTTTCCTCGAGGAAACCATAAAGGAGAAAACCCCGCAACTTCCTCTAAGATAGAATCAACATCAAAATAGTAAGAGATCTCCCAAAACAGCAGTAGTCTTCTGTCTTCTGTCTAGTCCCAAAATTTCCTTCTCCAGTAGTGCGCCACACTTGGGAGAACAAGTGAT
>LPNX010606075.1:7911-24056 GCA_001517045.1 Pseudotsuga menziesii
TGATGTTGATGGTGATGATGACGATGATGATGATGTTCATGATGTTGATGGTGATGAGGATGATGATGATGATGTTCACGATGTTAATGGTGATGATCATCATCATGTTGTTGATGATGATGATGATGATGATGATGATGAAGGTGGTGATGATGATGAGGATGATGATGATGATGATGATGATGTTGATGATGATGATGATGATGGTGAGGAAGATGATGTTGATGGTGATGATGATGATGGTGATGGTGATGATGTTGATGGTGATGATGATGAGGATGATGATGATGGTGATGATGATGATGATGATGATGATGATGATGATGTTCATGATGTTGATGGTGATGATGATGAGGATGATGATGATGGTGATGATGATGATGATGATGATGATGATGATGATGTTCATGATGTTGATGGTGATGAGGTGTTATAACATATTTCACCACACTAGGTGAATCACACATTGTATGGCCTTCCCTTGTCCCGCTGCAGACTCATCAGCCCCTATGGACCACTTGTTGTCTTTTGATGTGACCCCCATCATCCCTAAAAACATAAGAATATTGATATACATGGATTTTTACCTGATGACCACGTACATACGCGGATCTGTCCCCTATAGTCGCGTACATCAGGATGTGTGCATAAATCCAAATCCTTTTGGATGTTTCCTTGACTTGGATCCGACTCATATGACTCCTGGCCTTCCATATGCCTTGAGATCGCATGGATTTGACCTTTCAGTATCCCTTTGAAAAGTTATATAAGGAACCCCTTGGTACATTGAAAGCATAAGAGAGAATTGAGAGTAACAAAACTATAGTCCATTGTTACGAGAACTTTATGCTTGAGTCTGCATCCCTTTGTCCCTTGGAGCACTGTTGTGATCTTCCCAAGCTTGTCGTTTGCTAGTAAGCTTGCTATCGAAGTGATGGAGGATTGAGGTGGTGGAGGCCCAAGTGGGGGATTCAGTTTCTTCGGTTCGCAGACGTGCCGTTAGAGGTTGTCACTTGTAATCTCTGATTCATATTAATAGAAATATCTTTTCCTATCTAGTAATGTGTATTTGAATGAATATTTGATCCATGGATGATTTCAAATGCTTATATGTTATTGATTATATATGCTAGAATAGATCTAACACCATGAAATATAGTATGCTTGTATTGTTTACTTGTTGTTGAGGACGTGCTATAACAATTCAAGCTGAAGATTGGAAAGCTCAACGGGGATCTACTTCAACCGTCTGAAATAAGGTACGAGGTTCGATCCTTTAGTGTTAGATTGTTTATTTCTATTGCATATTGGGAAACATTGATTTCTGGAGTCTAGCTATCTGTTGTGGTACCCCAAGACATAGGAATTTCTCTCCATAACAGAATTGGCGACTCCGCTGGGGAGTTCCTAGTTATTGTCCTTTGGGGGTTGGTTTCTTGGCATTCAATGTGTTTGAATTGCTCTCTCTCTCTTTTGTTTCTGTGTCGAGTATGGGGGCATGTATGCCTGGTAGAGCCTGATTGGTGTGAAATAAATCTCAGCCTGTCTGTTTGCCTATGATTTTTGCATCTTTTTCTTCCTGTACGTGGGTTTATTGCTTACAGTCACGTATACACACGGGTTCTTCTGGAATTTCCATGTATACACGCGGGTTTACTGCACACAGTCGCGTATACCTGGTTTTTACCTTTTTGTGGAAGATAGTGGATTGCTAGGTGAGTTCTGATAGTTGCTGAGTCTCCTTTGGCACTGCCTGAGTCTGTTAATACCTCCGTTTTTTACCAGAAACGTTTTTTTTAGCCTAAATTTTTTTTTTAGGAAAGTTCTTGTCATGGCATCTTTGATTTTTTGTTTGAGATTAGTGCATTAGAGTCCTTTTACCTTAGTGCTTTGCTGGAATGTTGTTTATGTGTGCTTGCAGAGTCTGGGGTGGGTAGAATCATTCTTTTGCTTTTTGTATCTCTTTATTTTCAAAAAATACAAAAATATTTGCTTCTCATTATGCACATTGCATTGTACTTGCACTAGATCTAGATTTGCTTTGGAGTAATAGTTAGGTGTTCATATAGGGAAATTTGCATCAGCATTTGAAGAAGAAATTATGCATTACACGTAGTACGCATACCCTGTTTTCATGGACACATGCATTTGCATGGATTGTTAGGTGTGCATTTTACTTCTTGTTGCATCATAACACCATTAGTTGCACGGCCATATCCTATTTTTGAGTAATAAAGCCAACTAAAATCAATGCTAAATAAAATGAATTACACTCTTTTCTTTTATAGGGTGCACCAACAAGCTTAGGTTTTAGGATCTTGGAATAGTTCATTGTGAGTCAATTCTCCAAGATCACTAAACAACAACAACTAGGTGTCTGTCCAGGAAGTGTGTGAAATCCTTGGTATAACCAATGTTCTCAGCAAGCTCCTCTCAAAAGGGAGTCAAGCACTAGGCAGTGTGAGCAGTTGTCTGATCGGGATAACCCCTGGTTGAGAACTGTGTAGCACCGACGATATAGCCAGGATTGTATTCGTATCTGGGGGCTCTTTCGAGAGTTTCAGGCTCAGCTACCCTGCCCATACGGTCAATCCCACCCACGACTATCCGCCTAAGCGTTGATTATATTGAGGTGACCTTATTGACCTTACCTAGGATATCGAGGGGGTAAGTGTAAAGGTTATTTTGCATGTGTCCCGGCTAGGTTGGGGTCAGACAGCACAGTCCCTATACGCGTTGAAGCTGAGGGCCACAATAATTGGTTATGAACCTCCACTTGTAGTGTATGGGAGTTTCAGGCCTCTCCTAGGTGAGACATACCTGCTGCATTCGGGAGCTCACTTATCCAGCCCTTGTTTGCTTGCTTTTGGCTTTAGATTTTTAGTGATTGCTCTGTGCACGCTAGTTGGCCTAAGGTTGACGTAAATAGAGAGTCTTTGCTATTTTTTGAGTCATTGTGGATTTGGGTGCGGCTCCGCGCCGTTCTCGTCGTTTAGTAGGACTTCTGCCTTCTACTGATCCTCCTCCTTTGGGAGAGGGACCTAGACAGTCCTGGCGGACTACATCACACTTTGATTCACACACCATGGGAGATCATTCAGAGGACACATCTGAGACACTTCCTCCTCCCATTCGTGTTGACAATGGGGATTTTACACCTACTTATGATCCTTCACCTGACCTAACCGAGTTAGGACCTGTGATTTCTGAGATTGGAGCCATGTATGAGAGACCTATTCCTTCTAGGCTTGACCCCTCGTTACAACACTACCAGTATGGCACGCCGGAAGATGTCGAGACTCACTTTGAACCTACCAGCACTAGTTATGGTGGTTATGCTACCACTGGTTTTCCTATGCATGATTTGGCATTTAATGTCGAATCCGACTTTGACCCTAACACTATGCTTGGGGGCATTCCCATGCCTTACCTTGCGGAGAGGTTTGGGAGTACTAGTCATATTGCACCTTCCATCCTAGCGGTGGAAGCTCCCTCTTATATACCTCCTAGGTCTAGAGTTAGTGATCCCATAGTGATACCAGGTTCCAGACGAGTGACAATAGGCACTAGTACATATCTTATTACCGAGATTCCTGCGTCCTCGCTTCCGAGTTCTTCAAATGCAAACCCTCCACCTTACTCACGTGGTCCATCGAGTCGGCACGTAGATCCATACTGTGATTACTAGACCCATTGCGTCTCAAGCCTACATACCACCTGTGGTTTCGGGAGGTTATGTTCATGTTTCTAGAGTTCAGGTTGTTACTTCCTTGACATATATCCCTACCTCGGGTATGTATATTCCCACTTCCGGAATGTATATACCTTCCTATGGAGTGTCCCATGGGCCATCGCAAGCGATGACCTATGGTTCCCATTATGGGACGCAGTATGGACAGGTTTCTGCACCTTATGGAGGCGGGTATTCACAACCTGCTTATCCTCCATCTTATGGCTTTGTAGCTCCCTCTAGTCATGGTCCACCGCATTACGGTACTTCGGCACCACCCTATACGGGTCATACAGGAGGAGGTCACTATGGCCAAGGTCATGGTGGTAATCAATCCTATGTGAACCAGGGAGCCACTCCTAGATCTAATCAGTCCAAGCTCCCTTTCCTTGCGACACTTAATTTACCTGACTTATCGAGACTTACGAACGATCCAGTAGCTCATGACCCGGCATGGCCAGCTGTCCCTACAAAGCTTCCTTCGGATATACCTAAATTCGAAGGCAAACCAGGAGAGGATCCAAGTGAACACGTTACAACATTCCACCTATGGTGCTCTTCCAATTCATTGCATCAGGACTCAGTCCGTCTGAGACTATTTCAACGCACCCTCACAGGGCCTGCGGTGAAATGGTACATAGAGTTACCTAGGGGTGCCTTTACTTTGTTCGACGATTTAGTGATGACTTTCTTTAATCACTTTCAGCTACCAGTGCGATATGATGTTGGCACTGAACTCTTGTCGACATTTCAGCAAGACAAAGCCACCCATATTTCTGATCATATTCAGCAGTGGCGTAGACGAAAGAGATTAATCAAAGCCTTTATACCACCGGAATTCCTCCTTGAGTGGTTCCTCAAGTCTTTATTGCCATACATAGCGAAGGATGTTTCCACATCCGGAGTTCAGAATGAGGAACAAGCCATCTTTAGGGCGCAGGAACTAGACTTGATCTATGCTCAGTCTGGTTTGTTATACGAGATTATACCTAATGCTCCTCGTTCGAGTTTTGATCCCAAGGTCAAGCCTGGACCACATGCCGATGGCATTGTGGGTTGTGCAAGTAAAAATCCTGCAGGTTCGGTTGCGAAAATAAGTAGCGCAGTCGTCTACCAACCAATCTACCTCAGGACAAGCTACGGCTTCGTCTCATCCTACCCAAACGACGAATGTACATGCTGTGCAAACGTCGGACCAGAAGGGTAACCAACAACCTGGACGGAATCGTAAGAAGGGTAAAAATAATAAGAAGGGTGGGAATAAGAACGAAAATGCCAATAATAATGACAAGAACAATAAAAATGCTGGGAGGGACAAGCAGAATAAACGTAAGGTTAAGTTTCCTTGCAAGCTATGTAAGGATGATCACCTCACATACTTGTGCCCTAGGATGGAAGAAGCTTCGAAGTTCATAGCACAGGGCCCAGCTGTGTTGACAAACCCTTTACCTCATAACCAAAATATGAACTCGAAGTCCCAGGACCAATCTAGTGATGATGATCCACCTGAGACTAGTGGTCGTGGGTGCATTAACATGGTCCGTGCCACAAAAGTTGTGACGCGTGCGAAAGATTATACTACGTCACAACCCAACCCAAGCAAAGAACCTGATCCACTAGGAACTCCTTTGCGCATTGAGAAACCGGCCACTAAACCGATGGATAAACCTGTGGATAAACCTGCGGATAAGCCTGAAGCTGCACCTCGCATTCCTAAGGGGGTACTTAAGCGCTCAAGGCATAATCCAAATGCTCGAGCCGCCCAGAACTATTCAGTTGTCGAGGACTTGGGTCATACTCCTTGTGCGATGTCTGCATTGGAGGTGCTTCAGAGTTGTCCGTCGCAAAGGAAGGCTTTGCTTTCTAATCTTGGTGTGAATGGTGATGACTCTCCCACAACGATAAAATTTGAAACCACAAGACATCAGCCTCGCTTGCCCTACTATGTGTCCCTTTTGATACATGTAGAATGTCTTAATATGATCGTCAAGCGGACTGTGATTGATGAGGGCGTTGCTGCTTCTATGATGTCTTTGTCTTGTTGGAAGGGTCTTGGTTCTCCTAAGTTATCGAAGTCTACGACCATGTTAACTGCTTTCGATGGGAGATCGTTTAGGCCGCATGGTATCATTCCTTCTCTTAAATTCCATTTGGGAGGGAAGACTGTTGCGATAGAGGTTGAGGTGGTTGATGCGCCCCTTGACTACAATCTCTTACTGGGAAGGAATTGGATGTATAGTATGCAAGCCGTCGCTTCTTCCGTGTTTCGCGTTGTAAGCTTTCCTCATAATGGGAAGATCGTGACGATTGATCAGATGTCGTTCAAGAATCTTCTTCCTGATGCATCGTCAGGAGCTTCAGTTCTGAAGGTTGAACATTCCCAGCCGGCAACTGGGAGTGTGGGTGTAGGAATGTATCCTTCCCTTATGGGGACCTTTAGCTATTCTGCACCCATCCTCATGGTAGGATTGAGCGTCGGTGGTGCTTCCACGTCTACGAAGTCGGTATCCTTTCGCACGAGTCATATGGGAGATCCTTGGATTCTTCCTTCACCAAGCCCTTCGAGTGAGTCCATCGAGCTGAGTATGTCGTTTCCTGTAGTTATGATTGCTTACCAAGATAATCTTGAGTCTGCTGCAGTGCCTTGTTCTTCCTCTTCGCGGACGGAGGAGGAAGACCCCTATGTGCTGCCTGCATGGGCAATACAATATTCTCATGCCCATGATTGCCTTGATACAGTTTTCCCTTCAGACAAAGCGATTATCGAGGCCATGTCGGGAGTTGAGCCACCATGGGAGGAGCTCCATTATAGATCTTATTTCCTTCCAGAGCTTGACCGTTTGGAGCATGAGGATTACAGGGAGATTCTTAGTCATAAAGTTGGTAGACCTATGGTTCCATTAAGCTCTCCTGGTCAGATGGCTGATGGAAACATGGCGAACATATCATCAACTATTCCTATCAACATTTCTCGCAATCCTGGTACGATTGAGAATGTCTACATTGGGGCAGATTGTTCCCAAGATGAGATTTGTGAGTATACCGAGCTATTCAAGGAATTCCGTGATGTTTTTTCTTGGTCATACGACGAAATTCCATGGATTGACCCTCGGATTATCGAACATGAAATTAAAACTTACCCCAACGCTAAGCCTATTCGACAGCGTTTATGCGCCGTGAATCCTAGAAGAGAACCCGCCATAAATGCAGAGATAGAGAAATTATTGAAAGTTGGTTTCATCTATCCCGTTCCCTTGACGGAGTGGGTTTCAAACCCTGTTTCGATGGATAAGAAGCAGGGAGCGATCCGTATATGCACTGATTTCCGTGATTTAAATCGTGCCTGTCCTAAGGATAACTTCCCCACACCGTTTATAGATCATATTTTGGATGAGTGTGCAGGTAGCAAGGTGTTCTCCTTCATGGACGGATTTTCCGGATATAATCAGATCCAAATTAAACTCGAGGACCAACACAAGATTGCATTTATTTGTCCTTGGGGAACTTTTGCATATCGTAAAATGCCTTTCGGCCTTAAAAACGCCGGAGCTACGTTTCAGCGGGCGATGACCTTGATTTTCCACGATCTCAAGTCCATTATTGAAGTATTTTTGGATGACCTCGCTGATCATTCTCGCATGAGGATGCATCATTCTTATCACTTGAGATTGGTTTTCGAAAGATGCCGACATTATGCTGTTAGATTGAACCCTAATAAGTGCATCTTTTGCGTGAAATCAGGCCGTCTTTTAGGATTCATCGTTTCGAAAGAGGGAATAAGAGTCGACCGCTTGAAGGTGGAGGTGATACTTTAGTTGTCTCCCCCGCGTAATATTCACCATCTTCAGTGTTTGCAAGGCATAGCAAACTTCCTACGAAGATTTGTGGTCAATTTCGCCAATTTGACTAGAGGCTTCATGCGTCTCTTGAAGAAGGATACTCCCTTTGAATGGGATGAGCGAGCCCAGGATTCCTTCGATGCACTTAAGCGAGCCCTAGCGTCGGCCCCAGTGATTAGTCCTCTGGATTATAGCCATGATTTCCTATTATATGTGGCCGCGTCTTTAGAGACGATTGGGATGGTTTTGGTTCAGGAGGATGAGGAGCTCCAGGAGCATGTCGTTTATTATCTGAGCTGAAACCTTATTGACACAGAGATTCGATATTCTCATGTCAAGAAGCTTGCCTTAGCTACTGTACATGCGGTGCAGCGTTTGAGACATTATATTCTCCTTCACCAGACCTTGGTTGTGGCGCATGTCAATCCATTTCAGTTCGTCCTCACACGTAGGATGATAGGGGGAAGATACAATAAATGGATTGTCATCCTGCAAGAGTTTGATCTCAAGTTTGTTTCGGCAAAATCGAATAAATCTTTAATCTTTGCAGAGCTCATATCATATTTTCCGAGCAAGGCTGAGGAGTCGGTATGTGAAGATACGTTCGTTGACGAGCACATTTTTTTAATCTCAATGGCTGACCCATGGTACGGGGATATCATAGTATATCTGCAAACGCAGAGGACCTCTACTCACCTCTCGCGAGATGAGCGACGTCGATTACGTCACGTTTCCAAGAACTACCTCATAGTGGACAACACTTTGTACCGCCGTGGAGTAGATTCCCTTTTACAACGTTGTTTAACTCATGATGAGGCTGAAGTAGTATTGAATGATTGCCACGGAGGGGCGTGTGGTGGTCATTTGTCTGGGCTGGCTACAGCTTAGAAGATTCTTAGAGCTGGTTATTTCTGGCCGTCGATCTTCAAGGACTGTATTGAAGCGGTCAAGAGGTGCCACCCTTGCCAGGTGTTTGCACGGAATATGCACTCTAAGCCGGCCCCGTTGCACCCTATTATCACCGCTGGTCCCTTCACCAAGTGGGGGCTAGATTTTATGGATTGCAACCCAGCTTCAACTGGGCACCATCATATCATAGTAGCTGTCGATTACTTCACAAAATGGGCAGAGGCAATGCCTACTATAAAATCCGACGGTGAGACAGTTGCACATTTCGTATTCAACCAAATTATTACTCGGTTCGAGATTCCGAGAGAGCTTGTCACTGACCATGGCTCGCACTTTCAGAACCGGATGATGGAAGAGTTGGCATCCATGCTAGGATATAAGCAAGAGCACTCCTCTTCTTACTATCCTCAAGCAAATGGACAGGTTGAAGCAGTGAATAAGTCACTTAAGTCCATTCTCCAACGAACCATCACACAAAGCAAGATGAATTGGCATATTATGTTATACCCTGCTTTGTGGGCTTATCGAACCACGGTTAAGACTACCACTAGTTTTTCTCCATATCATCTTGTTCATTGAGTGGAGTCGATTTTGCCGGTTGAATGCGAGATCCCTTCATTGAATTTAGCCGTAGAACTTTTACCAGACACTTCACCTTTGGAGGAGCGTTTGGTTCACCTTGAGCAACTTGATGAGCAGTGTAGAGATGCCTTGGTGACTCTAGAGGTTAATAAGCGTCGCGTGAAGGCCCAATATGATAAGTCTGTCCGTCTGAGAGTGTTTAGTGAGGGAGATTTGATCCTTTTGTGGGATCAAGCGAAAGAACCCTTGGGGGAAGGGAAGTTCAATCCTATGTAGCGTGGTCCTTACGTGGTTAAACGTGTCTTAGAGAAGGGTGCCTATGAGTTAGTGGATTACGAAGGGACAGCCTTAGTGGAGCCTAGAAATGGGCTCTATCTTAAAAAATACTATGCATGATCTTTAGCCAAGGTTGTTTGTTGTATATTATTATACAGCTTTTTTGCATAGTTAGGTCTTGTTTATCGTGATTGGGTTTGTGATTAGTTTCCATTTCTTGTGGCAGATGTCAATGGAGTCTTCCACTTTCATAGGATTTGCGGATGGTGCAAGCCATCACACTCAACACTCAGCGTCAGCTGCTTGGGTGATTTTTACTCCTATGGGTCAAGAATTGTCTTCAGGAGGTGTATGTCTACAACCATCTTCCAACAATGTTGCTGAATATAGCGTCGTTATAGAGCTTCTACGGGATGCCATCTCGCATGGTGTTCTCTCTCTTGAGGTATGTCTTGATTCAGAGTTAGTAGTGTCACAGCTAAATGGTTTGTACCATGTTAGAGATCCGACGTTATTGAGGAGATTCTTATGGGTAAGATTGTTAGAGCGGCAGTTTGAGAGTTTTACATATACACACATTCCTAGAAATTATAATCAAATTGCTGATTCATATGCTAACTACGTGTTAGATTGGCATTTGTCTCATTCATTATAAATTAATCATAAACACAATTTTTACACATGTAAATAAATAAACCGATCACCATAAAACTTTTTTATATATACATCAAAAATGTGGTAATACATAGTGTCATAATACAAAAGTGGAGCTTTCAAAGCTTCCATCATATACACGGTAGTACACTCCTAGGTATCTAGTCCTGTGGAGGAGGGTTTTGATCATGATATGTCACCACGGCTCTAGCTAGCCGCTGGAATAAACGCACCCATGCGCGTGGTACACCCACCACGTGCCGCTGCATAGCCTCAGGCAAGTCCTCGACTTGCGCCATGGGAACCCTGTGAGTCAGTCACACGAAGTTGGTATGGATGTTTTGGAGCATCCGCTCCGCATCCACACCGGTGATGTCGTCCCCTCTTCCCCTCCGTCTATGACGTGGGAAGCCCTCTGGTCGCCGTGGTCCCACATCTGCACATGAATGGTAGATGTCACTATGTATTGTCACCCAAAAACATGTCTTTTGATTTCACTTAATCAAGAAAACACAAAAAAATTAAATATTTCAAAAATTCTAAAAAAAGAGAGTTAGGGTCGAGATTCGTTACCTATGTCTCCGAATGCTGATCCTGGTGGCAATGGCATGTCCGGATCTCCCCGGAAGTCTATCCCTGCATAGGGGTAGTCGTCTATGGCAACTATCTGTCATCGCCACCATGGAAAAAATTTGGCTGGATAGGGGTTGGCCACCCTACCACCCCCCAGTCTGCGCATCGCGTCTGCCCAACGTCGTTGGGCCGGATCTCGAACCCCGTGGAGAGGAACATCCACTCTAGGGCTCAATCCTGGAACCCGCTCAAAGAAAAACGTGCTCAGTATGCTGCTGAACCCGAAGTTCCGTATCCTACCTGCCTTACACTCGCTGAGCTGATGTTTCATGTTGCTCAGTAGTGTAGTAGTCCAGTCATACACGGTCGGTCTCATACACTCCACCGCATAGTACATGTGTGCTCGAGAGGCCTGATGGAGTGATGCTATGCCTGCTATCCTGCCCAGCGTCAGTAGTATGGCCTTTAGGCCCAGCCCCTGTATAGCGTTGGTGGGGACTTGGCTCCCTACCTTCTCAGTCTCTGGGTAGCAGTACACTGCTATGTACTCATCGATAGTAAGCCCATGACCTGGCCCACCTCTGGAATGAAGGTTCACCACCTCCCCTCGTCTAGATAGACCTGTGATGAAATAGATATCCTCCACCTCAATGTTGAGGGTCATACCGTCTATCCAGAAAGACTCTGAGTCTGGATCCCAATAATCGACTAGCATCTGTAGCAGCCCTGGTTTTGCTCTCAAGCCACCTAGGCACCAGAACTTATAGAGTCCGCATGCACATAGCACCTGTTGAGCCCTTACATCAGCCCTTACAGCCTCTTCTACTTCACCATGCTCGCGTTCTTGCCATTCAAGCACCATCCTGCATGAGAGTTTGATAGATTGACCATTAGATTCATGTAGATTTACTTCTGCGGCATCATACGTGGCTGTTTTGCAAACAGCCACATATGTACGCGATTTCTAGCCCCTTTTCCGCGTATAGCCAGCCCTATACGCGGGAAAAGCCTCGATACCCGCGTGGGCCGCATCGCTTATGTAGAACTGGCCTTAATGAGCTCATTTGACCATGAAAACTTGAAAACATTATATTGAAATGCAAGCTGAGAACATGAGTAACTACCTGGAAGAGACGGTTGTGAATTCCACCGGCTGGATCTCCTGGAATTTGCAGTTGAAAATCAAAGCTCCAATGGGTAAAAGTTTCAAATGGTTTCTATTTCTTACTATTTATAGAAAAATTTTCAAATATTTGAAAATTTTTACCCCCTTTTCTATAGTTTTGACCGTTTCTAACCTTTTTGGACCGTTTCTAACCTTTTTGGACCGTTTCTGACATATTTTGTGATGTAGAAGACCATTTACAAAGCTGTTTCAGCCTATGGATTGACCCATTCGTACCCATTTCAGGTATAATATCTACACTGGCATATAAGTTAGGATCACCACCGTTTGCATTTTGCATGACCTTATGACCATGTCACTCTCGCCTTAGGTACGAACCCACTTTATTATGTCACGAAACCTTCTTGCTGCTTTAGAAGTGGCATGATATGAGTGGTAGAGCCTCACCTTACATGGGTGCCCTAGTTAGCACCTTATTTGTATTTGGTGCCCATGCCGATGTTTTCTCCCTTTAGGGTGTGGGAATCCGTTGTATAGTATTGCCATGACATTTAGCAAGAGCATCATACTCCTCTTGATCTTATGCTGGCCATGTTCCCCCCGGACTCCCCTTGTATCAAGTTGTGGATGCATTTTCATGAGCTTTTCCTGTCTTATTGAGCTTTATGCCGACTCCCCTGACATTGCGTTTCAGCCATATAGCCCGAGCTTGTCTCATGTCTAGCCATTCAAAGCCATTTTTTATATCCTTCACAGCTTGACTTGCCCTTTTACCGAGAGGGGATCTTCCCCCGAGTGTCGATATCCTACACATGTTTCCTTGCATTGAGCATAGGTATGTTCCACTGCTTGGAACTAGTTTGTTTGCCCTAATGACACTCGTCTCCTCCTAGTTTGTAACTATAAAGCTAGTTTATTCTTTTTTCAAGCTTTTCAAATAACTGAAAAAGACCAAAAAAATTAAAAAACCAAAAAGCCGGACGGGAAAAGATATTATCTTTGGCAGCTGTCGAGTCGTGTCACCTTCGAACAGAGCACTGTATATCACATCCGTTGGTTGGGTTATAGTTTGAATTTAGGAAGCTGTACTCGTTTATATCAGTTTATCTCCACTAGCTGGTTATGCTTCCAGTCCCTATGGAGCCTCTATCGATGCCTCCTGCGTCATAGAGATGTCCCAGTTTGTATATCGAGTCTATGCTGCCTTTATTCAGTCACCATATGCCATCATGCTCTTGTTCGAAGGAAGTTGAAACCCGAGTCGACCATTCCTCAGTTATCTTGACTTTACATGTCGACCATTCCCGGTACAGTTACTGGTTCGTGCACCTTATGATTGAGTCCTTCCACATTAGACATCTTTGCTGAGTACCTCATGTTGGATGATGGGGGATGCCCTAATGCCCTCCTTCCAGCAGATTTCATCCCATCGACTTCAAATCATTTATTCTGGGATTGGAGTCTAGAGTCATTATGAGTGCCTTGAGACTTGCAGTCATCAGTGGCAGGTTCTCTCACCATCGACAGTTTTGGGAATACATCAATGTCCCCTGATCGATGGATTCTCTCAAGTGTTCGACCTCAACACATTTATTCACACTTGTTAGTTTGCACTCTAGTACCTTGATTCCCATTTTCATTATCGGTGGGTAATCTCGCATCTGTTAACGGTATACATCAATGACCGGTAATCAGATGATGGACTACTATGTTCAACCTCGACACCTCTATTCGCATAGTAGGACATGTACTCGTAGCGGTTTGTGTAGAAGACCTTCCAGATTGGTGGCATCTCTTATATGCTACCTCCTTGATCGTGCCAGTGTTCATGAGATTTCAGCTCTCGTGACTTGTTCCAGTACATGTCAGATATTTCCAGCCACTATGGAGATCAGATCTATTGTATATCTTCAGCCTTTGTGGAGATCATAGTCCTTTGTATATCTTCCTCATGGAGATTCTGATCTATGTATATTGTACATGGCGATGACCACATATGTGATATCATGTATTATGCCTATTCATGGCCATTGTACTCTTATGTATCCGAGACTGCTATATGTATTCGCAGTTATATGCAGAGTTGTATTACGGTATTATGCTGATTGGGTGGCTGGTCATCCATTTGGGTACCTTCATCACTTCCTTTCTGGGATGGACTTATAAAGTATTTCGGCCATCGTATAACCCCTCTGATCTCATACATTAGGGGGCATCTGTTATAGCGGATTTCACCACACTAGGTGAATCACACATTGTATGGCCTTCCCTTGTCCCACTGCAGACTCATTAGCCCCTATGGACCACTTGTTGTCTTTTGATGTGACCCCCATCATCCCTAAAAACATAAGAATATTGATATATGCGGCTTTTTACCCGATAACCGCGTACATACGTGGATCTGTCCCCTATAGTCGCGTACATCGGGATGTGTGCATAAATCCAAATCCTTTTGGATGTTTCCTTGACTTGGATCTGACTCATATGACTCCTGGCCTTCCATATGCTTTGAGATCGCACAGATTCGACCTTTCAATATCCCTTTGAAAAGTTATATAAGGAACCCCTTGGTACATTGAAAGCATAAGAGAGAATTGAGAGTAACAAAACTATAGTCCATTGTTGCCAGAACTTTATGCTTGAGTCTGCATCCCTTTGTCCCTTGGAGCACTATTGTGTTCTTCCCAAGCTTGCCGTTTGCTAGTAAGCTTGCTATCGAAGTGATGGAGGATTGAGGTGGTGGAGGCCCAAGTGGGGGATTTAGTTTCTCCGGTTCGCAGATGTGCCGTCAGAGGTTGTCACTTGTAATCTCTGATTCATATTAATAGAAATATCTTTTCCTATCTAGTAATGTGTATTTGAATGAATATTGTATCCATTGGAATATGTCAAATGCTTTTACATTATTGATTATATATGCTAGAATAGATCTAACACCATGAAATATAGTATGCTTGTATTGTTTACTTGTTGTTGAGGATGTGCTATAACAATTCAAGCTGAAGATTGGAAAGCTCAACGGGGATCTACTTCAACCGTCCGGAATAAGGTACGAGGTTCGATCCTTTAGTGTTAGATTGTTTATTTCTATTGCATATTGGGAAAGATTGATTTCTGGAGTCTAGCTGTCTGTTGTGGTACCCCAAGCCATAGGAATTTCTCTCCGTAACATGAGGATGATGATGAGGATGTTCACGTTGATGATGGTGGTGATGATGATCATGTTGATGATGATGATGATGATGATGAAGTTGATAATGATGATGGGCATGAGGATGATGATGATGATGTTCATCATGTTGATGGTGATGATGATGATGATGATGATGAATGATGATGATGTTCATGATGTTGATGGTGATGATGATGAGGATGATGACGATGATGTTCATGATGCTGATGGTGATGATGATGAGGATGATGATGATGATGATGTTCATGATGTTGATGGTGATGATGATGATGATGATGAATGATGATGATGTTCATGATGTTGATGGTGATGATGATGAGGATGATGATGATGATGATGTTCACGATGTTAATGGTTATGATGATGATCATGTTGACGATAATGATGATGATGATGATGATGAAGGTGATGATGATGACGAGGATGATGATGATGATGAAGATGAAGACGAAGATGATGAAGATGATGTTCATGGTAATGATGATGATGATGATGATGGTGGTGATGATGATGATGATGACAACAATGGGGATGATGATGATGATGATGAAGATGAAGACGAAGATGATGAAGATGATGTTCATGGTGATGATGATGATGATGATGATGGTGATGATGTTGATGGTGAGGATGATGATGAGGATGATGATGATGATGTTGTTGTTGATGATGATGATGATGAAGATGATGATGGGAATGGTGATGATGATGATGATGACAACAATGGTGGTGATGATGATGATGATGAAGATGATGATGATGATGATGATGGTGATGGTGTTGATGATGAGGAAGGTGATGATGATGATGATGATGATGATGATGATGATGACGAAGACGATGGTGATGATGATGTTGATGATGATGATGATGATGATGATGATGATGATGATGATGTTCATGATGTTGATGAGGATGATGATGAGGATGTTCACGTTGATGATGGTGGTGATGATGATCATGTTGATGATGATGATGATGATGATGAAGTTGATAATGATGATGGGCATGAGGATGATGATGATGATGTTCATGATGTTGATGGTGATGATGATGAGGATGATGATGATGATGATGATGAAGTTGATAATGATGATGGGCATGAGGATGATGATGATGATGTTCATGATGTTGATGGTGATGATGATGATGATGATGACGAATGATGATGATGTTCATGATGTTGATGGTGATGATGATGAGGATGATGAGGATGATGTTCATGATGTTGATGGTGATGATGATGAGGATGATGATGATGAT
>LPNX010606075.1:46216-59113 GCA_001517045.1 Pseudotsuga menziesii
AATAATGTCCATAAAAATTTTCTTACTTGAAATAGATAGACCATTTCCATAGGGTTAGTAGTTGGATGAATGGGATAGTATGATGTTATATTTGACGTAGAAATATGAAAACTCTACTAAACTTAAGGCCATGACATTATTTGTAGTGATATTTTTTGGCACATCAAATCTTGTGATCATCGTATCTTCTAAGAATTCCCTGACAAGCTTATCGGTGGAATTTTTATCAAGGATATCTTCAACACACTTTTTGAAATAATCGGTAATTGTAAGGATCCATGTGTATCTATTGCTTGAATTTTCCTTAAACTGGTTGGTGAAATTAAGGCCCCATTTGGAAGGGTTCTTCTACTAGAACTGGTTGTAAGGGTAGAGCTACTAAATTATGTTCCCCTGTCAATAAATAACATGGTTCACATGCTTTGAATTACTTGTGAACATTTATAAAAATTGGCGGTCGGAAGTACCCTGCTTTTAAGATTTTATGGGTTGTGGTTTTATCTACATAATCTCCCCCACAAAATCCTGCATGAAACTCTCACATAATCTTTTTTTGTTTCTTTCTCAGTAATGCATTTAAGTATCAATCCTTTGAGGTTCCTCCACCCCAATCCATCTTGCACTAAGCAATACTTAGATGCTTTTAACCTCAAGGATCTTATTTTTTTACTAAGTGATTTATAAAAGTAAGTTTCTTGAGGAAAAAATGGCATTGGCATACCACACATGTTCTAAAGTATCAACCATTGTAGAGTTGTTCTAAATTATCAACTACTGTGGAGATTGGTTGGACTTTTCTCCCCTGCAACCAAGGTTCATTCCTCTCTCTCTCTCTCTGGTCAGTGCAACAAAGCCCAAGATATCGACCCAATGGAGCAGATCCTAGCTAGCAACAGCTGCGACACAGATGTTGTCTCACCCAAGATATCTCAGTTGTTATGGGTAACTTCTAGAACCATGTTTCTGTAGTTTGTACAGGAGGGTGTTTAAGTCCTTGGCCCTGTGCCAAGTATTCCAATGAAGACTGAGAAAGTGGGTTAGTGGGTTACACTTTAGATATCAATATTGAAGTATTACTCGCCCTTAATTATGCAATCTTACACAAAATGCACAGTGAAAAGTCATCACAGATATATTCGTTATTTAAAATACAACATTCATACAATTATCTTCTTTAAGCACAGTAACCAATTAATTATTAGCACAGTAAATATGCACTTGTCTAAGCTATTCAACATTCACACATATACACAACATGTAACGTGGAAACCCATCAGGGAAAAAAATACAAGATGCTTTTCATTTGGCATTGGCATGAGAAAATAAATGCACCTTTTGTCCGTACATAAAGCTACAAACTCTGTTCAAGATCTTCTATTCTATCACCACATACTTATTTTCTTCTCATTCTCTATTTTCTTCTCTATCTTTATCACTCTACTCTACTCCTACTCAGTGATCCGCACAAAGACTAGATTGGCTCGACCTTTTCTATCTGTCTACGTACTCAGCTACAAATTCACTTATTCTAATGCACTCAGTGATCCAAAGTTACCTACCCAAAACTGTTGTATCCTCTACTCTTCTCAAAAGTGTCTACACAAGAACAAGCTAATAGGATAACTGATTAACCGACTAACCCATGTACAGCTTGGGTTTCTCCTTTTATAGCCTTATTAAAGACTTGATATATTCACATACATGCTTGTTACAGACTTAATCATGACTTGATACTTACTCTAACAAACCCGGATATAGTCACTATCTTAGTCGACTTACTATCCTCTGCCCATAGTTTGTTTTTACATTTCTAGCAAAATATGACCAAAGAGGCACTATCAACCTGACTTACAAAAATTCCTCAATGCATGTGGTTTATGTTGGCTTTATCCAAAATCATACCCACGATCTCTAAGGGATGTTTCTTCTCTGCATCATGCCTTAATGTCACTTTCTGGACGTTACGTTATCTACACGCCTGCTTCTGCGAATATTCTTCCGTCATCACATCTCGTGCTCTATACTTCCATCGTAGCTTACAAAACTGGTGCATCTTCCTCATCGTAGCTTATATTATATCTCCACATACTTATTTTCTTCTCATGCTCTATTTTCTTCTCTGTATTTATCACTCTACTCTACTCCTACTCAGCGATCCACATATAGCTTGGATCGACTCAACTTTTCCTATCCATCTGCGCCTTAGCTGCAGATTCACTTACTCTGATGTACTCAACAATCCAGGGTTACCTACTCAAAACTGTTGTATCCTCTACTCTTCTCAAAAGATTATGCATAATAACTAGTTAGTAGGCTAACCGATTGACCGACTAACCAATGTACAACTTGGGTTTCTCCTTTTAAATCCTTATTACATACTCGATATATTCCCATACATGCTTGTTATAGACTCAATCATGACTTGATACTGACTCTAACATACCTAGCTACAGTCAGTATCTTATCCAACTTACTATCCTCATCCCTTAGGCTATTTTTCCTATTCTAGCAAAATATGACCAAAGAGGTGCTATCGACCTGACTTACAAAAATCCATTTACCCATGTGGTTTATGCTGACTCCATCCGATCTCGTACCCACGATTGCTAAGGGATGTTGCTTCTCTACATCATGTCATATTGTCACTTTCTGGCCGTTACCTTATCTACACCCTGCTTCTATGAATATTCTTCCATGTCATCACATCTCGTGCTCTGTACTTCCATCGTAGCTTACAAAACTGGCTTAGCTTCCACGTCCCGCGCCTTCTGTTTTCCTTTCTCCTTTTCTTCCTTCTTCTGTTGCAACATCCTTCCCTTTTTCGTTAATGTTGTTTCCCATGTTGCAACTCTTTCTTCTTCTTCCTTGTACTCTTTTTCCCTTACTTATGAATTATGCCCTTCTATCCTGGGACTAGCAACCACCCAACACTCACCTGTGGCTTGTCCTGAGCCACACGAGCTATTGCTCTATAAACTAGCCTGCGAACTTTGGCTTGAAAATCCTCCATGATTTTTAGCAGCTTCTCTTTTTCTGCTTGCACTTCTTCCTCAACTTTCTGCACATGCTCCACCAGGTCGAAACTGGCATGTTTCAGCATGCTACTTTCCAATGAGGCTGCGATGTAGGGCACCTTATGGTACACAGGATGAATTAGACCTGTGTTTATTTTCACTTTTGCATGTAACTCTTCTATATTTTCCTCGCACTATTACTGTTGGACACGTAGCGCAGTGGTTTGTTGTTGCAGGCTACACATTTCTATGGTTTTCAACTTTTTCTATTCCAAAGACAACTGCTTTATCCCATTTCGTATCTGCGTGATATTTTCTTCTAGCACAGTGAGGTCACTTGCAATCTTCTGCGATTGCTCATCATCCAGGAGAATCTCCCAAGTTGGGAGACTTGGTCAACGACTTTAGCACATATCAGCTCTATTTCATGTACCCGTTTTGCAGCCCGCATGGCTGTGTCACATTAGATTTCCAACACTTATGGCAGGGTGCTGGGGATCTATTGCGCTTCTAAGTTAATTAACTTCTTCTGAAGATCACTAGCGATCTTGGCCAACATAATGACCTTATCCTTCGATGGCATATCATGTGAGATTTCCTCATCAGCCACATTTGAACACACAATATTAATGATATGGGTAAGCTTTTGCTTAATTTATTCTACTCTCTTTACTTCCTGGGTAGTCGTGTGCAGTTTGGATTTGAGTTTGCTGAGAGCCTTGACTGAGTGCTTTACCTATTTGTTAAGAGTAGTTCCCCATATCTGGATCTCTATAATCGTTTCTTTATACAGGGCATGTACATTCTTCAACTGTACCTTTGAAAAGTTGAGGAAAACTGAGGAAGTATTATCATGTATCTCATTGGAGTCTGGGGTTCTAAAGTCCAGCACTTCGTTTCCCAATTGTACCTTGTTAGGGTGGTCTTGTCTGGGATGCACATTTTCCCTCGCTTCCGATGTTCTAGGGCGTCTTGTGATGGGTTTACCTGTGTTGTGCGCTCAACTGCGAATTTGATTCCTTCAAGTGTTTTTCCGAGGTCATTTAGCCGATCTGTAAGGGTAGTAGTGCACTAGTCTGCTTCTTGTAATAGTCATCAAGCCTCTCCTACATAGCTTTTTGTAAGGTCTCTATCAAGGCTGCAATTTCTTCCTCATCCAAACCATAAGTATTCGTCTCTTTGCTGGATCATTTCTTTCTGCGATGATACTGGTCGAGATTCTACACTATGATTCTCTGTTTGTTGGGTTTGTAGTGGTGGCTCAGGTTGGGGCTGAGTGGTCTGAGAATTGTCGAGCACTGTTTCTTAATCCTGCTGGATACTCTTCTCTACAAGAGGGGGTGAGCCTGGCTATTGAAACTCTTCTGGCGAATCCCAGACAATGGTTTCTAGGGTCTATGAGAATATATTGTGTGGATAACCACTATTTCTAGGGGTTCTCTATGTGCCTAGATGAACACATAGTGGGTTGCTAACTGGAAATTGACAAAATCCTAAAATCTGGAGATAGTAGTTTCGCTCAGTCTTACCTTCTGTTTAACTACATTTCTCAAGGCTTCATTATGAACAAAAAATTGAGTTTCGGTACTCAGTTGTCGGTCTTCATCAGGAGAGAACCACAAGTTTTGGTATCGCACTCCTCGGCATAGCAGAGGTATGTCTACCTGCTGATACTCTGCAAGATCGGACCATACAGTAAAGGGGATCAAGATTAGCAGCCAAGCATAATGAAAAGGGTTACCATCATCTTATGTTGAAGCGACATCCTGAAGTAGTTCATTCAGTAAAAATTTGGATAGATTGAGTTGCACTCCTTCTGTACAAAGTGCAACCAGCATTATTACCCCCGTATTACATTGTTGGGGGTTCAAGACGCACAAGAGTTTATGTGTCAAAATTGTAGATGCCATGCGAGTAGTAGGGTCCTCGATGTATGAAATTGGAAATTATTCACTAGAACTAGATAGGTTATATTTCTCCCGAGTCTGTTCAATCTTGTCTGGGTGCTCTCCTTTCCTAAATGTCTCTTCAGGGTCCTGCCCAAGTCGCAGCAATCCCGTGATTGCTGAAATGAGATCAACATCAATTGAGTAGAGCTTGTCTAGCCACTAGAAGCCTGCATGAAAGAATACTAGTAAATGATTTACATAGGTATTTACTTCTCTGGTTCAGCCAAAATGTGGCATGAAGAGGAGTGATAGCAACCTCGAATGCTCTAGCACATTTTCCCACTGCATTGTGAAGAAATTTTTTGGCAAATCCGGGGACTCCTGGAACAACTTCATAAAATTTTTCCTATCCAATTCTCTGATAATACTGGTGTCTGAGTCTTGAAAGGTGAGGTTAGCCAAATGAGGCATGATATTGTGCATGATCTCCATATCCTTCGATGTGTTAGGAGCTACCAGTGAAAAATGGCCGGCAGCAGGGATGGTAATTGGGGGTGCATCAGACCTTCTGGGTGGTCAGTAAGGCGGTAGTAGGTTCCTAGTTTGGAAGTCTTACTGCTCCTCCTAAGCTGATGGTGCTTCTAGGGCTTCTTTATTCCTCATCTTCTTCATTGGTTTCTTATCCTTAGGTTCTCTGGCTAATTGAGACTCCTGTACTCTATGTTTTTCGCCAGAGCAGGGCGGAACCTAGCCCGGGGCCAGTCGGGGCTGGTTCCTTGGGGGTCGATGTCTTGCTCCACGCTGCATTGGAGTGTTGGGTAGAATTGTCATAGTTCCATAAATATTGACTATCTTGAAGGAGATGAACTAGTTTCTACTCATTGAGTTGTGCACAATACTTCTTCCTCTGGGTCTAAAACTTAGTGATTCCAGAGAGAACAACAATGCGGATTGTGAAACAACAGCTTCCTAACAATTACCCTTAACATAAGTGAGTCTATACTTCGAAAATATTCTTCCTTTCGAACGAACCGAGGTAGCAGTGTGGGTATTTATGGAACTTTTGTCAGCATGCCATCACTGAGTTGGCGTTTAGAAAGGCAACCCTTGTTATTTATGATGGTTATCATTACAAGGTATAACATCCAATTCTTTGGGGATTTTCGAATTAATAACTAACAACTACACTGTTAGTGGATTTACTTAATTACCGTGCCGATCATGGTACTAATTTATGATAATGTGATTTTGGTGGATTTTTCTATTTTTTACCGGAGTTATCCCTTTTTGCAGAATGAATTCATCTTGCCTCTTTCCTTTTCCTTTTCTCTTTTTTTAAATGTCATTTCTAACAGCGTGTCGTGTATTTTCACACGTGCGATCTCTTTCCACTTCACACATCCCTTCTGACACATAGGGATTATGAAGGCTGGGTCACTTTCCATCATATTTGTCATGATTTTAGACCATGCCGCGTAGTTATGCTGCATTGATGGAGGTCCTTGTCTGCAACGGTTATCTCTGCACAGATTTTTTGCTGTAGCACATGCAACGCAACATCAAGTGTTGTATATTCATTCATAGCTTCAAATATCTAGGAAAATTTTAGAGTTAAACTTTCCCACTTTCTAGTTTCTTGTCGCAGCTCCTTTGAAGTGTACCAAGTTCTGGGCACCATTTCCAAGGGGTGGATGAATCGGTGAACCCAGTCCTGTCACAGATATGATTTCCAAGTCTTGCGATAGTGCTCAATATATTTTCCAGGATTTGACAATCCTATCTATTTTTTATCAGCGTAGCTGATCTCATCTCCAAATCTGATCTCCATCAGTCTTCTACATTGCGTCTAGTCAGAGATAGATTGTTTATGTGTACCCCACCATCTAGTGAGCGAAGATTTCAGCACACCGTCCAGAGCGGGAAATCGTTGTGATTTTGTGACCTTTTCTTCAAATTCCTCCAAGAAGGATGCAAGGTTAGGAAATCCTTCATACGTAGGCAACACGCTTGCTTCGACTCCTACCCATCAAACAACTCTTGTGATCCTTGCACATCTGTGCATTGACACTTCTTACAGCATGTTCTGCCAATTTTCGAACGCTTCACCTGAGTCAGAAGTGCACGAGCTGACACTGCACCAACTCAGGTTTCCATCAGTTGTGGGGTTAATATAATCTTCCTTAGAAGACATTATGTTATACAACTAGTCCAATAGTTCTCTTTCCCTTCACTATGTATAAGATCAACATACTATTGTCCTTCAAGGGGGTCAACGGGCGCAACCTTTCTCATTTTAGAATTTTCAAAAGACAAGATCCTTTTATTGAAATTTATGATTGTCTAGTTATCAATATCCCAATCAATTCCTAGAAGTGCAGGGTAGGGATTTGTATCATAAAAAATTTCAATGACCTTGAAGCCAGCATATGTTCTCAGGCCTTCGACGTCCACAGGCACTTGGGATAGTCTACCAATTGGTAGCACCTTCGACTGGTTGGCAAGCCAGAGCTGAATAGGAGACCAGTCCAGTCACAGCCTATTCATGCTTTCCCATGTTTGTCTTGTCAATATATTGACATATGATCCCAATTCGAGTATGATATAGTCCATATCATAATCTCCTATCTGTGCAGTCATTCACAATTCTCAGCCTATCTTCCGTTTTCTTCTAACTTGGTTGAATCTTCTTTCAGGGCACAACTCTATCGTGTTGTCTTCTATGAGTGTTGTCAACTCTACGACAACATCTTTATCATGGATTAGTGTTAAAAAACTTTTGAAAAATTCCTTGAGCTTACTAACCTTTTTAATGGGTGGCCTTCTGATTAGTTGTTCAAATATTTTGGGCATAGCTCTGACTTGTCCCTATGTCAACGGTTGATTGGTATCAACAAAATATTGTTGCACCTCCAAGAAGACCTCCTTCTCTTGTTGAACATCTAACGGAGTGTTATTTTGTGTCGTAGGTCGCACCTATGGATATCCTTGCGGCGTATTTTGGTATGCTCCTGTCGCAACACCTCCTTTGGTGACTACAACAACGTTGGGTTGTCTTGGTTCGACAAAAATCATTTGAATATTTAGATTGAGGTTTGGATTCGGATTCTATGTTGGGTTATGGTTAATGACAGTTCTAGCCTGCCATTTCGCAATGAGTTGTGGACACTATTCTACAGTGTGATCAAATGCTTTACAATATGGACAAGTTTTTGCAGGACTTTGACAATCTCAGGAAAAATGTCCTGGTTGTCCACAATTATAGCATACAACTTAGCATCTTCCTCAAACAAACCCTCCTCCTGGTTTTTGTCATCGACCTCCAAATTTCCCAACCCCCGTTTGTGGAGGGTATTGTTTTTTGTTGAGGATATAGGTTTGGTTGGCATTGCGACTGAGGATATTGTTGTTGTTGGAACTGCACAGGATGATGTTGAGGATGCGCTTGTTAATCTTGCATTTGTTCCTCATTCTTCATTTGGTAGGTATCCATCATTTTCTCCTGGAGAAGTTGGAAGGCTCTGCAATCATTTTCATCATGCCCTACCGATCTATAAAACTTACAATACAGACTAGCATGTGCACTTACAATATTTTGTAAGTACATACATTCCTCGGACTTGTGACCTCTAGTTTGGAATACTCTACACCAAGGCATCCCTTGAGTGTTTAATGGGTTCAACGCACCTACTGAAACATAATTCATTAACACCGGGAAATTATCCGTATGGTTCCCATCTATTCTGCACCTAGTACACCACATTTCTTCCTAACTTCTTTGCCTCTTTTGATGTCCTGGAGTTGCACCGTAAGATTGGCCAGATGTGACTGAATTTGCATTGTTCCTGAGCTAGTGTCTTCAACTAGCGAGACTTCTAAATTCATGGCTATCTCTAGAGCCTCTATCTGCGACACGATTTTCTGTTGCATAAACAACGTTCAGATGTGTGGCAACAAGGTGACAATGAACCATTCCTTATGCTACACATCCAACAGTCAAAAACTGACCTTGGCCATTAATGTCTTAAATCTCTGGTCAAAATCCCAAATAGAATCTGTCGATAGTTGCTTGATCTTAGTGATGCACTATGATTCAGACTTTGGTTTCATAAATTCATCAATCAATCCAAGTCAAATCTTGTTGAGTGTATTTGGGACCACTCCCACTGGTACTATGGAAAACTTCATATATTAGTCTAGCGCACGACCCCGTAGAGTCGTGATCATCTGTTCTTTCTTGATTTTTTCATCCTGGATCCATCATACAGTCCAGACGATGTCACATAGAAACCAATACTATTATGGGTTTTCCAACCCTTTCCCATTGAATATTTGGAGTGTTTGTGCTAGAAATTGTTCCTAGACTACCAGAGGAACAAGCTAGAACAATATCTAAAAAATAAAAGTAAAATGCAATTAGGTTTAATTGGTTTTGGTTTGAAAATTCATCAACAAGAGGGTAAATACTTATCAAGCTAAAACAAGCACTAAATCATGTAAAGATAAAGGAATGAGATGAATAATATATGAAATATAAACTAGGAATAGTATAAGCATGGGACTGAATTTCACCCACAACCTACAAGCATTTCATGAATAAAAACATTAAACTAGAAATGAAGTTGTACATTGAGTGACCAAATATATCAGAAATGAAACCAAAAAATAAGATAATAATGGCTTATAAGTTTGTATACATCATAATCATTCTTCCAAAATTACATAAGAGTTTTGAGTCTTAGCTTTATACACATTAGCTCTAAAGTCTCCCCTTGCAAAAAATTTGAACCTCCATTTCGACTAAATTTTCCTCCTTTTATCATTTACAAACTAGAACAATTCCATAACTGTCTTTTAGGTCTATTTTGAGACAGTTACAATAAGTAGTTACAAACTAACTCCAAATCCCTAAAGACTAATTAACTGAAAATAACAAATCAGATTTGGGGAAATTTGGCAAATTTATGAAAATTTGGGTCTCAAAGACGCCTCCATATCTCTTGATCCGTGACACTTGTGCAAAACCTGAGAGAGGTTTTTTTAAATGAGTTCGTTATGAACAAAAAATCTTTGGGATTTCACTTTCGGTAGGGATTTCATTGTGCATTAGCAGCCAAGAGAAAAAATTCACTTTCGGTAGGCAGAATGGAAACCATACCAATTTCCATAGAGCAAGGGAGAGACAAGGATCATGCGGGAGTTGTTGGAATGCCAGATATCCATTAGCAGCTTAATATGAACCTGATTTACCCCAGCCCCATTTGTCTTTGAAATATCTATGCACTGGAGCTACACCAGTTAAAGCAGAAAGAAAATGATTTTTAAGAAGAATGAGATGTTCAAGAAGCTTGGGCAAGATCCATTCGACCCAGTTACCATCACAATCCCAAGAGCATAAATCTTCCAACCAGAGCAAGCCTTTTTTCTTTAGCCAGATATTTAATTCATCTAACATAATAACAGAGGAAAGGGGATTATTGCCTGAATTCTATAGAGATGTTGATTGAACTTATCAATTCCTTTTCTACATAGATTTCAAATAGTTGTGCCTGAAGGAGTGGAGTAAGATGTTAAATTTATCAATGTGCCTCCCTTTAGGTATTTCATTCTAAAAATCTTGCTGACAGGGTGATTTTTATCCACATATAGCTGCCAAAGAAATTTTCCTCCCAGTGCAAAGTTAGCCATACCAGGGACACGGAATTGCAATCCACCCTGAAATAGTTTTTTTAAGAGTGTCCCAGCTTACTATATGCATCTTAGTTTTATTTCATTTTCCCCCATTCTATAGGAAATCTCGCAGAATTTTGGAGATCTGAGATGTAATATACTTCGAGGCAAGAAGCAAGGAAGATTGAAAAATGGGAAGGGCTGAGAGAACTGCCTTTATCAAAATCAGTTTCCCGGCCTTGGTAAGCCATTGACCACCCAAAGAAGCTATTTTAGATTTTATCTTAGCTAATACATCGAGCCAAAGAGAGGGAGGACTAGATCCAAGAGTTAGTGGCAGCCCCAAATATTTTATCTTCTCCCACTTATCAAATCCAGGGAATCCAAAGGAATTTGCAATTCGAATAATTGGAGCATGATCGACATTCCAAACATAAACAACACTTTTATTTTTATTGATCAGCGCTCCTGAAATTAGGCAATAGTTTTGAAGAATATCTTTAAAGGCCCTAGAAATTGTTATTGAGGCTCCTCCAAGAAGAAGAGAATCATCAACAAAAAGGGCATGGTTGATTGGGTCCACCCCCCGAGCATTCTATGCCATAAATGAAACCTGCTTCCTTTGCAACTGATAGTTTTCTGCTAAGGGATTCGACCATCAAAATGTATAAAAAAGGAGATAGCATACATCCTTGGTGAAGGCCTCTTAATGCTTGAAACAATTATGTTGGCCTACCATTGACTACTGGCGCTATCCAGTGGCTTTTAGTACAAGCTTTAATCAAATTAACAAACTCTGGATTGAATCCAAAAGAGAGGAGGACTCTATATAGGAAGGGTAGCTTTACTCTATCAAAGACGTTCTTCGTATCAAGCTTAATGAGCGTTCCTTTCTCCTTTATATGGAAACTTAAATGAAGGGCTGTTAGGAACCCATGTCAATCCTTCTCTTTACTATGTTAGTATATTATTGTTGGACGCATATGCTTTGTAAGTCGTCCCATAGTAATTGTTGATCCATATCTTGTGTTATTGTTGTGAGGCGCATATGCTTTGTAAGCCGCCTGTAGTATTTGTTGATCCATAGTTTATATTGGCCCATGGTTTTGACCCATAGTATTGGTGCCCATAGTTTATAGTGGCCCATGGTTTTGACCCTTGGTATTGGCACCTATTTTTAGTATATAAGTGTGTGTTGAGGCCAAGGAAGGTACCGTGAAGTTATTTTGTATTGAGTTTGCTCAAAGGAGGTTGCCCCCTCGAAGTGGCTTGCGATTAATATAAAAGTGATTTTGAGTTCTACTGCTATATCATGTGTTTTGATAACTTGTTTGCTGTAGGGTCCTCACATCTGGTATCAGAGCACTTTCCTTGGCACAAGTGGGAAATTTTTATTTTTTTTTCCAAAAAAAAAAAAAAAGAGGGCAAAATTGGGCGGCGACTTTCAGATCAATATATGAAACTTTTTACACAAAATCAGAAGAAACAGATTGCATATCTGGATTATTCTTTCAAAAATACGCAGTTTCAAAAAAAAAATCATCTCATTTGGAGTTCTAAAAGTGGAGATATCATGGATTTAAAATCGGCAATTTTTGAGAATTTCGGTGACGGCCGCGAAAATTGCGGCGAGAAAATATTTTGACCGAGTGCCCAGATTTCTATTCCAATTTCATGGGTAGAAGCAGAGTGGTTGTTCTAGTTCCGAAAGCATGCTATAATAGCGATTCTGAGCAATATAGATCAGGTTTTTGAACATTGGGTGGAATTTCTGCCCAAATTTTTTTCTGTTGCAGGTTCGGATCTGGGAATAATCTCTATCCGCTTAACTGTGGGAAGTACTTGGGAATAAGCCCTAAAACTCATTGTGAGGAGTACCATAGGAACCCTGAAGTAGCTGGCCCATTGAGAGGACCTGCCAGCGAAAAGGGCAACGACCCCTACCTGATTGACTAGTTCCCACCCGTGAGGTAAACCAAGAGCTGTCGTTTGTGGCCAAGTGGTTATCAGTTTTACCTGAGCCGTGGAGTGAGGGGTACTGCCCCAATACGCAAGCCGTCAAATAGCATTGGTGGCCGAGTGAATCCCTTAAACCGATAGGAAGCCGCACATACCTAGGGTCCATATCTATTTTCAGTTGCATAATTGCATATTTCCTCTGTCCAGAACTGTTGCCGGTCAGTTCCGCGCCATTGCAGATCCATCTGTTGCCGATCACTTCCGCGCCCTTGCAGATCCCTTCCTGAAAAATCTCCTGCTTATGGTTGTCACCCGCACAGGAGCAAAAATCATGGAGGAAGCACTTGCAGCCATCCAAGCCAAACTCC
>LPNX010606093.1:0-34596 GCA_001517045.1 Pseudotsuga menziesii
CCGGAGGGTTTCCAACCGAAGGGTCGTCTTCGGAATCTGACTCTTCAGGGTTTACAGAGGTGGACGTGGTAACCTGACTTAAGGAAGAGGGGTCAAAATTTTGCTTATACCTTTTTCCTTTTCGCAGCAACCCACTTTGCTCGTCGAAGAAAGTGTCACTTGCAAACATATGTTAGTACGACTAAACTAATAGTCTGATTCAAACAGCAATATACCCTTTTCGGCCAATAGTATTTTAATCCTTAAGCTTAATAAATTCAAAAACTTACCACGGGGACCTTTGAAAAACTACCGTTCAACTTCACTGAAGGAGGTGCTTGTGTCAATGGCAAACTCTGTCACAAAGGCTTCCAACGTTCGCGTCGTCCAGAAATCGACAGCGCGAGATACCTCGTTGTTTACGTGTTGCACAAGATTGACCCTTGCGGGGGTCCACGCAGGAATCCGTCGAACTTGAAAGTTCTCCCTCCTCTCTGTTAACCTAGACAGCCACTGGTGCAACTGTATGTGGATACTACCAAAAAAAGTTTCATAAGCATCACAAAAAACATACCTTTGTAAAAATTCACTTGCACTACACTGCGGGTGGGCGTTCTCTTGCTGCGCAAACTTCAAACAGATCTCAGCAAACCAATCACTGATTTCCTTCACAGAGGGCCTCCAGAACATAGCCCTTGAGGTACAATGTAAACCCCTCTTGAGCAGGTACTGAGTTCAACCGGTAACGGAACCAATTTGTTGGGTAATAGGGCAGACCCGGGTTTAAACCTTTTGTGTCGCACCAACAAAAGACCCACAGTGTTGGCCCTTTTGGCAACAACCTACGCACAGGTTGCAGTCTCACCCGAAACAACTATGGGGTGCCGCAGAATCAGGTTTCTGCAAGCCGAGAGGGAGATTACTGTACCTTAGCCTTAATAATCTTATTAAACAATACTATAAAGCTTTACCATTCATTTACATACAACTTCGCGGATTAATAAACAGTTGTTACTTGCTCAACCCACTACAGGGAATTCACAGCGAAGCTAAATATTAACAGCGATCTAATTTATCAGATGTATACAGTATTAATGCATAAAAGATAACAGAACAGAAACATCACAAGAAACCACAACACCAGATATAACGTGGTTCACCCCCAGTGTAGGGGCTACGTCCACAAACTGTGTTCTATTCAACTTGGTACAAAAACCACAGTTTGATCTGTGCACTCAGCTGCAGATCCTTTCAGTCCTCAAAAATCCGCGCACACAGCAGCAGGCCCCTGCGCACACAACTGCAGGCCGTTCCTTAATGTTCCTTATACAAACCCTCTGCGCACATAGCTGCAGAGGTCGTCCACGCACACAGCTGGGACTTAACCTTTTCTTACAACAACCGATCTTAGCTTCACCTTAATCTTTCTTTCATCATAAAACCTAACTTATCTTCTTTACACAAGCGCTTATTTATACTGCGCATTTTTACAAAACCATGGTCTTAAACCATGGGCACCCAAAAACCCTAAACCCTGGATTTAAACCACGGGTTTATTACAAAAAAGAGGGTTTTGACTTACCCTGACACCCCTAAGACTATTTTGACCCATAACTCCGCTTACAAATTTTCTAATTAATCACGGAGTTACCCAAACATGGAGTATGCGGCCCAACAGGTTGTGTCATGAATTCTGGGTGCTTCTGTTTCTTCAGGATCTTCAGCAGGTCTCTTTCTGGATTTGTTGTAAGCTGAGTCTTCGTCAAATGTTACATCCCTGCTGATATCGATCTTCTTGAATCCAGGAAAGTATATTCTGTAAGCCTTCGAGCTTTTAGAGTATCCCACAAATATACCCTTCTTTCCTGAAGGATCTAACTTTGTCCTCTTTTCTTTCGGAATGTCTATGTACACTGGACAACCGAATATTCTGAGATAGGTGACTTCTGTTTTCTTGCTGGAAAAGGCTTCTTCAGGTGTCTTGTTCTCGAGTACTCTGTGTGGAGTACGGTTCTATACATACATTGCTGTTCTGGCAGCTTATGACCATAGATGCATGGGAAGATCTTGATCATGAAGCATAGCCCTTGCAGCTTCCATGATCATTCTATTCTTCCTTTCTGCAACCCCATTCTGTTATGGATTATATGGAGTAGTTAACTCCCTCTTAATCCCTGAATCTTTGCACAATGCTTTGAATTCATTTGATGTGATTTCTCCACCATTATTTGATCGAAAGGTTTTGATCTTCTTTTCTGTGTGGTTCTTGATCAAGGCTTTGAATTCCTAGAACTTGCTAAATACCTCATCTTTGTTCTTCATGAAGTATATCCATGTCTTCCTAGAAAAAACATCAATAAAAAAAACATAGTGTACATACCTGCTTAATGAAATTGATGACATTGGACCACATACATCAGAGTGAATGATTTCCAAGATTCCTTTTGCCTTGCTCTCGCTACTTGGAAGTGTCTTCTTTGTGTTCTTTCCTTTCGGACATCCTTTGTAGACTCCATCATGTTTTGTCTGAATTTCTGGAAGACCTTCAACAGCTTTGCTTGTAAGTGGTAGTGCTCTGTAATGCACATGTGCAAGCCTTCTATGCCAAAGTTCATTTGGCTCTACTGTTTCATGGACCAAGGCTTGTTCTGGGTGGCCCTTCAATTTGTATAGACCTCCCTCTTGTTCCCCAATCACTATTGCATCATTAATATTATTTCCCTTTGGCCACATGATAACTTGGCCAGCTACAAATGCAACCCCTCATGCCTTTCACATCTAATGCAGATATGGAGAGGAGGTTCTTCTTTAGTCCTGGTACAAACAATACATCTTGCATATTCACAGACTTTCCAGAGTCTAGCTTATAGGAGGATTCTCCACTACCTTTTATTGGATACTGGTAGTCATCCCCAACTTTCACCTTGTGAGGTGACTCATGTTCAGATAGTTTCACAAAGGATTCTTTGAATCCTGTCATATGTTTGGAAGCACCACTTTCTATAAGCTAGTCATTGCTTCCATGTGTGATAGTTCCCGTGAGGGCAGAAATCAAGACATATTCTTCATCACTTGAAGAATCATCACTTTTTTGCTTGATTCTCTTTATGGAAGGTTCATCATCTTCTATAGCATGAGCATGATGTCTTCTCTTATTTCCCTTCTTCTTATGAGAGTTCTTCTTGTTTCTAGGATAGTCTTTGGCAAAGTGTCCTCTTTCATCACATGTATAGCATCTGGATTTAGATAAATATTTTCTAGTGTTATATTTCTGGTGGAAGTTCTTACCTCTGGAGTGATGAGAGCTTCTTCTACTTTTCTTGGAGTGTACTGTGAGAGCTTGATCTTCACTTCCCATCTTTTCTTCTCGAGCTGCTATCTGAGCTTCTTCTTGAGAGCATTCTTCCCATAGTCTGCTGAACTTGACTAGCTTCTTTCTGGCATAGATCCCTTGAATGAAAGAATCCCATGTCCTAGGGAGACCATTCAAGGTGGTCATCACAATCTCTGCATTCTCCACTTCTTCATCCACTGCTTCAAGTTGTTCTTTGATCTAAGAGACTCTTGTAAAGTAAGACTGGATGGTTTCCGCATTCTGGATCTTTACATTCTTCAATTGGTTTCTCAGAGTCATCTTCCGATTTATGTTCTTCCCTTCAAACAGTTTGGTTAGGGAATCGAACATAGATTTAGGTGTCTTTAGGGAGGACACCTGTGGTATGAAGTGATCCTTGATTGAATCAACAATAATCCTTTTAGCCATGACCAATTTCTTCTTGTGTAAGGATTTAGCCTCATCTCCCTCTGGAACTGGAACCTCTTTTGTGATGTAAGAGTCCAACTCATTTTCTTCCAGGACTAGGGAGATCCTATACTTCTATGCTCGGAAGTTATCAGCTCCCTCAAGATTTTCATCAAGCTTGGTATGATGAGACATCTTAAATGAGAACCTCAAATGGAAATACAAAAGATTTAGATCTTACCAGGTTAAGATGTCAAATCTAGATCTGGAGCCGAATTTCTGTAGAGTTGGTTTAGGAGCAGATTAGGGTTTGAATTTCCTAGAGTTCTGTCCAACCAAAAGCTTTGATCTTGATCTCTAAACTTCTATTTTGAGGAGGAGATCAATCCAGGCCTGGGTTCACTCAAAAATTCCACTTCGATTTTCGGCAGCAATGTCGGGTCAAAAACTGAAAATGCTCAAAATCAGATTCTGCTTCGACAGAAAGATGCGCCCAGGAGAGGAGAGCCAGCCCAACCTTCTTTTGTTGAAAATATATGGAGAGAGATCCAAAAAGTAGGAAGCTCTAGTTTCTGCAGCTACACAGTGTCTTCTTCTCAGGTTAGCTCTGATACCATGTTAGATTTTTATCATTCAAGCTAGCATTATGTTAGGATCTTTAACTGAGAGAATAACAAGTACACCAATCAAACATAAAAGACAATGAACACAATGCTTTTCCTCGAGGAAAGCATAAAGTAGAAAACCCTGCAACTTCCTCAGAGATAGAATCAACACCAAAAGCAAAAGCACAAAAACAGTAAGATGATCTCCCGACAGTAGTAGTCTCTCTCTCTCTTGTCCTAGCAACTTCTTCTCTCTCAGTTATATGCTACAACTGAGTGTGAGTGAATGTGTGATAAATAAAGAGGCTCACTCTCTATTTATACTAATTCCCGACTTGACAATAACTCACTAGGGCCGACTTCTCTAGGAGAGTCTAATAACCCTAGGGCCCCACAACTGCAGGGACTTTAACCCTTGATCAATAGGAGGGTTACCCATAATGACTTGACATGACTTGTTTACATTATTGAATCTCCTGATAGGTACATCGGGACATGACATGACTCTAATACATTACAGACACTTCCTAGAATAAACATCGGGGTACAATACATAAGATATATAGGTGAATACATTCTGAAGTTACAAATACATCAACAAAACTGAGTTTATGGATGAGTCTGTTGGACTACTTTAGCATTGCAATTAGTCCTTGCACATGGGACATTGGCTACAACTTATTATACAACTTGGGAGAACTCTCAATAGTTCTCATTTTTTTATAGGTTGCACTTACTGGCATTTTTTACCCCGAATCGAAAAATGGTGTTATCGGTGTGCGTGCTACCAATAACACTTTTTTTTCTCAAGGTTGAAATTACGACATTTTGCAAACCATGACCAATATCAGTGCAATAAAAAGCCAAATAACCAAACCATGCATATCTGCTACCTTCCATCCTATAACCAAGAGGGTAAACTTGTCAAATTACACACTTATTTTAAAAGCCATTATAAAGATGAAGCCACTAAAGTAAGACACCGTCTCGATAACATTGAAAAAGAGCATTGAGAAAGAGCAGAGAAAATTAAAATAAAATTGAAGGATGGATACAAAAAGCTAGACAACAAAATAGACAGATTAAGTGGCAAACTTTTCACTTAATTTTGTTTCAAAAAAATTGAAACAAAGAGAGTCAAGTTTTATAGTTCATCTCACACTAGTCTGCTTTCTTCTTGGATTTCTGTTGTAATTATCAATTGAATTGTCTAACTAGGAGATGATTTTCCTTTTATTTTTGGCTAGTTTTTACTTGTTTTTGGTTATGAATCTTCACGGAATTTTCAAAACATGCAAAAACATTGCTAGATCTTACAAAGTGTAGGTGTTTGAGGATTTTCGTGTCATGTGATTTCATTTCTGCACTTAAAATAACCCAACAAACAACAAAAATTACAAAATTTTGTAAGTTAATCTTACCAAATTCCCACTGAAACCAAAATATCAAACTCGTCCCCTAATTAGACAGCCCTATTATCAACAGTAGCAGTTATTATAGATACTGAAGAGAACTATAATCCTTTCATAGGAAAACACGATAAAGTATAGTAACATTTAAAATATTCCAGTCAAATGTTATGAGTGATGGGAATGACACTACATGCTATTTATAATTCAAAAACAATGTCAAGGAAAAGAACGCAACTATTCAAAAAACAGTTGCGGCTGAAAAAATTGAAACGTTTCCCTATGTTATTAAAGCCCCAACCAATCTGAGAGAGTTGAACCAAACCCATGTTGCAGCCAGAACTGAAAATGATAGACTTGCAAATTATGGTGTGCAATTAAGTATACAGAAACATTGGCAAGGTATTGAAAAAATATGATTATGGCGATTTTTCTTATGTTATGATCCACAATATCAAGAAAATCAATATGCTTAGGCTCTAATCATGGTGACAATATACATATATTCATAGATTTAAATGGCTTCATATATTTACACAGAATCATTAATCAAACCTTATTCCACCAACCAAAATAGGCGGCTTACGTAATTATTAGGGTTGTTTAAGTAAGTGGATATAATACTCGATATAATGCGAAAACATATTTAATAAGTGTGGAATAGTGGATAAATTTCATAGTATGGTATAGTAGAAGATAAATTTATTTTATATAGTTTTGAGGATAAAACTTTCTTTAACGCCACAGCAATGTTATAAACATAAAATAACAATGTTACAAACATAAAGAAAAATAATAAGAAATGATTAAATAGTTAATAATTTAAGATTAATTAGTATTAAATTGAAAGTCAAGGGACACACTATATATATACAACTTTTACGTTTTCACATGTTACAATCCCTTATAGGGTCTAATGGGAGGCTGAAGGACCCATTAAAGTAAAATAGTGGATGCCATCCAATGTAAGGTGGATTATGTCCACTATGTTTGTTATTAGTAAATAAGGTCCACTAGTTAGTTATGAGGTTGTTATGGTTAGAGTTGTATTGTGATTGATGAATAAAGATGGAGTGATCCTTATGACAATATATAGATGGATATTGTAATTGGAGCTTAGCTCTAAAGAGGTTACACAACCTCGTAAAGAAAGTGAACATGAGTGGATACCTTCCTCAATTGTAAGGTGTTTCCCTACCTTAAGTGTTTTGATATTAATAAAATGCAAAGCATTCCTCATTTCTTGTGTTTAGAGTGATATTCAAATCCAAGTTATATAACATAGAAAACAAACACAAATGTAGGCACAAACAACCATTTTTAGTATTTTCCATCTCATAATAACGTTGGTCAACACGAGAACATTGTTATTCATTCTATATATTTGGTGATCTAACTTCTTAGAAGACAACACTTTGTTAATGCATTGATTAATATCCAATTGGCATATTTGTATTATTCAATTAGATGCATATCTATGCACATTTCGTGCACAATAATTATGAGAAAAAAAAGCTTTACAATTTTGTCATGGTTGTAAAAGAAGAGACTAATAAAAGTCTCTAGTGTTTGACATTTGGGAAACTAGAAGGAATTATAAGCATAGGGATTTCCTCTTCAGATTGTAAATTGCAAAGTCCTCATGAGAGTAAATCATAACTACAATGGCACGACTACCACAAAGTAGGGCATTTTCTCTAGACCAAGAATAACAAACAGACAAATGCATAATCAAATACCACAAACCAACAAACCAACATAGAACAAACAATGTGTGTTAAAAATATTGAAATTTGCTTACTATCTCAGTCCCAAATTTCGTCAAAAAATTAGTTATTCTCTAATTTCAATATTCTATAGTAGGCAAAAGTGAGTATATTTCTCATGTATTAATTATCCAAGAACTATACGCTAATATACACAAACTACGCTCATTTTAGTAGTAAAAATAAATCATAACAATAGACAATTATCACACATTTTGCACAGTCATTTGGTCAACAAACCCCGGAAAACCCCACCCCCTGGGGAAAAACCAGTAGCAAGAGATCTTTATTGAGTTGAAATAAAAAATACAAAACAACAGTACCTTACAACAATAAATGCATAATACCAACACTTGAAAAAAGTGCCAAACCCTTCACAACAGTTTGTACATTCTCTGTAAAATCAACTGAATATCCATCTCACTCTGAGTATCTTCCTTGATTTCTTTGTACAGAAGAAGTCTCAAACTCAATGCACAAAAACACTAAATCAACAACATTAATATCTAAAAATCAGTGCCAACTTTCAATAGTACACCTCCTTGATTTCAGTGCTTATTTCAACATTATGGCCTCCTGGGAATGCAATACATACAACATTAAAAGTTGTGTCATTGTCTTGGGGAGCGTGCTCACTCCAAATACCTTGGGAAATGCGCCTTCCTTCTTCTCTTCAAACTTCAACAAGAGCCTATCTTCTCCTCGAAATGTGTGGCCACTCTGCAACATCTTCTCCTTGGATAGTGTTCCCACTATTCATCTTAGCCATGCTCTTTCTCTCTCTCTCTCTCTTGCATGTAAACTTGTGCCCTTCCAACTTCTCTAGGAATGCATGCCTCTCCTCTTCCTCACTTGGATGAGTGTGTACAAATGAGGAATGAAGTACCTTTTTAATATTTTCTCTTGTCTTTTCATTTCACCTTTTAGGGTAGTTGACCAGTCACTAGATCAAGGGCTCACATTTAATATAGTGATTTCTCATCAATGGGTGAGAAAAATCACTTTTCTCTCCATCAAATAATTTCTCTCTCAACTAAAACTTAAAATGATTAAAAAATCACTTTATGACTATAAAGTGAATTAACTACTTATCTCAAGCAATTAATATAAGGGTCACATCACATGTCCCATTTTAGTGTGTTGCCACCTAATACCCACCTCCAAATGTGGAGGAGTCTCCAACTCAGTGTGTCCTTGGGGGAAAGCTACGAGTTAAGGACCCAATGTCACCTCGATTCCCAACTCCTTCGTTTAGGCCCAACTCTTAAAAGAGCCAAGGGGGGTAAACCCTGCTTACTAAGGTTTTAAAGATTTTGTTTTAGGAGTTAAATTTTAATTAAGCTGATATAAAGTTTAAATGACAAACAATCATGTGATATGCAAAAAATATTTAATGGTAGTCAAACCTTACTTGAAATTCAACCAAATAATGCTAAATGAATGAAACAACAATTTATTGACTAATACAATGCCTTATCTATTCGACTTAGATTACAACTTGAATTTAACATTACAACTTGAATTTAACATACCATTTACTCAATGAAAACCAATTTTACAAGATACAAAAGAATTGAAATAATTTACTTCCAAACTTAGAATATAACAAGAGGTTGCTACAAAAAATAAATGAAATAATTTGCCTGTAAATGAATAAGTTTTCCTGGAGAATTAAATGAACTTTGAAATCTAAAATCAAAATGAAGAAATGCTTGAAAGTGAACACATGTTTGAAGGTTTTGCAATGGTCCTGTAAATTTTCGGTATCCCTTTAACTTAGGAAATTAGTAAGTGTGAGAGGTGCAATGCAAATTTAATTGTCGTAAACTAATGTGACTATAACCTCTTATCCTGTGATTGAGAGGATCTATTGGGTGCTCAACAATAGAACAACAAGGTTCCCTTTAGCTCCGTAAATTAGCTCCAAAAATTGTTGGGTGCTCAACATGAGGAAACAAAGTGCCACATGCTCCCTTCAACCTGTACTCCTCTAGCTCCACAGATCAATATCTATGTTCTCAACCTCACAATAAGTATTTGAGTGCCTAATTAAACTAGTAAGCATGATCTTTTTCCTTTTCTTGTCACCTAGGATCAAACAAACCGACAAGAGGAGTGAATATAGGGAAAAAGTGGGGCAAGGTTTATTACCTCAACAAAAGAATGAAATTGGTTACTCAAAACAAAACAAAACTAGCTAGAATGACTTTGTAGGAGGACATAGCCACTTGACATGCAAGGTGTGGAATCCATCCATGTGTTGGGGTGATTTCCTGTCAACCCAGGTTCAGATCCCTTGTTCGTAAAAAAATCCCAAGATACCGGTCCGACAGAGTATAACCCCATCGGCAACACCTGCTACATAGATGAGGTATCACCTGAGATATCTATGGGTACTTCCATAACCAAGTTTATGCAGTTATGTCAGGGTATTTATGGATCATAGCACTATTGAGTCACTCGACCGAAACCAGGGAATATCCTTTTGTCTTCATACATACATCATTAAATAATACAACATATTGATCCATTGACATACATCACATCATATAGTCTATATTATTAAGCATGCATTAACATTCCATATCATTTATATCATTTGGATGCTTGACATATTTAACATATTCATTCACGACAGATATTGATTTAACCATAGACACAGGTTATCAAAGACACATAGTTTAACGTGGAAACCCATCCGGAAAACACCACACAATTGCTCTTCATCTGGCATGAGTAATAATTGAACGCCTTTGGTCTGTGCACACAACCTGCAGACTCTTCTTTAGATATTATTTACAATCAATGACTTATTTTCCCATCTCATGCTCTCTATTTTTTTTTCTCTCTCTCTTTCTCTATTCTTCTTCGTATATGTGTTTTGTCCTATGTATTATGTCGTTCGCACACATCTTGGATCGAATTTATAGGATTTTATTACTCTTGTTTTATCTGTCAACTGATTATTTATTGTCAGTTGATAGGTTGTCTTACTAATTTAACACATCCTATTACATCTAAAGATAGGCACTATCGACCCAATTTACAATCACGTTTTATTCCCAAAAGTAGACTATTAGTCTAACTAGATTTTTTACCAAAAATAAGTTGAACTCCTCGTTTCGACCTGCTTTACTCCTGTTTTGTCACGACTTCTTCTGTTACGGTCTTTACTCATCTTGCCACTGAAATATTCATATTTTCGAACATGATTCTAGTTATATTTTCTTGTCTTTTCCTAGGGCCAACATGCCCCCAACACTCACATGTGGGTCATCCCGAGCCACTTTGGTCTGAAAATTCTGTGGGTGCAAGCTTGGTCTAAAAATATTGACATATTTCCATTACGGCTCCTGCTTCCTATCACACCTCTTCCTAGACCTTTTTCAATTGTTCTAGAAGTTCAGAATCGATATGTTATGAGGTTAGTACTCCCGTCGCACCTTTTCATGTATTGGGTGGATTGTTCCTACATCCTTTTTTGCTTATGTTTGTAAATATGCGACACAATCCTTTCTCTGTTGTTTTCGTGCCCACAGTCTGGCTACTTACTACTGTAAGCTTTTCAAATCTGTAGCCTTGCTCATTTTTTCTATAGGTGGCAACTTCTTCAGTTCAACCTTTAGATTATTGAGATCCATTTCCGCAGTGTGAAGTTTTTATGTGACCTGCTCCAATTCTACATCATTTATCAAGGCTTCCCATGATTGAGAAACATGTTCATATTCCATGACACAAAGTGCTTCGGCTTCCTGAATTTTCTGCGCAACTTCCTTTAGTACATTTCGTCGAGATTCCAGTACCTCAAGAGGTGTACTAGGAGTCATCTTTATTTCCATCTCTGTGACTCATTTTCGGAGGTTGTCATCTACCTCACCAAGTCGAAATTATTTTTCCTTGGATAACATCTCAGGTGTAATCCCTTCTTCAACAAAATTACTGCAAGTAAGCGCAACAACTTCATCTAGTTGCTACCTTCTTGCGAAGATTTTGCTTTTTTATTTACCTCCTTAACTTTATTCTTCGGTGACGAAATGGTAAACTTAGAATGATTGATTTGGCCAAATATATCACGTTCTCTTGTCTTCATTTCTTCTAATGCATCCTGTTGAATCTTATGTAGTAGATACATTGGTATTACAAAAAAATCAAAAGTAACCTGATAAATAACCTTGATCATGACATTGTGTTCCGACGTTCCTAAGTCAATTGCTTTAGCAATCACTTGAAAATTTCTTTGTGTATGCGTTGACGATACTTCAACATATCTCTCTTCTGATGGGCCTACTTCTTCCTATGACATAGTTGAATATGGCTCTCAGTCGACTGCAACTCAAACTTCCTTTACTGTAGTACAAAGCGTCTGTAGTAAATCTATAATGTTGCTTACCAATTCGGTGTGTCGTTCATCCATATTTTTTCAGCTTTGAATCGTTACTTCCTCCATTCTATCTAAAATACGGTTGTAGTCATCATTAGTTAGACCAATAGTTCTAGTTGTCTTTTCAGCCTTCCTCTTCTCATATTTTCAGATCATTTTCTTTTATCCCCCAACTTTGGATATGTCGGGGTCACACTAGATTCATTTTTACTGTCGTAAGGAGATATTTGTGGGATTTCTTCTGCTGGTGGATCTTCTCCTCTATTTTCGATCTGCTTGATTGATGTGTCATCCTATCACGGCTCAATTTCTACAGATATTTGACCCTCTACGATAGTTTATCTCTATTCTTTAGTCCAATCCCGAACAATCATTTTAATGTCTTCAACGAATAGCTGAAATTGCGTAGCTAACCACTGGTTCTGTGGATCTTGTCATGGTTGTAAAAATATATGACGAGGCTCGACCAAAAATATTATGATATTGTGAAACCATTTGATTATTTCCTTTATTATTCTTGCATGTTTCCTAATTAATTACCTGACTTTTGCACACTGCTATGCCGCAACGATTGTTCCGGTTGTTCATTGTTTCGGTCACATCTTCCGCAACAAATTACTGGATAAAAATTTGGTTGCGAACCGAATGATAGTTTCTTTGATAGAAGCAACGACAAAGCCTCTCTTATCCTTGGATAAATTGTACTTCTTCTTCATCCTATTAGCAAGGGCGTAATCCTGGTCCTTTCCAGCGAAGAAGGGCGTTGGTTTGACCCCTATAAGAGGAAATCTCGTGATGGATGTTGTGAGCTCGACGTCTATTGATATTTTTCTTTCTAGCCATAGGAATCCTCCATGAAAGCAGACCAACAACTGCTTCACACATTTATTCACCTCTGTTGTGTGACCAAAATGTGGCATATGCATCAGCGAAAACAATCTATATTTATGCAGTTCTCTATCCCACTCCATGAGGACCATGTGAATAGCTCCATCCTCTATCTCTCGGACAGTGGTCATATATTGCTTCACCTCAAGTTCATGGAACTTCCACATGTCGTGGTCGATAAACCCCATTTTCTTCAAATTTGGGATAATGCCCATCGTCACATGGAATCCTTTTGGTATGTCTAGATTTACCAGTTGATATTTGGGATTTTTTCCAATAGCAACTTTAGGTGCTTCCACTAGCCTTAGTAGAACATAATCAAGCAATAAGTTGGTCGACCCAGATCCTGTTGCTTTAGCATCACGTGGATCTGTCGTTCTCAGTTTGCGACCAGTTCCATGACTAAAACATTTTCTTCGTGATGGTTTAAGATGCTTTGACCGTAAAAAAACTTCTATGATTGGCTTTGGTTATGAGACAAATTCTGGAGTATCTTCGCTAATAGATGCAAGCGACGAAATATCCATGCCTGATTTTGGAATAGTTCTTGTACTTGAAACATAAATGAGCATGCTCTGAGAAAACAACTTTGGCTCAACTGGTTGTAGACATACGGTTCAGTGCAAGAAGTCAATCAGTTGGATACAATATAATGACCAAGATTCGGTGCGAAGATGAAGTAGTTTGATGAATGGGAAAACTTGTTTTCCCACATGATCCTGCAATAAATGGAGAAGTTGGCGAAAATTTCTGTCACATGGAGCAATCTTTCTAATCATGTTAAGGAAACTGTCAACCAAACCATCACTTCACCTGTCAGTTCAATGGTAGTTATTGTGCATTAATGAAATATGTGACCAAAAATCATTCCGCCGAAATCTCCCGTTACTTTAAATTAATTATCAACCAATTGTCATTTGTGACCAAAATCCATTGTGCGACAACACTATTCTTTTGACATAAAGTTTCTTATGTGACAGACCCATAGTTTGCGACAACATTCTATACTTTGTGAGAGCAAGTATTCTCTTGCAACAGGCATGTAGTCTATGAACAATTCTTGCAAAACACTCATAAAATTGCGACTCTTTTTTAATTTTTTTTTTTTACTTTTTTCCTTTCCTTTTTGAACTATCAGTAGACCGAAGTGAAACTATCATGATAAGGCTTTAACCGACTTCCATTTACTAATCCTTTGAAGGGTGTACCATCTAACTTATGCAATTGGATTTCTCCTCCTTCAGTGATCTAAATGACAACATATGGTCCCAGCCAATGAGTTCGAAGCTTTCCAGGATGATTCAAAAACTTACTTTCATATAGGAGAACAATATCTCCAATATGAAAATGCTTATACTTAATATGTTGGTCATGCCAAGATTTATGTCGCTCCTTCTTGACATTTTGACGATAGCCTGCAACAAAGAGATTTTCTTCTAACTGTACTAGCTACAACAATATTTCTTCGACAACACCAACATATGTCATTTTAGTAATCGTGGATATCCTTATAATGGGTATAATATATTCTAGAGGTACGACAACTTCTTGTCCATAAACTAGTCTAAATGGAGTTTAGACTATCACTTTTTTGTAGGTTGTGTGATAAGCCCATAATACCACAAATATCTTCTGATCCCAATCATCTCTTTTAACATTACATATTTTTGTCAATGCATTCTCCAAAATCTTATTGAATGCTTTGACAACACCATTTGCTTCTGGGTGATATGGTGTTGTATTTCAGTGCTAGATCTGAAATTCCTCAGTTAATTTGTTAATCAATTGATTCAGAAAATGGGTACCTGTATCGCTTATCAAAATTTTTGGGCATCCAAATTGGGTCACTACATGGTCGACCAAAATTTTTGCAGCAGTCGTAGCAATGCAATCCTTTACTGGTGCTACTTCATCCCATCTGGTCAAGTAGTCTGTCCTAGTGATTATATAACATGCACCCGTTCTTTTTCTTGGTGGATTAATAGGACCCACATAATCAACATCCCATTTGTCAAATGCATATAAATTCACCTGTGGTACTAGCAACATCTCATCTCATCGTGATGGTTTTCCAATTCTTTGGTAGATATCACATCTGCGCCAATAATTTGTAGTCTCTACATGCAAAGTAGGCCACCACAATCCTACCTGTAATATCTTGTGCATTGTTGATTTTCATGCATAATGGCCTCCTACAACACCAGCATGTGCTTTATTCATTACCATCGGCCACTCATGTTCTAAGACACGTCGACGAAGGATTTCATCTGGTCCCATCTTGTATAATTGTCCAATGATCAACTAGAAATTTGTGGCTTTTACAACTAATTGTTTCTTTTGGGTTGTACTGAATCCTTCTGGTGCATATCATGTAGTTAAGAGATGGACAATATCTATGTAGTGATCATCAAACATATTGATTGCAAACAATTGTGCATTAGGAAGACTATTGTCGAGATTACCAGGCTCTTCTCCACTTTCTAGCCTCAACAGATGGTTTGGTGTTGAATTCAGTCGACCCAGTTTGACAATATTTTCAAAGTCAAACTCTTGGAATAGGAGAAGCCATCGACAAATATTCCCCCCCAACACTAGGTTATTGACCAAATATTTCAACGCAGAATGATCTATATACATATTGAAATGTTCTCCCAACAAATAACGTCGAAACTTTTGAAGGGCATATACCATAGAAAGTCCTTCTCTTTCTGTTGTAGTATAGTTCTTTTCTACCATTGACATTTTTCTACAAGAAAATGTGATAGGATGATCAATAGAACCTTCCCATGGTTGCGTAAGTACAACACCTAGCGTGATAGATGACGCATCGACATGTGCATGAAATTATTTTTTCCATTCTAGAAAGACCAATATAGGTGCTGTAACCATCTTCTTCTTAAGAGCTTCCAGAATCTCTTGACATTGTTCATTCCACTGGTACTTTACATCTTTCTTCAACAATTTCTCCATAGGGCATGTAACCTCTACATATTCTCTGATGAACTTTCTGTAATACCCCATATGTCCCAAGGTAGTTCTCAATTGTTTCACTATCAAGGGTGGTGTTAGGTTGACAATAATCACAATTTTTGCAGGATCCATCAATATGCCATCTCGACAAACAACCTGACCCAATAAGATTCCGAAAGGAGCACAAAAAATGCACTTCTTTAAATTAAGGAAAATTTGGAACCCTCGACACCATTCAAGCATCATTTTGAGACTCTCAATGTGATCTTTGACTAGCCCAAATACCATCTAGTCATCAAAGTAAACCTCAAGAAATTTATGGATGAAGTCTTTGAAAGCAACTACAACTATTATAGACAAAATAGCAGGAACATGCTTGAGTCCAAAAGGCATTACCGTATACTGGAAACATCCATATTCCATTGCAATCCTAATTTGATGGTAACCAGAGAACCCATCAATAAATGAATATATTTCCCTCCCTTCGACGGTCTCCAATACTTCATTTGTAAATGGATTCAGAAATGGATCATGCAAGCGGGAATCATTCAACTTTCTCAAGTCGACGCAGATACATATTTCACCTATTTTCTTGTCTTGCACTACCATAGGACTAATCCATTCATATTCTTCGATAGGTTCTATAATTACTGCATCTGACATTATAACTATGTCTTGAATTTTTCTTTGTACCTTGTATTGAGCCGATATGGTTGTCGTTTGACAAGTTTTGCGTCGGGATTCAAGGGAATCTTCATTTCACCCAGATCTCCAACAATTCCCTTCATTTTTGAAAATTTAGTGGGGAACATATCCTAAAACTCATGCAATAGGTATGTTATCTTTCCTACGGTCTCATCATCCTAGTAGTCTTTTATATTAGAAAATTTTGGATTCTATAGTGAACCAATGTTTATTTTCTTTATTTTCAGAGGATTCAGAAACTTATCACTTGATATACTTGATCCTTGCATTACATGAGTACCTTCAGATTCAAGAATATTGTTTTTGCATGGATCATCATCATCAGGTTCATCTATTACATTGTATCACTCCATCCAATGTTGTACTATCGAGCTACTCTAAGAAAAAAATATTTCCGACACAAGAATATCTTCAAATATCTTAGTTCTGATTACTAACAGAGAAACATCAATTGAAGGATGATCATCAACAAATTCAAACGCATGCATGAAAATTGCAGCTAACTCTTCCCACTCAGTTGTTCCTCATCACAACTCAACTAATGTATACCAGTTTCTCAGTATTATTTCCAAAGTGTGTATGAACTTATGAACCCATTCCTGTTGTGGAAATGCATTCCATGTCGTGTGAAAATACTCAATATGCTTGACAGGATGTGTCAGTCATCTATATTTATAACTAGTATAGATCACCTCTTCTCTGAATCAGATTTCCAGCAATCTTCAACATCTAGTCCATTCTAAAATAGTCTATTTATGCGTAACCCACCATCTTGCAGGTGTAGCCTTCAATGCAAAATCCAGGGCTAACAAGTGCTGAGGTTCATATACATTCTCTTCAAATTATGTAAGAAAATATTCTAGGTTAGGAAAACCTTCATAGGTAGGCATATCACATACCTCAGTACCTACTCATCGTACAAATTTTGTATTTCTTGTGCATTTTCATATTGATACTTCATGGAGTTGGTTATTCCAATTCTCCAGATCTTCTCCTGAATCCGATGAGCAAGAACTAATGCTTTTCCAACTGAGTTTTCCATTGGCTGTCAAATTCACAGTCGTCCATTGCATAAGTAATATTGTAGATATAGTCCAAATATCCATCTTGTCCTTCATTGTTTACCTGCTCGACATACCTATGGCCTTATAGAGGATCAATTGGTGCGACCACCCTTACTTATGTATCCTAAAATGTTAATATCCTTTTCTTAAAATTAATAATAGTGTGATTATCAATAGCCTATTCAATCCCCAAAAGCGCGGGATACAGATTTGTAACATCAACAATGTCTATAAATTCAAAATATGCATAAGTCCAAATTCCTTTTATTTTGACAGGAGCCTATGTAAGTTGACCGATAGGAAAAACCTTCAATTGATTGGATAATCTTAGCTGAACATGGGACCATGCTAGTGTGGGATTTCCCATGCTTTCCCCTTCTTTCCCATGTCTGTTTGGTGAGAATGTCAACATCTGAGCCCAAGTCCATAATAATATAATCCATTTCATAAACAACTATCTGGGCATTCATCCTTAGCTCACACCCTATTTTCAATCTTTTCCCAATGTGGTTAACTATCTTTTCTGGTCGCACCTTTGGTTGAGGTTCTTCAACTAAAGCTGCTAATTCTTCCACAACATATTTATCTTCTATTAATTCTAAACAACTTTTAAATAATTCTTTCAACTTACTAACATTTTCTGTAGGTTTCTTTTGAAACAACTAGTCGAATCTTTGAGGCATTTCCAAGATTGGTCCTTCATTTGGTACAACAACAAAAGTCGACGCTTGACTTCTGTCGATGAACTCCTGTCGAGTGTCCAAAAATACTTCATTTTCTTTATGGACATCAAATGACACTTTCTTTTGTTGTGTTGGTCAGACTCTTGGTTGTCTGTATGGTTCTTCTTGATCTCTTCCAGTTGCATCACCTCCTCTTGTCACGACATCAATATTAGGCTCTATCGGTTCAGCGTAAATATTCTAAATGTTTGGATTACCATTCTGAGGTGGGTTATAGTTTGCCATGTTTCTATCCTGCCACTTAGAAATCAAATGTGGACATTCTTCAACAGTGTGATCCAATGCTTTACAATACTAACATGTCGATGTATAATTAGTGAAATCTCTAGCAAAATGTCCAAGCAGTCCATAATCATAACAAATGAATTGACCGCTTCCGTGACAAAATCCTCCTCCTCCTCCTCATCCTATGAAATGACTTCCTCCTTTGGGTTGAGGTTATTGTTCCTGCGAGTATTGTGCATGAGCTCACTCGACTTGCATTTGTTCATCATTTTTCATCAAGTATGTGTCGACTATCTTCTCCTGTAGCAACTGATAGGCCCTGCAATATTTCTCTTCATGTCCTACTAATCGAGAAAAATTAAATTATAGACTGGCTAGTGCACTTACTGTTTTCTATAAATATAAGCATTCTTCTGACCAATCTCCTTGAAGGGATATGTATATGACCCTTTTTGTTCTCATATTTTTCCTTGTTCATGAACTTTCTGATTTAATCCTATATCACTATTTGCTCTCTTCATTGCATTTAACGAAGTTTTGGCTTTGGTAAGGATTGATCTCATTTTCCTTGTTATTTGTCAATTGCTAATGATTTGAATAGAGTTATGATGCCATGATTTCCTACTAAAGAATTGGTGTTTCAGGTTCAATATCATTTTACTTCCAGGTTGTAGAATGAAGGAATTATGGAAGATGGGCAACTTGTATCTCAGTCCCAAGCTATAACAGATAGGTATCAAGTTTATGTATTTCGCTCTTGGGCATTATTTTACATCATTTTGGTCACCTACCCAATGCATAAACGATGATGCAATCAATCTGAGAATCAAAGATTGAGCATTCTACCACGCCCATCGACAGAACAGTCTTACCAACGAATGTTGGTGGGAATATGTCAGTGATAGAGTTCGATCAAGAAGAAGAGTTTGTTCAAGAAGGAGAGCCTCTTAATCAATCCAATGTTAATAGTAATTTGAGTGTGGAACAATTGTTTTCTGAATCAAATACATCGGAATATTGTTGGGTAAATATGGACGAGGAGGGAGAGAACATTCCCACCAGAGGGGAAACACACCAAGGAAATACAAATGGGGAATCAAGCATTGGGATGAATACTTTTGAATTCCCAATCCGAAATATTGGACCTACATTTACAAACTAGATGAAGAACATTTGACATTTGACATTGCCCAATTTCCATGGTATGGAAAGTGAGGACCCAAATACGTTTTTGTTTGAATTTGATGTCCTCTGTAGGAGTTACGATTATGTTACAGATCAGCAGAAGCTAAAATGTTATCAGCCACATTGAAAATATAGGCACTAAGGTGGTTCATGGAGCTGGGAGGGGACAATATAGTAACTTGGGCACAAATGAAGAAGGTCTTCCTAGACAAATATCAAGAATATTGCAAAGATAAGGATCGGAAGGAAGCAATTTTTAAAATGACCCAACAAGAAGACGAAAACCTAAAAGACTACGTGGAGAGATTTCAATATAATATGAAAAGATAAAGACATAATGGGTTATATGGTGATACATTGAAAATTCTTCTCTTATGAGGGATCAAATATGATTGCATTGATCTGCTAAATTTCATGGGTGCAGGGGATGTATCCCTACTAAAATATGTAGAAATAAGTGATCTTTGTAGAAGATACTCGGGACACAGTAAACAGGACCACCAAGACTTCAAGAGAAGGAGTTTCAAGGATGGCAATTGGAAACCTTTTGGAGGGTTTTAAAATGGATATACTAGGTTCCCTAAGTTATCAGTTGGATGCGCTTCAAGAAAAGAAAAGGAAAAAGGAGGAAGATCGAGCTTTGGCTATTTTTTTCCCTAAATGCAAGAAGAGGCACTCTCTCAAAAGCTTCCCATTAGACAGAGTGGAAATCTGCCTTCTATGCGACCAAGAGCATCCTACAAAAGACTTCCCTTAGCTTCCAGGACTCAAGGCCATATATGAGGAAGTAGGGACAAATGCAGTTTCAGAACCTGCTTGTGTTATATCTCAAAAGCGCCCATGGAAACCCCGACCCTTAGGTACATTACTAGATCCCATGAAAACATTTAATCCTTATTGGAATAATGCTCAAATACATCAATCACAAGTCTCACAAGCTCCACAAGCTCTACAAGTTCAACAAAATTCTCAGCTTTGGTATCCACCGATGCCACAACAAATATGGCCACCTACATACCCACAAAATAGCCCTTGGAAATCAAATTGGAGGAATTCAAGCTTTGGGAATCAACAAAAAATTCAACATCTACCCCCTCAAGTACATAATCATCAATTACCATTTATACCAGTAAAACCATTAATGCAACCTCCCCCACAACCCAAGTTAACACTTCTAGTGAAAAACCAACCTCCCAAACCACTTCTTTCTGCACAACCCTCTCTTAACCCTAATAATAAGGCTGGACAACCTGTAATGGCTATCATATTACCCAATTATCCATGCTATTCTATCTCCACAGTGGACTGCCATGGCATTCAATTACGCTCTGGCAGAAATATCAATAAAACTAACTCTCCCATAATTATAGAGGAAGAGAATGAAGAGACACCAGAAATCTTATCGATTCAGTCTGAAGAGACACCGGTACGATCTAAAGATAATTCCCCACCCACCCCACCCAGGAGATCACCACAAATAGAGAAAAATCAACTTCCACCATATCGTGAGCACTTAATCATAGACAAACTTGTGCCTCAATCTGAATTTGATCTCCTAGGAGAATTACAGAATGTTCGTGTGAAGATTCCACTATTCCAAGCTATCAAAGACATTCCCATTTACTCCAAAGTTGTTAGAGAGTTATGATTGAAGAAACTGGGCAGAAAGACGAAAGACCCCCCAACAGTTCATGTGATAGGAGATTTGGCTGAATTGATGATGGGTAACACTCTTGCTGCTAAGTACTCTAACCCTGGTAGTCCCGTTGTCAAAGTACAAATCAATGGCATTTCTCTCTCTAATACACTGATAGATTTGGGAGCAACTATTAATGTCATGACTAAACAGATAATGGATAGATTAGGCATTACAAATCTTTGAAAACTTCTACTATTTTATAGTTGGCTGACCAATCTCATGTTACACCAGATGGCATTATAGAAGATGTTGTTATTTCAGTAGATTCATGGGAATACCCAGTGGAATTTATGATTTTACAGACAAAATCAAACTTGGGAGGCTATCCTCTAATTTTGGGTCGACCATGGTTGGCCACAACATATGCTTATATTGGTGTACGATCAGGAAATATGCGCATATCTCATATCTCATTGTAATGCTGTTAAGGAAATCACTTTGTATCCTCTTGCGAAGCCAATGATACAATAAGAGCTTACCTTGTGTCCAGATGAAGAGGACGTTGAGCAGGAAGATGAAACCATACAACTTTACATGATTGAACAATTGCCGACATCAAAATTACCAACTAAGGATGATGTGCTCAATCAATTTATCAATTCTAGTCCTTCGGGAGATTTTATGGAATTGTTTAATTGAGTTTGCGCTACCTAACAAATTGACAACATCCCAAGCTAACCTATGGCACCCGATACTTCTTCTACGCTTCAGGGTGACTCTGCGATTAGGGAAGTGGAAATTGAACCTGGTAAGACCTTAAATATCATTTCCACATTATTGACACAACAAACATAAATGCTTACCTTGGTATTAAAGAAACATAAAACTGCATTTGCATGGAATTACAGTGACATGAAAGGTCTCCATCCTGAATTTTGTACACATCATATCTACACAAAAGATGATTGCATACCTATCAGGAAAGCTCAGCGTAGGATGAATCTGGCACTCAGAGAGGTGGTAAAAAAAAAACTTCAAAAGTTACTGGCTGCAAATTTTATTTATCCCATCTCTGAGCAAGTGGGTGTCTCCACTGGTCATAGTTCCTAAGAAGAATAGAAAGTGGCGTATTTGTGTTGATTACAGGGAATTAAACAAAGCTACACATAAGGACCATTTTTCGTTACCTTTCATTGATCAGGTGTTGGACACGTTAGCAGGGAAAAAGTATTTCTCTTTTATGGATGGCTTCAGTGGATACAATTAGATCTGGATAGTACCAGAGGATAAAGAGAAAATGACATTCACATGCCCATGGGGTACCTTTGCATACCAGGTGTTACCTTTCGGCTTATGCAATGCCCCTGCCACATTTCAGTGAGCTGTTCTCAACATCTTTTTTGATCTTATTCATGACACTATGGAAGTTTTCATGGATGAATTTACCTCTCATGGTGAAGAATTTGTAGAATCTTAGAATAACCTGGACAAAGTACTTACACGATGCAAGGAGGTAAATATTTGTCTCAGTAGTGAAAAATGTAGAATGATGCTCACTCAAGGCGTTGTCCTGGGTCATCTTATATCTCTCGATGGCATCGAAGTAGACCCAACAAAGATTCAGGTGATCCTTAATTTGCTAGTTCCATGCACACAAAAAGAGGTATGCAATTTTATTGGATATGCAGGTTATTATAGAAGATTTGTTTAGAACTTTTCAAAAATTGCTAATCTCTTATTTCTTCTTATGTCCAAAAACAAAAAGTTTGAGTGGTCAGATGCCTATCAACTAGCATGCAGGGAAACTTTAAAACATGAAGTCTCTACATCACCGATCCTATGAGGACCGAATTGGTCCTTTCCTTTCCTAATTTCTACAGATGCCTCTGATACTGCCATAGGAGGAGTTCTAGGCCAACAAGAAGATCATAAGCCTTATGCCATATATTTTATTAGTAAAAATATGACTACTGCAGAACTTAATTATACAGTGACTGAAAAATAATTCCTGGCTGTCATTTACGCTATAAATAAATTTCGCCATTACATGATAGGATATCCAGTGTTTTTCCACAATGAACGCTCTGCCATCAAATATCTTATGAACAAACCTATCACAATTGGCAGAGTCACTCAGTGGCTATTGTTGTTACAGGAATTCAATATTTCAATAATGGATAGACCAGGTAAAACTAATGTGGTTGCTGAATTTATATCAAGAATAATTAATAATGAGGAACCTCAATCGGTGGATGATTCTTTCCTAGATGAGCATTTGTTTGTTATTTCTACTAATGTACCTTGGTTTGAAAATGTAGAAAATTATTTGGTGGCAGGAAAACTTCTGGGGCATATGATATCAAAATAAAAGAAGAGGATTGTGCAGCGGAGTAGTAGATTTTCATGGATTGATGGCTACTTGTTCTATACAGGACCAGACTTGGTGATTCATCGATGTGTTCGTGAGGATGAAATTTATCCAATATTGAGAACCTGTCATGATGGCCCATGTGGGGAAAACTTTGCCGACAAACAAACAACCCAAAAAATTCTACAATTGGGCTATTATTGGCCTACCATATTTAAATATGCCTGAGAGTATGTCCGAAGTTGTGATAGTTGCCAAAGAATGGGACAACCACTACAGTTAGGAGAAATTCCACTTCAAACTCATCTTGTGGTGGAACCATTTGAGAAATGGGAATTAGATTTTGTCGGCCCTATCAAACCTCAATCCAGGAATAAATAATATATCCTAGTATGTACAGATTATGTGATTAAATGGGTTGAAGCAAAGGCACTCCCATGGGAAACAAAGCAGGCAGTTTTAGATTTCCTCTATGCAAATATTTTCACAAGGTTTGGAGTTCCGAGGGAGATTGTTACTGATGGAGGATCGCAATTCACATCTAAACTCATCAAAGTCTTACAATACAGTACCATATCAAGCATAGAGTAACTTCACCATATCACCCTTAGGCTAACGGGCAAGTGGAAGGTACAAACATAATTCTAGAATCCATGCTCACAAAGACTGTTCAACTTCATCAAAGGGACTGGAATGATAGGCTTCCTGAAGCTTTATGGTCCTATAGAACAACATGGAGAAGTACCACACATTTGATCCCATATCATCTAGTCTATGTTAAGCAAGTCACCCTACCAATAAAAGTTGATATTAAAACATTAAGAACTTGTTGGTCGATTTTTATGTCCTGAGGCGAACAAGGAGAGATAACCCACTCAGATTTCTTAAAACAAATCCTTGAATATTTGCATTAGCTACCTCTCGCATGAACAAAAAGGCCCTATTTCCTTATGTAATCCGGAAATATGCACCTCCCACGGACAAGAGATGGTTCCCTAGTCTGAATGGTTCAGATCTTGAACAAAACACAAACACAGAATGCTAGACTCTCCCTAGATCTGTTTAAACACTTGAATGGGATGCCATGCTTCTTCTATTAACAGATGTCTTCACTATCCTTGAATCTTTTCCCTCCATTTACCTACAAAAATTGAAGACAATAATAGAAACTGATAGCATACAAGATATAAAACTAGATCTATGCTTGTGACCAAGGAGTAAAGAAATACATACACATGATACATCATATATGGGAAAGAGAAAACATTATTTATTAATAATGATTGGAAAGACTACAACCTTGATGCCTTGGTGTTGAGAGTCCCATCCAATAGATCCTTGCCTCTAACTTCACCTTTCCTCCAATAGAATCAAGAATGATTTTGATAGAGTTTGGGTGTGCAATACAATTCTTCCTCCTCTCTCCCATGGGGGATGAGCTAGTATTTAAAGGCATGGGAGGATAGGTATGGTTGAGGATCTCATGGGTGAGGTAGAGATAAGATCCTAAAAGGGAGGATCTCAAGCTCCAGCTGGTCTTAAACCATAGGGATGAGGCTCCACAAAGGAAAGCTTTGAGAAGCCTCTTAAAGCTTCTCTTTTTGCCTTGAAAACTCGAGCACCGCTCCTCCAATGAAGAAAACATGCGATTTTAAGTGGGTAACGCTTCTTGAAGTAGGGATAGAAGTGGTAGCACCACTATTTTCTCATGTATCAGAAGCGGTTCTGCCCCAGCATCACTTGGGTAACGCTTTTTTTCAATGGAAGAGGAGCATTACCACTCAAAACAAGGAAAAACTGCAAGGGGATAATTTTTTACTGTCATTTCTTGAGGGAAAAATTTGAGGGATTGAAGAAAAAAAGGGAATACCTATGTCATAACATGATGGTGATGATATTTTAGTGTAACAGAGATGCCCCCCAAAGTATGATGGCTAGAGAGAAATGATATGCATAATACTTTAATAGAACAAGGTATAATATCGAGGAAAAGGTCCAATGGTCAAAACTTCTCAAGCATCACGAAATTTCTGTAGTACCTTTTACATTTCTCCCAAATGACTCACAACATGGCTTCCGACCAATACAACGCAGATCCATGTGAGATACAAAAAAGTCATGGCTACTAAAATACAACGTAGATCCATGCGAAGAAGACTCAAATTTGGACATAGCTACCAGATATACAATGTAGATCTATGTCATACAGATGCATACATGAGAAAAACCACAAACATACACATGTGGATCCATGCTAGGACTCATACAAAATACTCCATCGCAACCTAGGGTAATCAGTGAACGCTTTTAACAAATACCCAGGGTCTTCGTCTCGTCTTCCACAAAGTACGATTCTATCCATGTGATTACAATGTCTTGATGTCGAACATGGTAGAAAACACTTGATTATCAGTAAATGATGAGAACTGTTAACAAGTGTGAGGGAAATCACCATTAATGTCAATGATTCCCAAGGTACCCTAGTACAATCTCCTGAGTGTGAATATATGATTTGATGTCGAACACTTAGTCGAATCTATCGATCAAAGGTCAATGATGTGAACCTATGTTGAGAGCGAGAGAATATGTCATTAAGGCATACATATCTCAAGGTAGTATCTTGGTTTCTAAGACTAATTCCTGGATGATGAGCTTAAGTGGATAGGAATAGTCTTGTCGAAGGAGGGCCATGATTAATCCCACATCGACCACACGAAACTAGGAAAAAAGTTCTAGAATTTTGAGTATGATGTAACCATAGGACTAACTCAAAAGTAATTGACACAATTTTTTTTTTTGACTGCAGGTGTAAACTCTCAAGCCAATTTCCCTTTTGAACATAAGGTGGCACGACTGAAGATTTGGCAGCATTGACTTGACAAGGCGGAACACAATGCGACAAAGGACAATTCATTCTTCGAGAGACTTAAAGGAGTGACATGACTAATGAAAGTCAATTGACTCAGAAACAAGCTGAATACCCAATTGACTAAATGAAATGCAGACAAGTTCCATGTTCAAAGGTGACTAACAACTGCCATTATTGAAAAATGAAATATTTTTAATTTCCCTTAATTTCCCAATCACGATTGATGAGTGAATCTTTGATTTTTAACGAGATGGAAAAGGGTAACAAACGCTCGATATAGCTCATCCTTTAGATGAGTCCAATCTCATATGTTTTACGAACCTGAGAAATGAGGGGTTCATTCCCAAAAGTGGGTCCTTCATCGTTTTATTTTATGAGTCCAATGAAAGAAAAACTCATTTGTCATTTCATGTTTAAAGAGTCTGAAATGACTAAGAAGATTCAGGGTGGAATTTTTCATAAATTTAGTCCCCAAGGCCCAAAAAAGTATAAAATAATACCTTAGAGAACTCTTCCAGTCATCATTGGCTGCACTGTACCTTTTTCGTAAGTAGTGCCCCCTGGTCTGAAAAAGGGGTAAACTGTCACCAGGAAGACGACTCTTTAGGTCCTTTTACGAGCATGAAGAAGACAATTTCACTTGAAAATCTTTTCACATTTTAAGAGTTTGAAAAGAGCTTAAAGAAGACTCCATTAACCTTTTTCATGTTTGAATCCAGAGCACTAAAAATTAATAAACTAAGCTCAAACCACTTTTCATGTTTTAACCAGAGCACGAAAAATGAAAAGTAAGCTCAACGCCATCTTACTGTTTTTAACGAGCTCGAATATCAGTTGAAAGAATGCTAAGGGCATCTGATTCATATTTTAACAAGCTTGACACAGAATAAGAACTATGCTCAAAATGACCTGTTTCATTTTTACACAAGCTTGAAACAGAAAATAACTATGCTTGTAACATGCTTTCATTTTTATGCAAGCTTGAAACCAAAAGGTAAACTTTGCTTGAGAAAGTCTATTTCATTTTCTAATGCGCTTGACATAGAAAACGAACTATGCTCAGGAATGGTTTCATTTTTATGCAATCTTGAAACCAAAAGGTAAACTTTGCTTAAGGGCATCCATTTCAATTTTTAACGAGCTTGACATAGAATGGGACCATGCTCAGAAACCTGTTTCATTTTTTAATGAGCTTGACATAGAAAAAGAACTATACTCACAACGTCTGCTTCATTTTTTAACAAGCTTGACATAGAAAAAGGAACCATGCTCACAAACCTGCTCCTACCCAACATCATATCCAGAGGTTGGTAGGGTGCCCCCATTATATAAAATCTATCCGATTAACTCCAGTATGATGTCTAGAGGCTAGAACCATGCCCCCCATTTCACCTATGATGGGAAGAAGCTAACTAGAAGAAGGGGAAGGAACCACAAGAACATGCGGCACATTCAGGGTCATATGATGACTAGGAGTAATGCAATGGTCAGGTGTAACAAAGGAAAGCTCTTTAATGGTCACAATCTTCCCATCATGGAGAAAATGCATAACTCTAAAGAGTGTGGACACTACAACCTTCATAGCATAAACACAATCACGTTCAAGGATGATATTGAAATCTAAAGGACCTTGGACCACCATAACATCAACACAAACAATTTTCCCTCCTAATGTAATAGGAAAATGAGGAAGGATCCCTAAAGGTGCAGTATGCCTACGATTAAAATCTAGTATCTACTCGGTGGCTGGCACAAGATGAGGAGAACCTAAATCTTTCCAAGCAGTTGAGGATAAAATGATAACAGAAGCCCCTTCGTCAACAATAGTATGAAGCATCCACCTAGCAGCAACATTCACAACTATCTAGAAAGGAACACTCAAATGAAGACGAGACTCTGTTAGGTTACTCCAGTCAAAGGAAATAATCTCAGTACTTGGAGAGGATTCTGTTGAAAGAGACAACATTTTCTCTTGTCGAGAACAATTAGAATGAATCATAAAAACTTCAACAGGTTTTGGTTCATTCTCTACTGGAAGAGAAGAACAAGTCGAATATTTGGTCAAAGCGACTACTTCAGTCTTAGCACTCTCGGATGAAAGAGTGGGATTGGGCAGAGATGACGTCAACTCGGTCACTTGGACTTCACTCTTCAAAAGAAGAGTGGGATCAACCACAGTTGAAGCTGGATTGGCCACTTGGAATTCACCCTTGGAAGGAAGAGTGGGATTGACCACAGATGAAACCAAATCAACCACTTTAACTTCACTCTTCAAAGGAAGAGTGGGATAAAATATGGATGAAACTGAATTTACCACTTCAACTTCACTCTTCAATGGAAGAGTGGGATTGACCAAGGTTAGAACTTGATCAACCACTTTATCAACCAATGGGATGTCAAGTGACAAATTACGATAACCGATTGGAAGCTGTTGACGAGGAACAACAATATCTTCCAGCCAATTAGAAGCTTCATCCATGAAAGGACAAAGGTAAGTAAAGTGCATGTCCTTACATATGAAGCAAGGATTTATGACCTTACCCTTCCGATTCTTAACCACAGAGTCACTGGTTGATGGGGGATCATTAGTATGATGACCAGAGGATGATGACATCGGTTGTTGGGAAACCTTAGACCACTCTTCTAAAACCAGGACTAGACAATGACAATATTTCAGAAGGTGATAACCCTTGTAAAGCCTATAAGGGAATTTGGGCTTACATGGTCTTTGGGTGTGCATATCAACACTCTCTGCACTCAAAGGAGTAATTGGTTGAGACTTGGTTTTCTATTTATTTTTCTTCTTTTTCTTATCCACCTAACTACTAGTACTTCAACTTCCAACATACGAAGAGGGAGAAAGGGGAGAAGGCACATCAGGCGAAGAAGGAGAGGGATCAACATGAGTTTGATGCTCTAGTGATGAAGGATTATGATATGAAGAAACTGGTGTACATGGGATAATTGGACTAGAGAATAACCAAATAGGTAATCCAATAGTTAATATAGGAAGGCTTAACGTAGCCATCAGAGGAGGACCAACATCCCCATATGGAGGGAAAAAAATATGTGCTTGCTAAAGGAGTCTCTTGGTTGGTAGTTTCGGAAGACAAAGCCATAACTATGTAACAAAACTATCTCTCTCTTCTAAGAAAATCCTAACTGTACAGACAACAAGCACTACTCAAACTAAAGAAGTAAGCAAAATATTTGAGAGGAGTGGATCAAAGGTTTGGAACCGCATAGGATTATCAAGGCTTCACAACGATGTGATGCTAAGCCCTCCAAAAGGGCTGTACTCGGATGGTCTCAGGATTCCTAAAGGTGTCTTTCGATATACACAAGGTACGTGGGAGCTCCACTTCGTAGTAGTGTTGTCTAATGCACAACCGTTCGAAAGAGGACTTCTGATATACAATTGAGTACGTGAAGTACCTTTTGATATACCTCAAGGGTACGTGAAATCCTGTTCGACATACTAGTGGTATGTGGAAGAACCACACGATCCCCAGGATGCAGTGCAAGAAATAAACGATAGATCCTACGCTTAAAGAGGTCGAAACACTTCTCTAGCCTATCACACATTGCTACAAATTTTAAACCTAAGCTAACGCTTAATTTTATCTTGAATGGTTAGGTGGATGCATGAGGTGAGGACATAAAAAGTAAAACCATGCAGCATGATTGTGCAAAATTTCACTTTAAATTTTAAGGTATACCCTACTTAAGGAAGGAAGAGAGAGGTTCAATTGATTTGAAACACATAATAAATCCCATACATAAATAAAAAAACTACTTATATGGTCCGTTCCTAACTAAAACAAACAAATCTTATTTTTTGAACTGAAAAAGAAGTGAGATCTCTAATAAGAAGCAAGAAAAGTAATTACAACTTATATACAAAAGTGTTCAGATTTCTTCAACTTAAGCATGAATGAACTAATAGAAACATTCTACAATAAATTTTATATGGATCCTTTCGCAATTTTATGAAAAAAGGGAAAAAACATACAAAAATCATGTATAACAAAAGAAGAAAACTAAAATGAGCCTTTCCTTGTTCCGTTAAAGAAGATAGATCAGAGATCTAACAAAACCAAGTTCTATTCAAGGACAACTATGAAGCTTTAAAAGACAAACATCAATCATAATTCTTGAGAATAACTATGGATTCATACACGCTCCCTAGGGGGTCCGGGGGGGATAAGAGGAATACTTTTGATTGAGTTTTCTATTCAAAAATAAATTGCAGAGTTCAAACAACAACTATAAATATCTAAAGCATGCATCTAAAATACTAATACAAGCATTTAAGAATAAAAAAACTAAAGAGGACTAAGAGGAATACCCGTAACCACTTCTACAGGTGTTGAACAGGGCGTTACCATCCTGAGCACCGCCTCTTGCACATAGGAATAGAGTGGTGGCACCGCCTACGCAGGTTCGAACCAGAGTGTTACCAAGGTCCAACACCACTTCTTTCACACATAAATAGAGCGGTGACAGCTCCAGAACCGTGCTTACAACATAGCCTAGGAGCGGTTCTCGAGATGACGATTTGAAAAATAAAAAAACAACAGAAAAGTAAGTTACAGTCCAAAGAATGAACCCAAACAATCTCCAGAAAACCAAGTGAACCAAAATATAAAGATCCAAAGGAAGATAGAGGCAAATCAATCAAATTCAAAGCAGATCTACAGATCTATCAATTGAAAAAGTAGATCTACAAATTGAAAATGAAGGTGGAGGTTTCAACTCACCAATGATCTAGAATTCGAAGTAGTCCCCAGTGGAGTCGCCACTTTTGTTAGCTAGAAAAAGGCACATCCTCAAGACAGGAATTGGTTCCCTAGTCTGAATGGTTCAGATCTAGAACAAAACACAAACACAGAATTCTAGACTCTCCCTATATCTGTTTAAACACTTGAATGGGCTGCCATTCTTCTTCTATTAACATATGTCTTCACTATCCTTGAAGCTTTTCCCTCTGTTTATCTGCAAAAATAGAAGACAACAATAGAAAGTGATAGCATACAAGATATAGAAACTAGATCTATGCTTGTGATCAAGGGGTTAAGCAATACATACACATGATACAACATATATGGGAAAGAGAAAACATTCTTTATTAACAATGTTTGGAAAGACTATAACCTTGATCCTTGGTGTTGAGAGTCCCATCCAATGGATCCTTGCCTCTAATTTCACCTTGCCTCCAATAGACTCAAGAATGATTTTGATAGAGTTTGGGTGTGCAACACAATTCTTCCTCCTCTCTCCCATGGGGGATGAGATAGTATTTAAAGACATGGGAGGATAGGTATGGTTGAGGATCTCATGGGTGAGGTGGAGATAAGATCCTAAAAGGGAGGATCTCGAGCTCCAACAGGTCCTAAACCATAGGGATGAGGCTCCATGGAGGTAAGCTTCGAGAAGCCTCTTGAAGCTTCTCTTTTTTCCTTGAAAACTTGAACATCGTTCCTCCAATCAAGAAAACAGGTGGTGTTAAGGGGGTAACGGTTCTTGTAGTAGGGATAGAAGTGGTGGAACCTCTCTTTTCTCATGTATCGGGAGCGGTTCTGCCCTAGCACCACTTGGGTAATGCTTTTTGTCAATGGAAGAGGAGCATTATTACTCATAACAAGGAAAAACTACAAAGGGATGATTTTTTTCTGTCATTTCTCTAGAGAAAAATTTGAGGGATTGAAGCAAACAAGGGAATACCTATCTCATAACATGCTGGTGATGATATTTCGGTGTAACACCTTATGAGTTTTCTCTCAAAAGAGAGTCTCTCAATCTAGTTCCCTGAATTCCTAAAATGCAATTAGAACCTAAGATGCAAACTAACTTAATCTATAAAGAACCTTTTAAAATAGCTGAAACATAAATTTCAAAAATGAAATAAAATGAAATTCTAATTAATCTAAAACCTACCTATCCTGATTAGGAGCAAGTTTAAAAGAAGAATTTCTGATGCATAAAGAAAGTTTCTTGACTAACTTACTTAAACAAAGTTAAATAAACAGCCATTTATTTAAGAACACTAATATAATTAAAGATGAACACATAATAAAAATTATAGTTAATCTTCGATCAAATTGCTTATGCAATTAGAAACAGTAATCATTCCAGAAAATCAAGATAAAAAATCTAAACACAAAAATGAATCAAGATTTTTAATTCATAATCAAATGTGCAGAATAAAATCATGCAGAACATCATTGATAAAAAATGACTGTGAGAAAATGATTGCAAGTATTATCTGGATTTTGATTATAGATCCATAAAAATTACAAAGTATCATCATCATTTGCTTTCCCTGTGATAAAAATACTACAAGAAAAATTCAAAATGAGAAGAATGAAACTCTTTTCATTCAGCGTTCCTCCTCCAGGCTGTGTCTCCCGTTCCTTTTGCAAACATAAACGTTTACAAATAGAAAACAGAATGAAAGACAACAAAAACTCTATTCTGCATAGACCTCCCCATCCGCGCAATCGAACTTGTCTTCCTTTTATAGGCGACAGAGTGTGAACACCCTCCTCTTGGAAAACCCCCCGACTGTGATCACATGTATTTTCTCTTAACAAGTTCACAATATGTTCTACTTTCTTTATGTCTCGTTTGTTAAGTCAATCTCATTCTTCGGCTTCAATATTTCTTCCAATCCTGAATTAGTTTTCTTGGACCTTCACGTGGTTGACTTTTATTCCTGCACCAAACTTATTCGAGCCTACATGTCGGATGAGTTAATTAAAGTTTTCAGGTGGAATAACTCCCAAATTCTTATTATTTCTCCATAGAATGTATTTATTTACACATCTATGATGACTCTTGGGATCACACATCCGAGAGTCTCTTCATATTCCTAATATTTACAATAATGTATAATCCCGATGGATTATATTCCAACAATCCCCCCCTTAATCCGAAGGGGTGTTAGTAAGTCCGAGCATGTTTCTGAATCTTTCAAACTTTTCTCGTCCAAGCACTTTGGTGAAGATGTGTGCAACTTGATCATTTGTGGAACAATGTCGAAGATGCACTGTCTTGGCCTCTACATGATGTCAAATCAAATGATACTTTGTGTTGATGTGTTTGGTTCGATCATGGAATTTGGGATTCTTAGCCAGCTTGATTGCAGAAGTATTGTCGATCAATAATGGAGTGGAGTTCTCTTGTTTTTCTTGCAAATCTTCAAGTATCTTCCTGAGCCATACTATTTCTTTCATTGCTTCAGTTGCAGCCACATATTCTTCTTCTGTTGTTGAATCTACCAAAACTGACCATTTACGTGATCTCCACGAGACAGCTGCTAATCCAAGACTCATAGTGTATCTAGAAGTTGATACTCCTGTCTCCTTATCGCCATCAAAATCTGAGTCTGAGTACCCAATAAGTTTGAAGTCATCCACTTTAGAGTACTTGAGTCCAACGTCTTGAGTCCCCTTCAAGTATCTTAGAACTCTTTTTGCAGCTGACCAGTGTCCTTCACAAGGTTTATGCATGAACCTTGAAAGTATGCCAACAACATAAGAAATATCTGGTCTAGTTGTTGTAAGGTAGATAAGTCTTCCTACAAGTTGTCGATACTTGGTTGCATCCTCAAATTCTTTTCCTTTGCTTGATGTGAGCTTCATTTTCTGTTCCATTGGAGTAGAGATAAGGTTGCATTCTGTCATGCAAAATTTGTCTAGTATTTCTCCAACATATTTTTTCTGAGATAGGAATATGTACTTAGGATGTTGAGTGACTTCAATTCCTAAGTAATAGTGGAGATGTCCCATATCTGTCATTTCAAAGATCTTTTTCAAATCTTTCTTTATGGATGCTATATAGCTCTCATTGTTCCCTGTCATCAAAAGATCATCTACGTACACCACAAGATACACAATAGATCTTCCAACTTTCTTTATAAACAGTGTTGCATCATCAGGATCAAAATGTTTGAAATTTAACTTCAAAAGATGCTCGGTTAATTTTTCATACCATGCGCGAGGCGCTTGTTTTAGACCATACAAGGATTTGACAAGCTTGCATACCTTTTGTTCTTTT
>LPNX010606112.1:0-15899 GCA_001517045.1 Pseudotsuga menziesii
TATATATATATATATATATATATATATAATATCCTATTTTTAAAAATAAAAATAATTTTTATATATAATATTTAAATGACTTATGATTTGAGTCATCATTATTTATTATTTAGAAGCATTTTCATTATTTAAATTTTAATAAAAAAAAAATTAAAATATTGATTAATAATATGATTTATTTAAAAACTATAAATGGATTTTTTTGGTTGATAATTACTGATTTTAATATATTTTAAAATTAATTTATAAATTACAAAATTCAAGTTAATATAAATTTATAGTTATTAATTTTAATGTATTTTAAAATTAATTTATAAATTATAAAATTTAAGTTAATATAATTTTTTAAATGTTATTATTTGAAATTATATAATTTAATGTGACTTTTAATCTCTTAGAGAAAGTGTTTTTGAAATTCATATAGAGTTAAAGGTATTTTAGGTGGATTTATATTGTTTATATATATATATGATGTTTTTCCAAATAGGAAGTTATTAAATATGTATATTAATTTTAGTTTTTAATATGATGATTAGTTAAGAAATATCAAATTCATAAATTAGTCTTGTTTTAAGTTAAAAAATCAAAAACTTTTTTGGAATATATTAGATAATTTTAATATTGTTGAAATAATATAATAAAGTATAACTATTTTATCTTTATATATATAATATTTAAATGGCTTATTACTGAATTTCATTATTCACCATTAAGAGGTATTTATATTCTTTAAATTTTAATAAAAGATCCAAATAGTAGGCTCTATTAAGGACCTATCAGCTTTAATGTGATTTAGACCAAAAGGTACATCTTTTAATTTAAGGTTCACAAATAATATTTTTATTATTAATATTAAATACTATTTATGGTTGCATATAGTATTTTTTATTGTTGAAGAACATTATAACATCTCCCCCGTACATAGTTTTAAAACCATGTGCAAGGTCCTCCTAAAATCATGGGTTGTTTAGGAGGCCTTGCACATGGTATTAAAACCATTTGCAACTACCTCCTAAACCATGTACAACCATGTAGAATAAAACCATGGGTTTTTCACGACCGATAATTCAATTTTTTATTTTTTATTATTTTGTTAAGAAGAAACATTACAACATCTCCTCTATATTGTGTTGTTTTTCTCACCGACATTTTTTATGGCAGATAATTAAATTTTTTATTATTTTGTTAGGTAGGAACATTACAACATCTCTCCCATATTAGTTGTTTTTGTGGCCGGCATTTATTTTGGAAGATAATTAAAAGTTTTGTTTTTTATAGCCGACATCTATGTAACGTTACGTAACGTTATGTAACGTTACATAACGTTACAAGATCTCCCCCATACTGGGCTGTAGAGCGCCTCTCGACGCAAAATTAACATTGATTAACAATATAATTTATTTAAAAACATATAAATACTTTTTTGTTTTAGACATTAATATTATTTATTTTTTAAGATTAATTTACAAATTACAAAATTGATGATGATGATGATGGTGGTGGTGGTGGTGGTGGTGGAAAATACTTGGTTTACTTTAAAATCTTGTTATTGTGCTAAAAAATCTTGGCAAGAAGCTTTCCAAGCTCACTATAGTTTTGGCACATTAGGAGGTTATAAAGGTTTGTATTGTACCAAATACTAGCTCACTATAGTTTTGGCAGGTTAGGAGGTTATAAAGGTTTGTATTGTAACAAATACTATGAAACTCAAATCTAATGTGGGTGTAAGCAAGGCACTCTAAGAGAAAGTGATTTTCATCCTCGACGCTCATAGACTCACACATATCACAAACCCTTTCGGCCCATGGAGTTATAGGAATAGACCAACGCCACGTTTCATTATGGAGTTCATGACAGTTCGTTCTAATCTTGACTATATTAATTTTCTTCCGTGAGCTAGTTACTACCGAGAGATACTCATGATCCTCCAAGTTAGGATTAATGACCTCTTTATAGTATCTTAATTTTCTCTTAAGCGCTAAATTTTCCTCACACCATAATTTCTCTTCAAACTTAGAAGTAATAATATTTTTGACATGGTGAATATTCTGCACAATGTCGTTTTTATTAATGCCCCAATGGTTTAAAGCATGTTATTTATCTTATGCTTGTACATAGCAACTCTCTTGATGGAGGGAAGACCTACTTCTATGGAGAATAGGATAAGGAGTATTGCTATATATATATATATTATATATAAAGAGAGAATTTATTTCACTAAATCCATTACCTAAAATTTAATGTGCCTCTCAACATCTTCCTTTTATAATGTGAGAAAGTGCTTTGAGTTAATGTAGATCTTTTAGATGAATTGATATTGCTCATATATAATATTTTTTCAAATACAAAGTTATGAAACAAGTGTATCCTTTTTTCAGTTTTTGATATTATGAATACTTGGGAAATGTCAAATTCATAGAATTGTTTTTTTTTAAATATAATTTTAAATTTTTTATAATTATTTTTTAATGTTAAATTACATTTGATCAAACCTAATCAATATATAAGTCAAGTATTATTGTTCCTAAATCAAATTCTTATAGATATTTTTTTTTTAAATAAAACTCTTGTTTATAGTTGTTAATTAACATAATCAATTTATAATTCAAATTTTAATATTTATTTCTAAAAATAGTTAAAATTTATTTCCATTACAAAACTTGAAAATCAAAGTATAGTCAAAAACACATTAGCAATTTTTAGTCAAAATTTGCTCCTAATAAGAAAGTGTTACAAATCAATATTTAAAATAAGGTAACAAGGGTAACAACATTCCTCTCAACCGCTTTATATACACTCAATTAACCTCAATAACCACCTTTATTTTAAAAACTAATCTATTTAAATCACTTACCTAACCAAACAATTTCTAAAAAAATATCTTTTTTGGGACCATGTTTCAGCAATTTATAAAAAAAATATTTTTATTTTACCATGTTAAGAAACATGATTAACAATTATGAGAAACATTTTTTTTCCTTTTATTAAAAGAATAATACAATAAATTTGGTTAAACCATGGTTAATTTGGTGGCTAGAAATAATATATTATAGACATATACTAATCTTAATAATAAATAAGTTATTATATATAGAGGTCATTGATACACAACAAGGTTAATAAAATAGATATAACTAGCAATTGCCCCAAAAGGTGCAATAAAAGGCCAAAGAAAAATTGAATATAAACATAAATTGAATTGAAGAGTTATATTATCATCCTAGAATAAGTGCACAATGGACAAACCAATCTAGAAAAAACACTTCTAGGTTGAAAAACAATATCTAACTAAACTACAAATCAACCTAGAAGCGTTTTTACAATGTTTCTTGATGTTTGAATATGATGATTATCATACTTAAAGTCATAAATATTGTAAATTTATATTTACAATAATATAAATGTAAACAATGTTCTCTTAGTTTGCAAGAACATAGAGAAATGAACCAAACCTAACGAAATGAATAGATAAATGTTCTTGTATATTTTATATTGAAAAGTTAGAGAAACAAAAATAAATGTTAAATTTCAACATGTTCACACTTCACAATGTATGGTAATTTATGTGATGTGCAAATGAAGTTGTTATCTATGCTACTTGATATTATTTTTTTCTCATTTAGACAAACTGAGTAATATATGAGTTTTGACTACTCTTTTTGTATGTAGCTAGTGTTTTTTTCCAGTTTTGAACAAGGTCTTTTGATATGATGGTCACTAGTTGTGACTTTTGAGGGTAGCTTCTTTTTCAAGACATTTGGGTCTTTAGTTTTCTTGGGATGTTTTAGTCTAGCTGAGATAGCTAGCTGAAGGTAAAATCTTTTTGGAATTTTTTTTTTCATATGGAAATATGCACGGGAAACCCAGCAATACTTCCCCACATTAGTGGATGGTAGAGGTGGTAAACCGTTGGCCATCCTCATAGAAGGCCTAACCCCAAAGGACTCAAGGCTCGAAACCATGACCTCTCCCCAAACTGAGAGAGTGTGCGCATGTCTTACCAATTGAGCTAATCTTTTTGGAAAATTGTAATTATGTATAACACAACTTTTTATAATATAAAGTTTCATTTTAGCTTTGAAAAAAATAAACATTAAATTTCAACACTTTTGATACATTACAATGCTTTTATAAATATTACATGGTAAAATTACATTTTTTTTATTTTGTATATTCATATTGAAAATGTACATTATCCTCAACACGGTCTAAAAACTAAAAACTTTCTAAATAATACATGGTAGACTTACTTAAAATTTGTAAGTCTATTTGATTTGATTTTGAAGTCTACATAGGAGTAGAGTATTTGATTTTAAATGCCCTAATATTAAAGTGTTATTTTATTTTGTAATGAGCATCTATGACCATTCTTACCTACTTTTCAATTCAAAATGTAATTTGTATTTTAGAAGAGGAATGTACATGTTTTGACCATTAAATGTGTTATCTCCCAAATAAAATAGATTTATTTTTGATAGTATGAAGAATTTAAATGATGCAATGAAGGATATGAAGATCACTAACAGTTTTGAAGACCGCTATTTTTTATGCAAATTTCACAAAGTTGTGGTTTTGGTGGCTTAGGCGAGGATCAAAACATCTCATTAGCCACCGAAAGATGGAAGATAAATAGCAGGTGGAAGACCCCTTCGTCAAATAGGCATATTGCTGAAACTGTTTACACCATTGGAACGTTTTTCAAACATCAATCAGAAGTTGTGAAGACTTCAGATCGGTGAGCTAGTTCTCAAAGGCGCCGCAACGGTGGAGAATATAGTGACTAAGCGTTCCGATTCAGACTTCCAATGACCTCCGACAGCGATGAAATCAGATCAGAAGAACTAAGGATTAAGTAGCGGCAAGGTAAAGCTGAAAGGTGCTGAAATGTCGGTGATATGAAAAAATAAAATGGCGCCAAAGTCAAGTGACAGAGGTCGAAAATTGAAAAGACTAAACTGTTGGCCAAATAGTTCACTGCGGAGCCACAACGACGAAAGAGAAACTTACTGCGGGTTCCAAAACAATACAGACTCATCCGTGTCGAAACTTGAAAGGACTAATTATCAGTGAGCTTGTTCCCTAGGGAGCCGCAACAGCGGGAAGCAGATTGACTATGGCTTCCGATCGATGACAAGAAACATTCTGATAGCGCGACAATAGATGAACACATCGGCGATCGGAGGGTCTAAAGACTAATCGTTGGCAAATTAGTTCTCAAAGGCGCCACAACGACGGAGGAAATAGAGACTAAGAGTTTCGATGGAGGAGGTTTTGAGTATTGATCGCAGACGAAATCAGTTCGGGACTCAAAAACTTTAACAAATCGACGAGTTAGTTCTCAAAGGCGCCGTAACGGCGAAGAATATAGTGACTAAGCATTCTGATTCAGATTTCTAATGACCTCCAATAGCGATGAAATCAGATCAGAAGAGTTAAGGATTAAGCAGTGGTAAGGTAAAGCTGAAAATTTCTGCAGTGTCAGCATGGAAACTTGAAGACACTAACCATAGGCAAAATAGCCTACTAAGGAGCCGAAACAGTGCAAGGCAGACTTACTACGGGTTCCGTGACCAGAGGAAAACTTCAGCAATCAGAGGTTCAAGGAACTAACGATCGGCAAGCTAGTCCTTTAAGGAGCCGAAACGACGGAAGGTAGACTTACTACGGGTTCCGCGACTAGAGGAAAACTTTGGCGATCGGAGGTTCAAGGAACTAACGATCGGTGAGCTAGTCCTCTAAAGAGATGAAACTATGGAAGACAAACAGACAAGGCCTTCGATAAATTAACAGAAAAGCTTTCGATAGCGTAACAGGAAATCATCGATGACCGGAGGAATAAAAGACTAATCGTTAGAGAGTTTAGAACCAAGCAGCTCTGCAGCGGTCGAAAGAACTACAGACTAATCGTTGGCACAATAGTCCATTAAGGAGCCGCAACTGCGGCAAACATTCAGACTTAGAGTGTCGATGAGATAAAAGAAAAAGCCCCAATCGGCGATAGTGTCGATGAGTCAGGAAACAGCAGAAACGTTGGGACTTGAAGCGTCGAAACTGCGGCAATATTTAGATTGGGGTCACCGATGTGATAGAAGAAAGCTTCTGATCAGCGACTGCTGCGGGAAAATAGAGACTTGTAGAGTCGAAACTGCGACGACGAGATGGAGAAAATCCAGCGGATTAAATGAGGAAAATCACTTCAGTAAATGCAAAAACACTGGTGGTTGGAGGGAACTTCACAGTTAACCCTCAGTGGTGATTATCAGTGACCACTTCAGTCATTTAAAATTCACTTAGTGAACTAGATCTTTGCAGTAGATGAACAAACAGTTAGCAAGGGTTTGAAGCCCTAATATGGAAAAACTATTACTTTCAATTATTTTGGTATAAACAGATCGATTTTTCAGGATCTGTAACTTTTGTAAAAGGCTATAAAGCCCATGATTATTTCATTAATAAAGGTTCAACTCTAGGGATTTATGAGCCTGTTCCATTATCAAGTGTCTCATCTTGTTTATTCTAAGTATAAGCTCTTTTGTTGTGATTTGTTCAGCCATCTCTTTCTTTACTGTGTTTATTGCCTTAATGTGCATTTAGGTAATTTCCAGATTTATTAAAGGGCCGATAGTTGTCATCCTATTGGTTATTTAGTGATATTTGATTTATAAACACCATCCTCAGCAGGATTTAGCCATTTATATGCATGTGTTATGTGTGTAAGTCTGCCAGCCTAATGAGTTCTCCATCCATGCACCTTTTTGTCGAACTACTGAACAAGTTGTAACTAGAAGCCTTGTGATTGAGTGAGCTTCATACATGTCTTGAGAGTGAGAGGTTATATAGGTTATCCGGCTTGATCCAATTCATAAAAAACCCAAAAAACAGTTTAAGTTACCAAGCATCCTCGAGCTACAACCTAGAGGAGTTTCCTGGAGAGATAACAAAGTGGCGTCGTTGCCGGGGAGAGGAGATTGAAGCTCAGCTTCCCTGGGATACGACATAGATCCATGCTTTGATGATAGAAAAGGCTTGGACATTATTACAGTTGTAATCATCTATCTGGCGACTCCATTGATATAAGGTGGCTTCCAGAAGACCAAGTACCAGAGCAAACCCAAAGGGGCCACCAGCAACACCCATTTTAGATCTAGAAGAAATCTTGAGGAGAGCTAGGGCTTTACTAAGACAGACCAGCAGTGCTGCACAAAACACTACATCAGGTATTTTAAGAAATCTTTCTGTTGTTATTTCTTTTGTTGAAACTCTTAATCCCTAGGAATTTTTAGATCCCTCACGAAAAATAAAAAAAAATTAGGGTTGGGCATCTGCAAGCACCGTTGCTTGTGAAGATCTCATCCCTGGCGACTCCATGAAAGACAAATTCAGTGGCGACTCCATAATATCAATATGTCAAAAGCATTTTCTACTCTTTTGGCTCGGAGGTTTGCACCTCTTGACTTCTCTTCCGTTCCTGGTTTCCCACATCCAGTACCTGATATAGCCGAATGGGGAGACTTTTTACTTGCCTTCAAGGAGGAGGAAGAAGACAATCCTGCAGAACACCTCCTCAAGTTTCATGAATGCATGGATATATTAAATCAGCAACATGAAGACGTTCGTATGAAGATGTTCATGTATTCATTATATGGTGATGCTCAGCGGTGGTATTTTTCTTTGCCTCCTTCCAATATTTCATCATTGAAAGATTTTCACCGAGCATTCACTGAGCACTGTAAAAGGTACTATTCAGATGAGTTTGCATTCAATAATTGTTGTGAAGAATATAAGTTTCATTCTCAGAATGAAAAGGTCAGTAGAGAAGAATATCTCCCTCAAGAGCTACCTCATCTCTCTTATGATTTTCACAATGAGGTACTTTCCCATAAACATAAACTAGAAACGATCTACAAAGGAGTTGAAGGTTTTCCTACCATAGTTAAATCTGATTGTGGTGAATCTGAGGAATTCATTTCTTTAACTACACATGGAAATGATCAGCTTTTTGTTGGTCAAATGATCATTGAAATCAACCAGGCTAGCTCGTAGTTTCCAGATTTGCAAATCAAGGAAAGTTGCAGTAACCAAGAGGAGCAAGATTCCCAGGGACTATCTAATCTCCAGCTAGAACATCAGAAAGATCTTCCTTCTCCTTATGAACATGTGGCTTCAAATCATGACAAGGAACTAGGTAATATTTTTCCAGATCTGTTTCAAAATTTTATTGCTGATACTCCTATACAAGAGCCTTCATCTCTGTCATTAGGATCTTATCTTAACGCTCCTATATCCAACAAATACAGTGATGAGGAAGAAGAGGTTAAAATTTGTGAAGACTTATTGTTTAGGAAAAATTCATCTAGTTCCTCTTTTCAGCAGAGAGATGATAAAAAAGGTGTGAATGCTATGATAAATGCTTGTTATGAATCTTCTGCTCAAAAGTCTAATACATATTTTTTTAGTTTTGGTATATCCTACAAAGATATTATTGTGGAAGAGGAAATTGTTAGCTATGATAAGCCAGCCTATCATCATGATGAATTCAGATTATGTGAAGAGGAGCAGAAAGATTCAAATCAACTGTTGAGCTTGCATTTTTATCAGACAAAGGTTGAGCAGTCCACATTCAACATTGACATTAGTGAAGGAAAGGATCAGCAGCATAAAAAGGTATTTCTTGTTGGTTTTTATGACCTTGTTGCTAACTATTTGGAACTTATAACTAGCGTAGATATCAAAATATTTTTGTTAGAAGATGGCTCGCTCCGTCACCCTTTAAAACCACATTGCTGCATGCTAGGGTTTCATTTATTTTTGGGGTCAAGATCAGGGATAAGTTCAGCAGATCAGCTTCTCACCTGGCTTCATTGGAAGCATGATGTCACATGATAAGAAGGATCTATTGATTAGAATTAGGAATAGGAGTAGATAGGAAAATAAGCTCTTAATATGAGCAGTTGGGTCATTTTCAGTTGTTTTCGTGAATAATCAAAGCGGGCTATAGGAAGATTGTAGGGGATCAGTTATAAAAAACAAATGACTCCATGCCCAATGGAACACTAGAAGATAGCTTTATTTATTCTTTTTCAGGAAAGATATTTTGGTCTGGGGTTCTTGGGACCTCACAGGGAGGTTCGCATCTCTGAGTAGGAGCCAGATGTTATCTCCCAAATAAAATAGATTTATTTTTGATAGTATGAAGAATTTAAATGATGCAATGAAGGATATGAAGATCACTAACAGTTTTGAAGACCTCTATTTTTTATGCAAATTTCACAAAGTTGTGGTTTTGATGGCTTAGGCGAGGATAAGAACATCTCATTAGCCACCGAAAGATGAAAAATAAATAGCAGGTGGAAGACCCCTTCCTCATATAGGCGTATTGTTGAAACTGTTTACACCATTGAAACGTTTTTCAAACATCAATCGGAAGTTGTGAAGACTTCATATCGGCAAGCTAGTTCTCAAAGGCACCGCAACGACGGAGAATATAGTGACTAAGCATTCCGATTCAGACTTCCAATGACCTCCGACAGCGATGAAATCAAATCGGAAGAACTAAGGATTAAGCAGCGGTGAGGTAAAGCTGAAAGGTGTCGAAATGTCGGTGATATGAAAAAATAAAATGGCGCCAAAGTCAAGTAATAGAGGTCGAAAATTGAAAAGACTAAACTGTCGGCCAAATAGTTCATTGCGTAGCCGCAACGGCGAAAGAGAAACTTACTGCGGGTTCTGAAACAATACAGACTCATCGGCGTCGGAACTTGAAAGGACTAATTATCGGTGAGCTTGTTCCCTAGGGAACCGTAACAGCGGAAAGCAGACTGACTACAGATTCCGATCGATGACAAGAAACATTTCGATAGAGCGACAATAGATGAACACATCGATGATCGGAGGGTCTAAAGACTAATTGTCGGCGAATTAGTTCTCAAAGGCGACGCAATGGCGGAGGAAATACAGACTAAGAGTTCCGATGGAGAGAGGTTTTGAGTTCCGATCGTAAACGAAATCAATTCGGGACTCAAAAACTTTAACAAATCAGCGAGTTAGTTCTCAAAGGCACTGCAACGGCGAAGAATATAGTGACTAAGCATTCCGATTCAGAATTCTAATGACCTTTGATAGCGATGAAATCAGTTCAGAAGAGCTAAGGATTAAGCAACGGCGAGGTAAAGCTGAAAATTTCCGCAGTGTCGGCGTCAGAACTTGAAGACACTGGCCATCAACGAAATAGTCTACTAAGGAGCCGAAACAGTGGAAGGCAAACTTACTACGGGTTCCGCGACCAGAGGAAAACTTCGGTAATCGGAGGTTCAAGGAACTAACGATCGGCGAGCTAGTCCTCTGAGGAGCCGAAACGACGGATGGCAGACTTACTATGGGTTCCGCGACCAGAGGAAAACTTTGGCGATCGGAGGTTCAAGGAACTAACGATCGACGAGCTAGTCCTCTAAAGAGCCGAAACTGCGAAAGAAAAACAGACAAGGCCTCCGATAAATTAACAGAAAATCTTTCGATAGCGTAACAAGAAATCGTCAACGATTGGAGGAATAAAAGACTAATAGTCGGAGAGTTTAGAACCAAGCAGCTCCGCGGTGGTCGAAAGAACTACAGACTAATCATCGGCACAATAGTCCATTAAGGAGCTGCAACTACGACAAACATTCAGACTTAGAGTGCCGATGAGCTAAAAGAAAAAGCCCCGGTCGGCGATAGTGGCGGTAAGTTGGGAAACCGCAGAAACGTTGGGACTTGGAGTGCCGAAACTACGGCAATATTCAGATTGGGGTCACCAATGTGATAGAAGAAAGCTTTCGATCAGCGACCACTGCGGTAAACTGCAAGAAAATAGAGACTTGTAGCGCCGAAACTACGGCGACGAGATGGAGAAAATCCAGCGGATTAAATGAGGAAAATCACTTCAGTAAACGCAGAAATACTGGTGGTTGGCGAGAACTTCACAGTAAACCCTCAGTGGTGATTATCAACGACCACTTTAGTCATTTAAAATTCACTCAATGAACTAGATCTTTGCGGTAGATAAACAAACAATTAGCAAGGGTTTGAAGCCCTAATATGGAAAAACTATTACTTTCAATTATTTTGGTGTAAACATATCGGTTTTTCAGGATCTGTAACTTTTGTAAAAGGCTATAAAGCCCATGATGATTTCATTAATAAAGGTTTGACTCTGGGGATTTATGAGCCTGTTCCATTATCAAGCGTCTCATCTGGTTTATTCTAAGTATAAGCTCTTTTGTTGTAATTTGTTCAGCCATCTCTTTCTTTACTGTGTTTATTGCCTGAATGTGCATTTAGGTAATTTTCATACTTATTAAAGGGCCGATAGCTGTCATCCTATTGGTTATTTAGTGATATTTGATTTATAAACACCATCCTCAGCAGGATTTAGCCATTTATATGCATGTGTTATGTGTGTAAGTCTGCCAGCTTGGTGAGTTCTCCATCCCTGCACCTTTTTGTCAAACTACTAAACAAGTTGTAACTAAAAGCCTTGTGATTGAGTAAGCTTCATGCATGTCTTGAGAGTGAGAGGTTATATAGGTTATCCGGCTTGATCTAATTCAGAAAAAAACCTAAAAAACAGTTTAAGTTACGAGGCATCCTCGAGCTACAACCTAGAGGAGTTTCCTGGAGAGATAACAAAATGAATTTACACTTGCAATGAAAGCATGAATTTACCTAAATCACTCTTTGTTGAAGTTATTGCAGTTGTTACTTTGTTTATAATAGCTGGTAGAAATGGAACAATCTTGATAACCGTTCAGGATGTACATAATTATTTTTGAAGAATGGATCAATTTCTCCAATTAACCATTATAATTGCACAGATGTAACAATCTCCCTTCCCACCTTCAATTGAAAAGATCCATCTCTCCCTTCCCACCTTTAATTGAAAAGGTCCATCTCCTCCTCATAATCTTCCATAATCCACTCTTAATCGTTCTTTAAAGCTTTTAATTAATATTTTAATGGTCTTAACTGTTGTTGGAGGGCTTCTTTATTATTTCCTAAAAATATTCTACTTGTTACATAATCTTCAAACACGTTCATAATATAAGGTAAATAATAATAATAATAATACACTTTCTAGAATATATCCATGTGCATTTATTTAAATTACTTGATATTTTCTTTAATATGTGGAAGAATTAAATATCTATATTGTTATTCATAAAAAGGAATTTAATATTTTATCCTAGTACTTTTTCTTTAAATATGTTTAGAGACAATATTTATATAAAGTTAAACTCTTTTTAACATTAAAAAAAAACGATATTTCTCTCTTTTTGTTTTTGTCTTTTATTATGTTCCCCAGAGGGAATATATATGAATGGGTTAGTTAGACTAATTGAAAATACATATTTAAATGTTTTATTTTCAAATGTTTTTATTATAGTTTAATTAATTTTTAATTTCTGAATTATTTAAATATTGATTTAACTTAGTTTTTATTGGTATTTTGCAAGTGACGTTTGCTTGGGACTTTGTGCCCCAAGACTCGACGGCGTGATAGCTTAAGCAGTCGCATTGGAAAATGCTTAGTTTGAGTTAATGGTATTCACACCAACATTTACTTATGTCAGTTGCAGTTGGTGTGGCAGCTCCCATTGACTCAGCCCAATCATACCATGAATGCAATGACGCATAGATCATTGCGCCGAGAGGCGCATTCTACAGCCCGGTATGAGGTAGAAGTGTGATTCCGTGCTCAACGTGGAGATGACACTTGTCACATAAAAAAGTCGGCTTATATATCTATATATATATATACAAGTAGGCTTAATAATTAATAATCTTACGTCTATATATATTTGTAAGTAAATCAAAACATCTATACACACTTCCAATGTTGCAACCCGGCTCATGATTCCGTTTACGAGCTCCTCACGGGGAGCGTATTCTTCTTCGTCTTCGACTGATAACGTTTCGTCTAATTGCAGTAACTGAAGAAACCGCTCTGTTTCTTCGTGGTGGAAGCGTTTGTGCTCCCCGACGTCAATGGAGTCCTGCAGAGCCTCGGCCTCACGACCGCGTTTTCTGAGCGTCTCAGACATGTTTGAAAGATGCCGGGAAGACTCGAACACGGAACACAGAGGTGGTGAAGAGATCGGTATCAAAGCGATTTCGAGAGCAGCGGAAACCAAGATTGGCTAAATATATATGGCTAAGAAAAGGCATGTAAAGTCTTAAACATGAAGAGAATGAGAGGATTTGGCGAAAGAAGCAACAGCCTGGCATGGGAAGGGGATCTGAATGATTTTAAGAAGATTGCAGGCGGCAGGCATGGCTCATGTCTGTTATCTCTCTCCGCTTTAAATATTGTTGAAAGGTTTGTTTCACGGCAAAGGTATCAATTTTCCATTAACCCGTTCAAGAGTGTCTGTCGGAGAACAATTTCTACATCTCGGAAAATACGAAAATACTGTCTGTTATGTGGAGTTTGCATCTATCTCTAGATTCTCGAGTAAATCCCGTTCAACGAAACGCATCGGAATCTTACTTTTATATGAAACGCACATGGGATCCTTACCTTTAAATGGACTTAAAATTATGGATCTTCAATATCGTTATAATTGCCCACGATTTCTTTATAAGGGCTCTTGGGTTCTACGTACGTACTTGTGTTCTGTAGGTTAATTCATAATTAAAATAAGTGTGATTCTATTTCATTATAAAGAAAATCCTGTAGGTTAATTCATAATTAAAATAAGTGTGATTCTATTTCATTATAAAGAAAATCACACCATTAACTTTATAAGCATAACTATGTTCATCGTTCCAGCTAAATATTTAATTGAATAACTACTTTCTAGACACTTGTGGTAACGTCGGAGGCAGGTGGGGATATTTAACCAAAGCAAGGTTTGCACCTCGAAATATTTGATCCTCTCGGCGCATGATAGAGCCGGGTAAAGCCGGATCTAAGCTAGTTTAATAAAATTTAAGAATACGGATCATATATATTTCTCTTAAATACATACTACAGCAACCGTTCCTCGCAATTTACAGTGAATCCAGAGCATAAGCACGAAGGGATTAAAAGAAGAATTGGAGTCTGGAGGCCCGTGATAAATATTGGACACAAATAGTAGCACTCGGTCCTATAAAATGTGCTTGCTCCATTAAAGTGATTACGATGGATTCATTCATATATTGCCAAACACTCGTAAATAAGGTGAGTACTTATTAAAAAAACAGGAGTTCAATAAAAATTATAATTCAATACGTATATGAGATTCAGTTAGGGTTCTCCTTAATGGAGGGGTTTGGTTATCTTGGGGTTTTGTTTTCCTGTCGACTAGCCTTTATGGCCGGGAGTGAGCAGGTTATGATCTTGAGTCTTGGTGAAAGCTGCGTGGGGAGATCTCACCTGACTTCTTGGATAACAAATCCAAAAGAACGACGCAGTTACCTCAGAGCTCGGCAACTAAGACGATCTGGATAGGAATTTGGGCGGTTACATGGTAGATCTTGACCACAGATATTTCACAATGATAAGTATTTCTTTAAAAATGCAGTTTATTTTTATAAGCCGGCATCAAGGAAAGAAGGCGTAGTCATAACTAACTATTTGCAAAAGATTTATGTTTAAGATTTGTTTATAACCTGGAAACTTAGTAGATAACCATCCAAAACTACCTACCTACAATAGCTTAGTTTTACAAACAAAATATGAAATCGATTTTATACAATAAAGTATGGTATGTGGAGCGTGTAGTCTCTGGAACCCATCGAAAAATGGAGTTATACTCGCCATTAGGTTTTGAATATCCGTCATTCACTTCGAGTATCACTGCTATTTTAAACATGGAGGTAACACATACTCTATTTTGATTGTTATTTAAATATCAATACTATATTAAATTATGTTTGTTTGGCGATGGGGACTTGCATCTTGACAATGTAGTCACTGGAAATGTATTAAAGAACGGGTGTTTCTATTTATTTTCCGATTTATTGTATGGTAGAATGGATATGAAGAAGGGAGCGGTCTGCTAAAAGAGCCAACACTCCCCTTTATACACATTTATATTATATGCCTTGTATTGATACCGATGAACCCAATTAGAAAACAAAATAGCGGTCTCTTGGTGAGAGGACATGCTCTTGTTGTTTTCAAACATTAATATAAGTAAAACCTATGTATAAAAGTCATACATGAAGATTTTTATACTTACGATTGTATAGGTTGAAAGTAGTAGAGTTTTTCCTTTTTACTAAGGATACTTTAAATCAAGCACTCTTTCTTAGTTTACCTTTGACTTGATACATTAAGATTAGAGTTTCCACATCATATTCAAGTTTGAACTCAAGGTGTGAAGTTCAAAAATCAATTTCAATGGGAAAAGAATCTTATTAAATATTTGATTAAGACTTTAATTAATTAAAGGTAAAATTTGTCACAAACATTATAGTTTAGTAAGCAAAGTTTTATTAACAACTTGGAATAAGCTAGGGATCAACTTTAGCTTGTTAACTTGGAATCAGCTAGGGATCAACCTTAGTCTATTGAGAAACATAAGAATGGAAGAGTTCTCGAATATAGTTTCTCTACTATCGCAGTGGATTCATGCCCTGTTGAGGGGTGGCCTCTCGGCGCAAAGATTTACGCCAGGCATAGAGCCAGATGGTTGGGAGGAAAGTCAAAGTCAAACCTTTAGTCACCTTTAGTCGGTCAAGTTTACTCAAGTTCAAGTTGTGGCTAGAATGTTTATGAACATCATCTCTTTTGGGTTGTGATAACTTTTGTTAAGTACTACCCATCATTCAATTGTCATGGTTAACCTTGAAATAAATAAGTAATATAATATTAATATTATTCGTATCTTTATAGTGTTAAGACTTTGAAAGAGATATATTAAGATGGATATATATAT
>LPNX010606112.1:22936-68313 GCA_001517045.1 Pseudotsuga menziesii
GAATTAGTATTTTACTTCTGTTAGTATTATCTATTATTATTATTTCATATTATTAATGTTTATTATTAAGTACTTATTATTTAGTTAATAATAAATAATAATTAATAATACTATTATTACCATTACTTTTACCGTTCAGTATAAAACTTAAACAAACAACATAGGTAAAATTCTATGACAATTGGTTAAGTTTTAAATGTAACACGTACAATTCAATGGGAAAAACATTTAAGTAATTTCCACCATCTCATCGGGGGCGAGGAAATTGTACAAATCAAGAAAATTCATTAATACATAACAAATGTCAAACAAATATGAACTGGACTACCTAAGATAGAATTAACTAAATTAATTTAATTATGAAGGAGGCGGTGGAAGAAGGAAGGCGGTGGAAGAAAGGAGGGGAAGGAGGTATAAGGAGGGGGATCAAATGGTTCAAGGGGGGATTATTATTTTGATTTTGGGGAGAGCAGTCGGGAGAAATTTTTTACGGAAGAACAGAGGAAGGAAAGTGATGGAGCAGAGAGGGAAGAAAGTTGGAGGAGGGGGTTAACTCCAGGGGGTAGATTTTCACTCAGAGACGAGGGAAGTTGCTATCAAGTTTATCAGTACGTGGGATCGGGGGCTAGGAAACCCGTTGGTTTCCTAGGGCCAGCAGGTTCGCTGGTTGGCAGGGTGGATCATTCGAGTTGGCATCAAGGCTCCTACAGGCTCGGGCGAGGGAAAGGCAAGGCTAAAGGAGCAGGAATCAGGGACAACTTTCAGCTCGCGAAAGCTCAGGTATTTTTTGGTGAACCATCTCTTTATTTTACAAATAAATGAAAATCTGAAATCGAAGTAAAAGTTCATGTAAATTTTGCTGTCACATACTAGGACTTAAAATCAAATTAAGAGTAAATGCCAAATTGGGTTAAAGTTCAGGACTTAGTGCTTTGCTCGGCAAGCAGAGCACTACATACGTAATGAAGTCTGTAGGAATGGACTTGACATGTGACTAAGCCTCTTACATTTGTGGATTCATGGTTATCTCAGGATAAGTGATAAAATGCATATTTTGAGAGCATTTAATTTTCAGTACTAGTTCAATAATTAACCAAATAAATCATGGCCTTTTAAAGTTCAATAATTAACCAAATAAATCATCACCTTTTAAAGTTCAACAATAGCATTTTTAATCTCCTTTCCAGCTTAGAGTTACCAAGCTCAAAGTTTGCAGGTTTCCAGTTGCATCCGCCTATGTTTTTGTACAGTTTTGTACAGATTGAATGCTAATGGTTTTGTATAACTTGAATGTTGAGAAATTTTCGATTTGTTCACTAAATAATGAATATTATTGTCTTCCCAACATTCTCTTTATATATATATATATATACACTAATGCTTTGTTACCTAAAGAATGAATATCTCCTGTATAGGGGTGAGGTGCTGACCTTGGAACAGGCTCTCAAAGTGGTTATTTAACTTAATGTATGTTTATATCTACGCCCTTACCTTTTATAAACCACCTAGCTACTGAAGTATCCTGTAATATATAATGGGTTTTATCACCTGAAACCAAAAATCCCAATGATAGTGGCAAACCATTAGCACTGCCAGTACATAGATCATTCCAACTACTCCCACGCTAGAGGAGAAATTAAGAATATCATCCCAGTTGTTGAAATTCACATTCAATGAGCTGAAGCCTGCCACCAAGAAGTTTAGGCTAGAGATTGTTCTCGCTGGAGGTGGGTTCGGCTATGTTTTCAAACGCTAGATAGAAGAGAATGGTACTGCTACTGTCAAGCCTGGCACCGGCCTCACTGTTGCTGTCAAGACACTTCAGGTTCGTTTGATATGCACGTTGTTGTTTTTTTGTTCTCCTTCTTGATATTTGCAATATAGGCTTGTTTTCCCTAAGTTTGTTTTCAGGTTCCTATTGCTTTGCATCGAAATTGGGTGATGGGATTTCATGTTGGCAGAGGATTTGGATTTCTAAGAAGCTTTAAGAATGCGCTATTTTGAGGGCCAACTTTGTGCGCCAGTCCAACACTATTGATTTTCGAATTTTTAGTAGGATTGTCTCTAAGATTTTTTTGTATCGTGACGACCTAAATGTTGTGGGTAGTTTTTGTGCCTATGCCTAGAAACCTTAGACAACTTAGGTATATGATTTACAGGATTGGTAGGTTAAGTTGTTGACATGGGATAGGTGGTCAATGTATTAGTGGTTAGGGAATTATTGGGTCAAAGGTTATCATAGTTAATGGGTTAGTAGGGTCAAAAAGTTACAAATAGGTATGTGCTTTAGGGTATTATTGGTTTAGGTGGTAATGGGTTAGTGTAGTTAGTGGATTAGAAATAGGTATTTGATTTAGGCGGTGAATAGGTTAGTGCACTACGACATTTTAGGTGATCTCCCATCCACACAATGTACATGCCATATCTACCTTGATAACGATTGAAATGGTTTCTTTTGCAACCAATGGTGTCAATGTGGTAGGGTGGGACAAAGTTAATATAAACATTCTTCAAAATGTCCAAATTTCAACATCCCTATAGGCATCCATGGAATTTCATTACTAATGTGTAATCAAATGTATTTATTGGCAAAAACATGAAACATGTTTTGACAACAATGTTAACAACAATAATTATAATAAGTAAATGTTAGATATAACCAACAACATGCTCTCCCATTGGGGTCAGAAAATAATTGCTGGCATGTGCCAAACCTATTTACATTGTTAAAGTTTAAATAAAACCTAAAAAAAATTGTATGTATAAAACAAACTGTTTTTGTTTATTTGTTGTTGATCATGGAAGGATTCGATACAGACACGGATGCTAATCTTTATGAAGAGCTATAGCATGCCTATGGTGGTCCTCTCGTGAATGTTGCTTGGAGGGTTTATAAGGATGATTTTCTTTTAACATTCTTTTTTCTTATGATATTCAACCATAATAGCTAAATATTCGAGTTTGTAGAGATTAATCCAATCAATAGATGGAGAAAGACATGACACAAACCTGAAATGTACAATAGATGGAGAAAGACATGACACAAACCTGAAATGTATAGGAGCATAGATACGGAAGAATACATGTGTATTTTCTGTATTTACTTCTTGACGAATCCATTCCATCACAGTCTTCATAGATTTCTCAAATGCAGTCAGAACATTCACTCCCATGTTTACTATTTCTCCTTCCTGAAAATAGCAGCCCTCGAGAAATTCTATTCATCGGTCCAAATGGAAAAGTTGAGGTGCAAATTATGACAAGTAGAGAAAATTTTCAAATTTAATAAAATGCAAAAAGCATGGAATGAATTGTGATGTTTGATATTAGACTTTCTTATTTTCCAATCTAGTTTTTTGGAAAAATACAAAGAAACAGCCCCAAAAACAATTTATGGTGCTTCATGTCAGACAAGTGATCACCATTAGGTGATTTCACTTATTTGTGGATCTAAACCTACGACCAACATAAAATCTGTTCCATGACTAAGGTCTTCAAGAGTCTAACGAAGAATCCAGATTCAGCCATTGCATTGTTGTCAAACTGCAAAGTAAAAGCTTACCCTCTCAAGGTCTTCTCAAAGTTCCACCAATGACCTGTGTTGAAGACTAAAATATATGCATCCTTCCAATACCGATATGTCCAGTCAACCAAATCCAATTTCAATGTAATTCTAACTTCAGGAGGAGATCCTTTTAGAGGGCGGCCCTGCAAAACCAAAAAAGGTGTCATGTAATATTCCACAGTGCAATTGAACTCCTTGAATCTAAAGGACAAAAATCCCCTGTGCTTTGAAATGGGGCTTCCATTCACCTCATATATTTGGAGTTTGTCTGGAACTGCCTCTGCTAGCATGCAAATGAGTGATTCCAATTGGTTTCTTCCGATTGAATCACAAACAAAGACTACTCGACGGTTTAGTATCCTATTTAGCATGTTGCTTGCATTGAATCAAATATAACATAAAAATAAATCGGTTCAGACACATAATATATATCTACCCACAAAGGCTACCAGACTGTTTAAGTTTCTCTTTAACATCCTAATGGTGTTCAATATGAAACTATGTGAAAATTCTGACATCAAATAGAATAAACAAACAATATAAGACTTCCATTCAAATTACACAACAAAGTCAGTATAAGAATATGCCAGTGGTCTCATTCCGAACTTTCTGATCATTCTTGAATTGAATATCAATTTTGATTTTGAATTGTAAAAGCTCAGGGCTCAAATGTACGTACATTCTTATAACGCACCCATGTTCTTCTTCCATTGTTTGTCTCTGCATTGGATTTTTCATTTATAGATGTAGGAAAAATTGTAGTATACAATAATTTTCAATGAGATTTCAATATAGAGTATTCATTATATACAGTGTTTCAGTATAGAGTATTCATTATACAGTGTTTTTCAATGAAATTTGAGTATACAGTATTTAGTGTACATAATGTTTTAAATAGATTTGTAAGTATAAGATAGAAACAACTATGCTTCTTTTCGTGTGGATATTAAGTAGCTAATACATTAATACAATTACTGTAAGTTTTAGTAGTAAGCTCTATACTCATATTATTTATTTGATGCTTCCTCTTATTCCCAATACTTTATGGTGTTCATGTTCTCTTTATTGAACTAGTGTGTTTACCGTATTTCTTACTCGTGCTTATCTATGATGTTGTAGATAAAGATAATTAGTACTTATTCTTGTTACGATGTTCATGTTCTCCTTATTGAACTAGTGTATATTGTATTTCTTACTTTGTGCTTATTTATGATGTTGTAGGTAAATATAGTTAATATTAATCCATGTAATCAATAATCCTCATTAACATAATAGAGTTATTGTATAAGCTTCATCCTATAGAATTATGGTATTACGTCATACCAGTTGATGAATCAAATCATATGTAAGCTCCTTATTCAACCATAAGTTTCAAAATTCAATGACCAAACAACGTAGATGATTCACATACTATATGGTATTACCTCATACCAGTTGATGAATCAAGTCATATGTAAGCTCTTTATTCAACCATAGGTTTCAAAAGTCAATGACCAAACAACGTAGATGATTCACATACTATGATTCAATGCTAAAGGCATGTTAGTAAGCATGATTTGGTAGAATACTGGTACACAATAGTACATAAACATGTAGACAACAAAGAATAGAGGGTCAAACCTATGTCACTTTCAATTCCAAAATATGACATTAAAGATGGGTAAATGAAAGCATTAGGATATACATATGAAATTTGCATATACATATGCAATTTGCATCCTTCAAATTGATTTTTACTAGGGGCTTGTTGATGTATATATAATTTTATGTTGTTACCAAATATTCAACTTGTGGTTGTCTTTCATTATGTTAATTGATTTTAGGTGTTTGATGTTGGGTAAGAATTGCTTGGGTTTTTGTTTTCTACTTTCTCATATATCAATATAAAGAGACTTTATAAAATAATGATTATTATAAAAATAGTTGCCCCATAAAGTAACCTTCACTACAACAAATTGATGCCTACTTTACCTTAAAAAGTTGGAGAATAATTACACCCTAACATAGATTATAAAATAATCCCATATGACAAATCTTGTTTTTTAGTATTTTAGAGTTGTTATTGCAAATGTGTTGTCTTTTTAATTTGTTTTTTATTTATTTATTTATAAAATTTAGATAATTATGCTACTTCATTTCAATCAAGTACATAATACTATTACTTCTTTTAAATCTGATCCCTCCTACTATGCAATGGAGTTGTTTGCAATTACAAACAACCAACCATTGCTACAACAATGTTTTGGACATTGCCACCTTGCGGCTCTTTTCAATGGCATTCTCGTCCCTCATAATTCCATGGGCTTGTTTTCAGATAGGATTTGAATTATGGATTTATAACTATATAATTGAGGTTTTTTTGTTGTGATTTTTTACAGTTTGCAGACTTAAAATATCACGAAGCTCTATCACTACTGCAAAATTGCTAGTTTACTTCCAAGTTAACCTGCAACAACATGTGACAATGTCGAGAACATTGCCACCACATGGCTCTTGTTTATTTATTAGGAGATAGCCCACTTTTGTATAAAATTTACTATTAAGATAAAATTTAAGTACTAATGTAAAATCTCTCTCACTTAATACCCAAGATGATTATAGTAAAAAGAAAGAAACCTTAGTTTCTTTCTTTTGGGAGCTCTAGAGTTAATTTCTCAACCTCCTATGCCTAAATTAAGATAATTATTTATAGTGACTCATATCCTTGGCCTTCCAGCCATGTTCAACTTCACTTTTATAGTTAAATTGTAAAAATTAATAATAATGATTATGTCCAAATAAATTTTACTCTCAATTGGAAAATATTATGTATATTGAATTTTAAAATTTATTTGTCTAAGTAAAATAATAGGTATATTGTTCTTATTTTCATTATTATTATTTTTCAACTTTTTTTATTAACTATATTTTTATTTAAATAAAAAAATTAAGCAATAAATAATGAAAAAATATGTTTAATATTTCCCAAACATTAGTTAAACATTTTAAATTTAATTTATAATCTAAATTCAAACATTTTAATAGTTATAATTTCAAAAAAATATTGATATTTAAAATTTTTTCTATTTAAAAAGATTGATAAAAATATAGAACGTGGTTTTTATAGTTAATTGTAAAAATTAATAATAACAATTATCTTTTAATAAACCTTTCTTTAAATTAAAAAATATTATATATATTAAATTTTAAAATCTATTTATTTAATTGACTTTTTTTAATTAAGAAATAATTAGAAATATTTTATTATTTTCTTTATTGTTATTATTAACGTTTTTAATTTACTATTATTTTTTAAAATAGATAATAAAAATATATATATTTTTAAAATAATTAATTAAATAAATAATAAAAATATATTTAATATTTTTAAAACTTATATTAACTTTGTTATATGTGTTGTAGTTAAATAACTTAATCTAATCTAAAATTTAAATTCAAATCTTTAAATAATTATAATTAAGTAACCATAGATTTAGCTCCCAAAATCTTATTGCATTTATGTCTTTATTACATTTATGCTTCTATACTTATGGTCATCCAAGGATCAAGTACTCAAGTACTTAAAGCATGGACATGGTCGTGCAAGGATCAAGTACTTAAAGCATGGACATGTTGAGCTCAATAATGTCTTACATAGACGCGAATAAAAAACCTCATGAACTTCTTGTAAGTTATGTTCTATGCGATATTGTTATGGACTCATCCTTATAAACTTCCTCGCTTTGTCTTTTAAAGTGATTAGAGATTCCACCTGGACTATAGGTTACCCCACATGTACCCCAAGGAAATCTATCCATGACCTTCTCGAACTGTGTTCATAACACATTTTTATTAAATAACCTCAGATTCCAGTTTATCCACCGGTTGCTTCAAAAGTTTCTAAATCGTATACACCCCAAAATACAAGCTATAACAATTGAAATATTACCTTTGTTTGAGATTTAACCACCAAATTGAAATATTCTTCCACCAAATTTATATAGGTATGTGAATTGAACCTTGTACAATGCATACAATGCAAATGTACAATATCAATTAACTTACCAAATGCATTAACTTATAAAAATTTACCACATGCATTATGTTATAATTAAAATAAATTAATATCAATAACTATATACCAAAAATTATTCATTCATATTTCTTTAAAAAAATAATTCATATTATTAATCCATATTTATTTTTTATTGGAATTCTACATTTTTAAACCGATAGGCGCTTATATATTATCTGAGATTTTGGATTTCCTTGAGCATATCAACAAGAATAACTAGAGTGTAACAAATGTACAACTGTGATTCATTTCATGGTCGTCGTATCTTGTTATGTTTAAATGCATTTTGCTGAAGATTTAAATATAGGTAGGATTCATTTCATGGTCCTGGCATCTTGTTATGATTGAATGCAACTTGACTAAGATTTAATTCTTGCTTTATGACATTTAAAAAGAGAATTTTAGATATACATAGTAGGATGGTGTTATTTAAGGGAAATGAGTTTTTAACTATTTTTAGAAACCAGTCTAGATCTCAATCCTAAGCTCTATTAAGCGCCGAGAGGGATCAAATCTACCGAGATGCAAACCTTCTTGATTGCAATACCTGAAAAGAGTTTTGTACCTTGGTAGATTTGATCCCTGTGATATTTTTCATTGATATTACATGTGCCAAAGGAATATATCCATATGAGCTTACTATCTTTAGTTTCTGTGTATTGAAAAGGTAGAATATGTCAAATTTCATTTTCATTTTATGTTATGTTCTTACATACATGAATTATTTTTTTAATGATAATTAGATAAAACCTTATTTTTGAACACCTGATCTTTTTATTGCATAGCTACAGCTGATTTTGAACAATGTGATTTATATGTCTAAAACAACAATAAATGACGGTTTTTTTTCCAAAATAAAAATAAAAAACAACTCAACTAAAAAATAAAAATAAAAATAAAAAACAATCTACTACACGCTTATACAAACATCTACATTCAAAATAAAGGCATTCTGGACAGATACAAACCTTAAAACGGATCATCATGATCACCCTCGATTGAATAGGCATACCCACCTTTAAACGCAAGGAGAGTTCTCCCTTTGGAACTCACACCCCAAAAGATATGCCAAAACGAAGATATTTTAATCGTCACTATGAAATCTCTTTTATATCCTAATTCTGTTTACATATAAATAGAGATTTTTAGAGATTTTTATTGATAAAAGCAATATTCGTTTTACTCCATTTTACCTTATATGTTTATATGGATATACATATGGCATTATTATTCATTTATTAAATAATGTATTTATAGAATGACATTAATAATGAAAAACTCTGAATACAGGCCGTCTAACACAGCAAGGATGTATAAGCAATACAGAAATTGAAGAAAATCCTGTTCACAGAAATAATAAGGATCAGATTGACGGTCATGTGGAGAGTGATGAAGACCAAACATAGCAATGAGGTATAAACATTATAGAATTTGAAGAAGTGTCTTTTCACAAAAATGATAAAGATTAGATTTACGCACATGTGGAGAGTCATGAAAAACTATTATAACAAAAAAAACAATGTCTATCAGTGTTGCAAAGACAATAGAGAAAAAAAAGTTGGGATGAGAGAAAATGAAGAGAACCAACTCGCACAGCTAGTTCATAGTGGCATCAACACCTCCCGCGCAGCCACCATAACCATGTAATATTCTGGTTTTCACTTAAAAGGACAGAGAGACAAAGACAGGCATGTCAGATTCTTGTTCACGGCGGATGGAGCACGCGCAGAAGAGGGAATTTGCAGCAGGGAGCAGGTGGAGATCGCAGGGCGTGGAGATCTTAGGGTTATAGATGTTAGATTATATTTGTCCCACATTGGTTATGTACATATATTGTCTGTATTATTAGCCTATATATATAGGCCTCTTCTGTACATTAGTATCGTGATTCAATATACAACCTGTTTTCTCAACATGGTATCAGAACACAGGTTTTGAATCACCTTAATTTTTTTTTCCCACATCTTATTTTCTTTCCAGCGCTGCTAGTGTTCTCCGGCGAATATCTTGCTCTGTCCTTTTCGGCTCTCTCTCTTCCTCTTATAGTTTTCAGCGGCTCAATATACCAGGTGCTTTCTTCTCTTTTTATTTCGGCCTGATTTCATATTTGTGGTCTGTTTCTGCATTTGAGCCTTCTCGATGGCACAGAACGAGATTCTTCATCATGTTCAGACTGTATTGGATGGCACAAACTATATGGTGTGGTCCCAATCTATGCATAGCTTTCTTAAAGGCCGCAAGCTTTGGCTTTATGTGACTGGGGAGGCCAAAAAGCCAGTTAAAGGGGCTTCTAAATCAAATGAGGACTTCACCACTTGTCTTATTGATTGGGATAGCAAGCATCATCAGATTCTTACATGGTTCCGTAACACTACTATCCCATCTATTTATGCGCTCTTTGGCAGCTTTGATGAAGCAAAGGGTGCTTGGGATATGCTTGCTTCTCGTTATTCTTCTGTGGATGGTGCTCACGAGTATCAGCATCTGTTTGAGCTTTTCCATCTGAGGTAGGAACCTGGTCAGAGTATAAATGATTTTCTTGCTTGCATGAAATTCTTGTGGAACCAAATTAATGTTTATGATCCTATTTGGAAGGATCCCACTGATGCTGAGATGTATGTTACACGTAGAGATCAACATCGCCTTCACCAATTTTTGATGGCCTTGCGTGATGATTTTGAGCCTGTCCGTGTGCAACTTTTACATCGTTCTCCTCTTCCCACTTTGGACACTGCCATCTTCAAACTTGTCCGTGCCGAGACTAGATCGCAGACTATGCGCTCTTAGCCTAGTCATATAGTGTTGGCTGCACCATCCTCTGGTTCTTCGTCATTCTAGCGAGAGCATTATGACAGGTCTGATACTCCTCGACTCCCTCCTAAGTCTTGAGATAACAATTACTGTCGCTATTGTCGATGTTGAGGGCACACTATTGACAAGTGTTGGCGTAAGGGAATATCTACTGCACCAACAACAGCAGTTGCTCATACCAAGAGTGGTTCATCTCCAGCTGCTTCATTTCCAGCTGCTCCCTCTTCAGTTGCTTCCTCTGGCCAGGCATCAAGATCCAATGTCACCTTATCTGCAGCTGACTTCGAGGCAATAGTCAACCAGGTCGTCCTATCTTGTTCTGGTAATGCATCTTCCTTTGTCCTCTCAGTCTTGCTAGGTACTTCTTCCCCTTGGCTCTTTGACTCTGCTTGTTGCAATCACATGACACCTCACCCTACTTCATTTACCACATCTGCACCTTCACCTCATTCTTCATTGATTCGCACAGCTGATGGATCCACTATGAATGTTAAAAATATAGGCACTATCAGTACACCTTCCCTTTCTCTTTCTGAAGTTTTTCACGTGCCTGAATTGTCCTTCAATATCCTCTCTGTTGGCCAACTGTGTGAACTTGGATATAGACTTGTTTTTGACTTTTCTGGTGTGCTTGTGCAGGATCCTCGTACGAGCCAGACCCTTGGGACCGGGCGTAGAATTGGGCGCATGTTCGAACTCTCATCCTTACACCTCCCCACCACAAGCATCTTTGCTGCTGCCCCTTTGTCATCACCATCTCTTGCCCTTTGGCATTCGCATCTTGGTCATGCATCTACATCTTGCGTTCAACTTTTAGCATCAAAGGGTTTGTTAGGTTCAGTGTCCAATAGTCCTTTTGATTGTATTTCATGTCAACTTGGGAAACAACCGGCCTTGCCTTTTAATAATAGTGAGTCTCATGCTACTGCTTCTTTTGATTTAATTCATTCTGATGCTTGGGGACCTTCTCTTGTTGCTAGTATGAGTGGTTCACGTTATTTTGTTATCTTTGTTGATGATTTCTCTCGTTACACTTGGATGTTTTTAATGAAATCTTGTTCTGAATTATTGGATATTTATCACACTTTTGCAAAAATGGTTGAAACCCAAATTTCAAAACCCATCAAATCCTTTTGTTCTAATAATGCTTTAGAATATACTCAACATGCTTTTCAAGCCATCCTCAAGCATTATGGCACTGTTTCTCACTTGTCGTGTCCTGGCCCCTCACAACAAAATGGTCAAGCTGAACGCAAACTTAGGCACATTTTAGACACTGTTCATGCTCTGCTTCTTTCCACATGTCTTCCTACCCTGTTTTGGGGTGAAGCTACTCTCACGGCTGTCTACACAATCAATAGGTTGCCTACCCCTATCCTTGATAATTGCGCTCCTCACGAGAGGTTTTTTGGCTCTGTCCCCTCATATCATCATCTTCGTGTTTTTGGTTCTGCATGTTTTGTTTTACTCCAACCTCATGAGCACACCAAACTCGAGCCTCGCTCTCGGTTGTACTGTTTTCTTGGATATGGAGTGGAACAAAAAGGCTACCGGTGTTATGATCCTGTCTCTCATTGTCTTTGCATCTCCCGTCATGTAGTTTTTTGGGAGCATCGTCTATTCCATGAAGTTGGCAAATTCAGCATGCCGTCCTTCCCTCCCTTTACTACACTTCTTGAGATTCCTCTTTCTCCAACTCCCACTAGCAATGTTTTTCCAGAGTCTACCTCATTCGAACAATAGTCATCTAATGCTCTCAACGCCTCTCCGCCTGCGTCCCCAGGTTCAGTTCCATCTGAGGATCCGATCTGCACTCCACCACTTGACCTTCGCTGATCCACCTGAGTAAGATCCCTCCCATCCCATTTACAGGATTTTCATTGCTTTCATGCCTTAGCTACCTTGCATGAGCCTCACTCCTTTCGTAAGGCCTCCACTAACCCTCTTTGGCGGGCTGCAATGAAAGAGGAACTTGATGCTTTACACAAGAACAATACATGGGATCTGGTTGACTTGCCTCCTGGAAAGTCTGTGGTTGGGTGTAAGTGGGTTTACAAAATCAAGACTTGTTCCGATGGTACTATTGACAGGTACAAGGCTCGACTTGTGGCCAAAGGTTTTACTCAGGAGTACGGTGTGGATTATGAGGAGACTTTTGCTCCAGTTGCTCGCCTCTCTTATGTGCATGCTTTGCTGGCTGTTTCAGCCTCTTGACATTGGTCAATTTGTCAGATGGATGTCAAGAATGCCTTTCTTAATGGTGATTTAAGTGAAGAAGTCTATATGCAGCCACCTCCTAGATTATCTCATCCTACAAATAAGGTTTGTCGTCTCCATCAAGCTCTATATGGACTTAAGAAAGCTCCTTGAGCATGATTTGCTAAGTTTAGTGCTACTGTCTCTAGCCTTGGCTACTCCATCAGCTCATATGATTCAGCCTTGTTTATTCCCTGCACAGACCGGGGTACCATACTTCTTCTACTATATGTTGATGACATGATCATCACTGGAGATGATATCACTGGTATTTAGGAACTTAAACAGTTCCTTAGTCAGCACTTTGAGATGAAAGATCTTGGCCCTCTCAGCTATTTTCTTGGTCTTGAGATCTCTTCTTTTTCTTATGGTTATTACTTGACACAGGCCAAGTATATCTCTGATTTGCTTTCCCAGGCTAATCTCACAGACAGTAAGATTGTTGACACTCCGACTGAGCTTAATACTCGTCTCACTCCTGGTGATGGCAAGCCTCTTCGTGATTTTACCTTATATCGGCATTTAGTAGGCAGTCTTGTCTACCTTACTGTCACTCGGTCTAATATCTCGTATGCTGTCCATCAGGTGAGTCAGTTTATGGCTACTCCTCGCTCCACTCATTTCTCAGCTATCCTCTGCATTCTTCGTTACCTGAAGGGAACATTATTTCATGGGCTCTATTTCTCCTCTCAGTCTTCTCTTCAGTTGCATGCTTATACTGATGCTGATTGGGCGGGTGATCCGACAGATTGTCGCTCTACCACTGGTTATTGTTTCCTACTTGGCACTTCGGTTATCTCTTGGCGAAGTAAGAAACAAACTGTTGTTGCTCGCTCTAGCACCGAGGCATAATATCGTGCTCTAGCTGACACTACCTCGGAGCTTCTTTGGTTACAATGGCTGTTATAGGATATGGGTGTCTCTCTTTCTTCTGCTACTCCTGTATACTGTGACAACAGGAGTGCTATTCAGATTGCTCATAATGATGTTTTTTATGAACTGACCAAACATATTGAGATTGATTGTCATTTTGTCCATCATCATCTTCTTCAGGGCTCACTACAGCTTCATTCTGTCACATCCTGTGATCAGCTCGCAGACATCTTTACAAAGTCACATCCTCCAGGGCGTTTTCGTGATCTTGTGTCCAAACTCAAGTTGGTCTCTCGCACTCCACCTTGAGCTTTAGGGGGGTTGTTAGATTATATTTGTCCCACATTGGTTATGTACATATATTGTCTATATTATTAGCCTATATATATAGGCCTCTTATGTACATTAGTATCATGATTCAATATACAACCTGTTTTCTCAACAATAGAGTTGGCGAGTGCATTTTGATTTTTTTTAAACATTGTTTATATTATAGTTGAAAAGACAAACACTTTTCATATTTCCATCTCTGTATTAGCCAATATTTACTCAAGCATTTAGATAAGCTCTGTATTATCCAGGGACAAAAAAAGTCATTTATTGTTTTAGACATATAAATCACATTGTTCAAAGTCAGCCGTAGCTATGCAATAAAAAGATCAGGTGTTCAAAGATACGGTCTTATCTAATTATCATAAAAAAATAATTCGTGTATGTAAGAACATAACATAAAATGAAAATGAAATTTGACATATTCTATCTTTTTAGTACACAGAAACTAAAGATAGTAAGCTCATATGGATATATTCACTTGGCATATGTAATATCAATGAAAAATATCATAGGGTGAATTTATGAAGACGGGTGTCTATTTTGGGGGGTCTTATGAGAAAATAAATTTGATTTTTTCATGTTTTTCAACTTTTGGCAAACTAAAGTGATATTTTCGTTTAGAATTTCACTTTCAAGTAAAAACAAAACTTTTAGAGAATTATGTTAGCTTTCTATTCATAATTTTTTCAATTTGTTTTATTGAGATTTGATATGTCATTTTGGAAAATGTTTGATAGTGTGTCCTTATAAAATGAAAGGACTAAAAAATAGACATGTTTGGTTGCGCCACTAAAATCATTGTTAAACTTGTGTTTTGCAAAAACAAAATATGTTACGACAATATACACATAATATACTATTGCGATGACTATAAATTTGTAACGATTTTCAACATGTGTTTGGTTGCGCCACTTTTCTTGCAATTGACTATAAAATTTAAAAATCTATGAATACCCTTTTGAAGTAGACACTCCAATTAAGCGCACTATATTTGTTTCAATTTTTTAGGTGGTGTATTTTTAAAGTTATATATTTTTCATTTCACCGCATGTTAAAAGAGATGAAACGAAACTCGACACATGTTAAGAAACAAAAAAAAATAGCGGATCTCACCTATACACAACAAAATCTATACCTATGGAAAGTAGATTCAATGACGACACTAATGGTATCAAGTCCGACAGTCGATTTGTAGTATAAGGCATCCACTTTACCTTCCGAAAATGGAGAAACCTGAAAACTGTGCAGGTTTCAGGTCTCATAAGTTATTCGGCCGAACAATGTTTTTCCGTTACAGAACCATTATTTACAACGCAAACGAAAAAAAAATTGTCAACCAGAAAAAATTTCGTTTGCCGAATTTTTTTTTAGCTCGCGTTTTTCTAGTTATCTACCATCAATGGTTGGTTATCTATTCATCAACTATAAGTTATCCATGCATGACAGTAAACAATAATAATACATTACAAATTATCATATAACTAACACTCCCACGAACAAAATAGGTACTCTTCAAGAAGATACACTAGGCTTAATATATCCATTGTCTATAGCAACTCGTGTAATTGTATTGTTCATTTCGTTAATTCTGGGATACTCATATGATATGGAGCTCATGATACTAGTGTTGAAAATGATATTAGATCTATGTTAAAATCTAAATATTGTTTAGGTGGTAATACTGATATCTTATCACAAAATACAACTTCAAATTCCTTTAAAATAGGAAATTGTTCTAATTCCATTTTTTATTTTTCGGGCTCAAATTCTTTAATTTTGATGCCATAAAGTTGACACCCTTTCTTAATACACTTTTTACGTTGTAGTGCTGAAATTTTTCATGTAGATAAAGGTCTATAAATTTCATTCATTGTATGATACTTATCTTCCTCATCCACACTACTAAATTTTTTATGCAAATAGTTATTAACATCTCTATGAGATTCTAGCCAATCCATACCTATCAAAATGTCATAGGATCATAGGAAAAGTATATTTAAATTAACTGAGGTATCCAAGTCATTAAAACCTAATAAAAAATCTTTAACTATCTCCGTAACTTTCATTTTTACATTTGTCGCCAGCTATACCAACCATGCATTTTTTGTTTTTCCTTACTAAGTTTACACTTTTCAACTACTTTTGATGCAATGTAACTTAAACTAGACCCTGAATCGATAAGTATTGAAACATGTATGTTCAAAAATTTACCTTCTACTTCCAACATGGTGGATTGATGGTCCACCTGCCGATATCTCAAAGAAACATTAACTATAGGAATATTCCTGGCTATGTCATTCACAGTACAAGCTTCCTGCAATGTGCTTACAAGTTACTATTCCATCCTCCACTAGAAGTTTCGATACTCTTTACCACATTGCTATTGGTTGAACCTCGCTTGTTGTAATTTTTATCAGTATGACCTCTTGTTCATTGTCCAAAAGGTGAGGGTTTAAATCCTTTCCTACGTTGATCGATCTTTTCATTTTTTTGTATTTTTTCAACTTCTATTCAATTTGGATATTTGTTTAAACAAATGGTAGCACAACTAGGCCTTTTTAATTGCTTCATCCATTGTTGAAGAATTTCAAACACAATATTTTCCTTATACACTAGGGGTAAACCACTCATAACATTGTATACCTTAGCTTTTTCAACTCTTAGATATGGTACATAGTGTTGTAAATTTACAAACTCAGTTGCAAATTCTTCCATGGTTAACAATCTTAGTCACAAATCATTGAATTATTGAGCTTTCTCATCATGATATCGTTCTGACATACACATTTTTTCAATAATTAAAAAAAAATATTCCAACTCAACTCTTTACTACATATGCTACTGACACTCTTAGCCTCCTTCCACCACGGAGCAGATTTAACAACCAATATTCTATCACTTCCTCAAATTCTCCATCAAACATGAAAGGCCTTAACTTTTTGAATTCTCTCTGTAACTCTACACGTCTTTCTTTTTGTTTTTTATTATTCATTTCATCACCTTTCTTTAAATCCTGGGGGGTTATATATGAATGCTATTTGTAGTTTGTTTTTTTGTAGTGTTCATTTTCTTTTTTTGTAAGAAACATAAAATAAATATAATAATTAAATTGATAATGTTATCTTAGTATAAAAAATATTAAAATTCAGAATCAAGTTGCTAATTTTACTTTAATAATAAAAAATATTTCTATCAAAACTTTCTAACAATTCTAACATTTTCAAGTTCTCAACACTACATCTACAATTATACATTAACTAACTTTCATATATTTGCACCTATCAAAACTTCTTAACATTCCGAACATTTCCTAACATTCATTCATATATTTACACCTATTAAAACTACCTAACATTCATTCATATATTTGCACCTATCAAAACATTATCTCTTAACATTCTCCCATTTCCACATTCACTCCTAACATGCCATTCCCCATATATTCATTCTTAACATTAACATTCCCCTATATTCATTGTTACATTCATATATTTGCAGCTATCAAAACTTCTTAACATTCCTAACCTTTACATATAAATGTATATAATCCCCAAAACAATATATAATGTCAATGCACATTTTTATAATCCAAAAAAACAATCATGAACATGTGAATTCAATGTACATGTATATAATAAAAAAAAAAATCATGTACATGTGAGTTCAATGTACATGTATATAATCCAAAAATTATGTATATGTGAGTTCAAAGTACATGTATATAATCCAAAAATTAAGCTCCTCCATGTCTAAGTCAACTACAACATATATATCTACATAAAAAAAACAATGTAAATAATTCTCTAAATAGAAGTCCACCACTATCCTCGACTAGGGTCTTTCCTTGGACTCGTAAAAATTTGCAACATGTATAAAAATAGATTATGAATAACATAAATTATTTAAAGAACTTTAAACCAAAATCAAAACATTAAAACATTAAACTAATATATCGAAGAATAATTCAATTATCAAGAAAATTACCTCCAATTCTCTATCATCCAACAGAGTCTTCTCTTTGCCTCTAAAAGGTGGAATATACCCAAGCTACAACATATATAAAAACAATTTATAAATCTTACAAATTATTTAGACTATTTTATACGAAATAAAAAAATATATTAAACTTACTATTCCAACACCATCGTCCAATGGAGTCTTTCATTTGCATCGAAACGATCGAAGAGACCCAAGCTTCAACATATATAAAATCAATTTCTTGGTGCCAATATCCACATCCATCAAAGAACCTATATCTTCACCTCTAATTTCAATATGTTCTCTTTCCTTAAAATTTAAATTTTGTTAATAAATACTTCATAGTAAAAGCAAAAAATATTAAGCTTAGCAATTAACTTAAAAACCAAAAAAAAAAAAAAAAAAAAAAACCCTTAGCTCACAATAGATGGAAAATCATCTAAAAAGTTCGAATCTAATGAAACCTGCATAAATAAGTCAAATTAACAATAAGATACATAGTTAAATTTAAAAACAAAAAAAATATCTTTCAAACATAAATATAAATGTGTAAATTTTAAATATATCTCTTCAATATGCTCTTCTATATTTCCAGCATTTTGACTAGTGAAGACTCTAAAATTATGTTCATTTAACAATTGAGAAAACTGAAAACAATAAACATTTATGTAACGTATTTATTACTATACATCAATTTTTTTATTATCATACATAGATATAATGTAACCAAAAGTTTAATTCATAATGAATAAAAAAAAAAATAGATTGAAAGTACACAAACCTCTCCTATGCTTGACATGTCATTAGATATTCTATCCGAAGTTATATTACGACAAAGCTTCGCATAGGCCATTAGATCTTCAATGCCCATACAATCTAACTCATCATCTATTTTGTAAACAAAATTTTGCCGAATAGTGGCACGAGCCTTCTCTCGACTCAATCCAACATTAACTCCTACAAAAACCGAAGTCAAACTTTCGGCAATATTATGCCTTGCAGTTGTCCCAACTTGTGATGTGGGCTCCATCTCTGATTTGTAAGTCACAAGCCTAGGTGGATGAGATATCGGAGGTGGAGGTCGAAGAGTACTAGGATCTTTAAGGGCACCTTTTCGATTGTATAACATTTTGACCCCAGCACATGCCATAAACGTGTTTTGGTTCAAAGGCCAAAAGTTGAAACATAGAGTAGTTTGAAGCCAAACATGCTAATCCATTAAACAATTTTGCAAGTCTAGAGGTGGAAAATGCAGGGAGATAGTGTGTCAGGCCTAAATATCTAGGCATGAAGTTTGAGAGCCATAATGCGTCAATCACTAAGGGCCTAACCTTCTACATGTTAATTAATCAACTTCAAAGACCTAGCAACTATAAAAACTAATATTTCAATAAGGACCTAGATATCACTAATATTATCTAATAGTCCTTTAACTACATGTGCATGAACTACGTTTTGCTAAGTATAAAATATAGTCCAAGGCAAGTGCAAGTACTTACCTACTTTATAGACAGACACTATTAATGGATACCAGCTACCTAGTCATTATAGACTTGTTAGTGAGAGCATCACTATTAAATATAGATAGAGCTTCTTTTTCTTCAACTAAACTTAAATCATAGGTGAATCAACTAGCTCATCCCTGAATCTCATAGGGAGAAAGTATTTCTAGATTATTCATTTCCTTCTCTTCATTTCTCATCTTTAAATACTTCCACTTCCCTTCTTCTAGGATCTGGAGTGTTTACAATGAATTATATATCCTAGTGTCTCTAGTTGTATAAAGCAATGAAGAGTAAGGGTAGTGAATCAACTAACCGCTATCAATTAGCTGTTGTGATTTCATGGATTTATCACATCAAATGGCAAGGACATATAGATTTCTTTGGACTAAGACGAGTGTCTAGGGACTGATTATATACACCTATGGATTCCCCCCATTAGTCCAGCCTATCCCTATCATTTTAGGTTACACTTCTAGTTGTTTTGGTCTCCTTCCCCATAAGAAGATAAAGCAATTATTTTTTTAAACTTGCCTTTATCTATCTAACATTTTCTCTCTATGTTTTAGAAAAGCATAAAATGTCAATGTTACTTAATGCAATGCATCATGGACTAAGATACTCATAAAGTGCCATGGGACTTATACTTCGGCTAGTAGTTGTATGGACTAAAGCAAATAGTAGAGGTTAAGAACAAAACTATATAGTTATTACACTACAGCTGAAGTTGTAACTCATATTAAAGGAATTTTGGGGTCTAAAATGGGCCTCCTAAGGAAAATAATAAAATAATAGTTAAAATAATAAATAATATTGATTAATTTTGGAGGAAGAAAGAAAAAAACTACTTTTTGTGTTCGTATTTTCATCATATCTCCCTGTGGTTTTACTCAAATTTCGATCGGGAGAGCTCGTTGGATGCAGAATTTCCATCAAAAGTATGCAGTGTGGGTACTCGTTGGATGCGGAATTTGATTCCGCATCCAACGAGTACCCACACTGCATACTTTTGACGGACCCCGCTACCCCAAAAACAAGAACTACCTAAAAAAACGTGATGATGACATCATTATCACGTTTTTTCAGGTAGTTCTTGTTTTTGGGGTAGCAGGGTCCGTCAAAAGTATACAGTGTGGGTACTCGTTGGATGCGGAATCAAATTCCGCATCCAACGAGCTCTCCCGATCGAAATTTGAGTAAAAACATAGGGATATATGTTGAAAATACGAACAAAAAAAGTAGTTTTTTTTAATGTCAAATATGTCAATTCAACCATTATGGTTGACTTATTTTATTGAAATTCTATTGGTTCTTGAATTCCAACTCACAAAAACTTATTTTGGCACGTTTTCTTATAAGGCCCATTTTAGACCTCAAATTTCCTCTAATGGGTAGTAAAATGAAAAGGTTTTGAAATCCTGTCCCCTACCAACGAAAAAACATACAGAAATAAATTGTTTACTTAGGGACTTGATCAGCTTTGTCCATTTGGACAGAGCTGTTCAACTCTGTCCATATGGACAAAGCTCATCAACTCTGCCCAAATGGACAGAGCAGATCAACTCTGTCTATTTGTACAGAGCTGATTAGATCTGTCCATTTGGACAGAGCTGCAACCTGTATAGCCTTATATGTCTAGATGTCTTAAATATCATTTAGAGATGCTACATACTGGTGGAGTTATTTAAGCCTACATAACCATGGATTTTTTTGGACAGAGCTCTCTAAATATTCTATAAATTTTCATGTACATAGAAAATAAAAATAAGCTAATTAAAAAGTTATGGACTTTTTTTAAACAGAGCTGTCTAAATATTCTATAAAATTTCATGTACATTGGGAATAAGAATAAGCTAATTAAAAAATAGAGAAACTAAAAAACATTAACAGATTTAAAGTTTTATATTGCATTTTGTTTAATTAAAATTATTTAAAATAAGTAGAGCTATTCAAATGGGCAGAGTTGTTCAACTCTGTCCAAATGGACAGAGCTGTTCAACTGTCATATATATTGTTTTCAACTGTCATATAAATTGTTTACATAGGGACTTGATCAGCTCTGTCCATATGGACAGAGTTGATTAGCTCTACCCATCTTCAACTGTCATATATATTGTTTTCAACTATCATATAAATTGTTTACATAGGGATTTGATCATCTCTGTCCATATGGACAGAGTTGATCAGCTCTACCCATTTGGACAACGCTGTTCAAATCTGTCCATATGGACAGAGCCGATCAACTCTGTCCAAATGAACAGAGCAGATCAGCTCTGTGAATTTGTACATAGCTGAATACGAATTAGCATAAAAATAAGCTAATCAAAAAATATATTAACAGAAAAAACATTAACAGATTTCAACTTTTATGTTAAATTTTGTTTAATTAAAATCATTTAAAATAAGTAAACTGTCCAAATTGGCAGAGCTGTTAAACTCTGCCCAAATGGGTAGAGTTGTTCAACGCTGCCCAAATGGGCAGAGCTGTTCAACTCTGTCCTTACTACCATTGTAATTATGTCTTTACTAACATGATATGAAACAAGCACATAACAGTTTAAACAAGCACTTAATAATAATAAAATAAAAGTTAAGAATGGCTTACCTCACAGCCAAGAGGAAGCACAACAACACCACACCACGAGAAGACCACATACACCTCGACAAACAGATCTCCATGCCAAACAAACCTAAACACCGAATAGACCTTCACGATAAGGGGTGACAGGATGGCGAATGCACACGTCAGACAACTGGGTGACGTGGACAAGGTTGAGACAGGTGGTGAGACGGGTGGCAAAACGAGACGAGTGGGGCGACGGGTGGCTGGACAACGACAAATCGCTGCAGGCCAAACAACGAAAATGAGCCTGCTGACCTTATATGGTAAAAAATTGTTCAGCCAAATAATTGTTGGGCCGAATAATGGTCTAGACGAATAATGGTTCATTTGGTCAAACAATTATTCGGCCGAATAATTATTGAATTGCCGATAAAAATTACCGGTCAGCAAACTGTTTCCTCAAATTAAATGGTTACTGTTAAAGTTTATTCGACTGAATAAAGGATTAGTTATTCGGCCGAAAAACTATAAATATTCGACCGAATAACTTAATTATTCGGCCAAATAAATATAGTTATTCGGCCGAATAACTCCCGCTATGTTGGTTGGGCACCCGATTCTCACGGAAATGTTACCCAACTTCGAGTTTTCACCCCATAGGAATCAAATCTACCAAGGTACAAAACTCTTTTCAGGTATTGCAATCAAGAAGGTTTGCACCTTGGTAGATTTGATCCCTCTCGGCGCTTAATAGAGCTTAGGATTTAGATCTAGGCTGGTTTTATTGTTAATTTTCTATTATTTTTTCATTACTTATAGCCGACATAATGTTACATAACGTTACAAGATCTTCCACATAACGTTATGTAACGTTACAAGATCTCCCCCATATTGGGCTGTAAAGCACCTCTCGACGCAATAAATATTGAAATTTGAATTATAAATTGATTATTTTAATTAACAATTGTAAATAGGAGTTTGATTTAGGTGAAATAATATTTGAATTAGAGGAATTTGATTTAAGAATAGTAATACTTGACTTATAAATTTGAGCAAATGTAATTTAACATTAAGGAAACAATAATTTAATTATTTTTATCTAAAAAAATACTTTTAAAAGGAAAAATACTAATTCTATGAATTTGACATTTTCTCACTAACCATCACATGATAAACTAAAAATTGGTACATTTCAAGCATCATAAATGAGCAATATCAATCCACTTAAAAGACCTGTGGATTTATCACAAGGAGAGTGAATATCATAAGCATTATTTATGGACCATGAACTATTTGGTGAATAACATATATGTCATGTCCCCATACCCCATAATAAGGATAAGTTAAATTTTTTACTTCAAGAACCTGTGTTCCCCTTTGAAACACAGGGCATGGACACTAACACATACTTCAACCTTCATTCTCAGTCTTAGAAACCACTGTAACAGTCGTTCCAACCTTGACAGATCCCTTATGCGACCAGAATAATCATTTCCGAACTGGACATGTCATTTCTCCACTTCGCCTTCTGCCTTCCTCCTTCTGCACTTTCGCTTTCCACCTTTTCGACCTCGGAACTTAGAAGTCAGAAACTCAAAGGATCGATGAAGTGAATTGTCATCCTTCTGCCTTCTACAGTTCCGCTTTCCTCCCTCCCAACCTCAGAAATAAAAAATTGAAAACATAATGGGCGACGAAAACACTTAACTGCTCTTCCGCCTTCCGCCCTTCCGACCTCAGAACTCGGAAATCAGAAACATAACAAACGACGGAAATACTTTACCCACTTTCTTCCTTCCACTTTCCTCCCTTCCGACATCAAAACTCAGAAATTGGACACATAACTAACGGTGGAATCCTTTATTCACTTTCCACCTTCTGACTTTTTCCTTCCACTGCAGAACTCAAAAATCGAGAAAACAACAAACAACCTTAACCTTTTCTGCACTTCCGACTTTCCCTTTTCGACCTCGAACTTCGGAAATCAGAAAACACACTTTCTGCCTTGCTTTCAACTACCCTTTCTGCCTTCCGTAGGCAGATCCTGGGGTGCAAAAACACAACAATTCTACCCTGTTCAACTTTCCCTTTTCCAGTTTCCGCCTCCCTCATGAGGATTCCAAGGGGAGGAAACACTAACTTAGCTGCCTCTTGACTCTGTAACAGGCTTCTAGCCTCCATGAACTTAGGCAAAAAGCATTAAAACATACAAGGCAAATATAGATGCAAATGCGATAACATTCATCAATAGTAACTCTACTGAAACATTAACAGGCATTCATCATATTTATAAGCATTCTACATAACCAGTACATTCATTCACAAGTAATTACATTGCATAAACAAGAATAACAGAGAATACTTCTCTTGGGGATGAAGTTGTCCTACAACTAGTTATGTCGCTGCAACTTTTCACCAAACCATAGGTCAGTGTGTTTATTAATCTCTTAACACACTGCCACCCCCCGAGCTGGGCATGATTTCCACAACGAACTAGGGAACAACAGGCTCACACATAGCCAACACGCAACAAAACATAGTCAAACCAACCTATAGTTGGGTTTCTCAGACTATCCAACCAAGGGTTACACACACGACCCGGACATGCACAACGAGATACAACCAAGCCAATATCCAAATGGGTTTCATGGGCTACCTAACCGAGCCAATATACAATTGGGTTTTATAGGCTGTCAAGGCAATGACTCACACATGTTCAAATGCTCACCACAACTCAGCCAAACCAACCAACCGTTGGGTTTCTCAGACTGCTAAGGCAATGGAAAGGTAGAATTGCTAATTTAGTGAGATCAACCACAGAGCTATGGATGCCTACACTAGATCTATCTAGCTTGGCATCCCACAATACCTACACACCCAAAATAAGGAAGTATTCCCTTCACTGCTACACAATTCCTTCAGGCCATACCTTCCCTTCTAGTGCTCTTCCAGGTGTGCATAAAGGATCTACCAGTCCCTCTTGATCTATCTATGAGGTTCCTCTCTTCACTAAGTTTATCAACCAATTATGGGCCTCTTCCACTCCTAAGTCTTTTAGACCAAAACAGGGATGCACATCACAACAACCCACAAGGAAAAATGCAGCCACACAAGCTTCACTTTGTGACATAGAGAAATAGGGTCTCATACCACAATGTCACTCAGACAAACACTGCGGAACCACACTTCTGTGACTCAGGATGGTCGAACCACCACATTACGCATCTCCAGGGCAATCAAGAAACTACGAAGGACCGCACTCTCATAAAATCGAGAGATCTCCACTACCCATTCACTCATCAAAACACAACAGAACCAATCTTTTGCGACTCAGGGTAGTGAACCACCAACAATGCGCATGAAGATTGATCAGAATGATCGAATGGACGGGAATAATGAACAACCACGACGCTCCGGAACAACAAAACCTCTTTCCCTGAACTGAGGAAAGATGGACTGGCATGCATCACGTGCTTCCTTGCGTCAGAATCTAGATTGCGGCTTCCCAGACTACAGACTTGCAAGCTTTCTCAGACAAGCGATCAGACTGCCATGCCTTGCTCTGCCCAAGGCATTAACTGCCTCAACCAACTTCTGGAAGGAATTTATGATTGAGAATAGAGGACAAAAAGGTAGCTAAGGGTTCATGGGTTTCACCATTGACATCTGGTCACACCTTATTGGCTCAGGGGGTTTGACTAACACCCACCCTATCTCTTATGGCATCATGCCCCCATCTCTTTCACGTTGTAGTCCCATAGCTAGCTGTGATATTTTATTAATTGCATAGTTACATGATATTCAAAAACATGTTGTGCTTGATTAGCACAATGAACCATAGGCATCAACCTTGATCAACCATTCACAAAACACCAGATCAATGATAGGTCCTTGGTCTTGAGCTCCATGCCATTATCTCAATAATATATACATCATGTACAATTCAATACCATGGGGTCAAAACCAGGGCACACATTCTCCTCCCCCTTGGGGTCAAAACTGGGGTATTACAACATACATGGTCACAAGGTGGAGGATTCCTAAATAATGCATATGGAACCTTGAAAAAAAAAACATGGACATATTTCATGGCAGAATCTTGTACATTTAGTGGTTGAATAATACACAAAGCTAATGAATCCATGAACATTGTTGGTGGAACCATGAATATTGTTGGTGGAACCATGAAATTTATTTATGGAACCATGAGCATTAATGGTGGAACCATGACCTCTATTTATGGAAACATTAGCATTATTGGTGGAACCACAAGCATTGTTGGTGAACCATGAGCTCTATTTATTGAACCATGAACATTGTTATTGGAACTATGAGCATTGATGGTAGAGCCATGAGCTCTATTTATGGAACCATGAGCATTGGTGGTGGAACCATGAGTAATGGTATTAAGTTGGCGGAACCATGAGCTTATTCATGGAACGATGAACATTATTCATGGAACCATGAGCATTGTTGGTGGAACCATGAGTAATGGGAAATGTGTTTGTGTATTGTCTAGGGAATCACAAATATTGTTCATTAAGTTACAGGGGATCCCCCATTGGTTCATTAAATAACCATGGTGAAGGCATGCTACATTTTCATTCATTTAATGAGGACAATGCACTTCAATTTACAGAACTGATTATCATGCTTTTCATATTCTCTAAGCTAGTGGACAATGTACTTCCATGTAAATCTTCTATGATAGTATAATGTGATACTTTCATAAATAGAGCTCATGGTTCCACCACCTTGAATAAAATTAGTGTTGATGAAACCATGGATATATTTGGTGGCATAATCTTGCATATTTGTTGGTTTAGTCTCCACCCAAATTAATGGATCCTTGAACATTGTTGGTGGAACCATGAGCATTGTTAGTAGAACCATGAGCATTGAAACATGTTCAAAATTATATTATTTAGAAACAATTAATTTAATAAGTTATTATGTTAATGCGCTCTCACGATTTTTAAAGATTTTATACTGTTTTCAGTTATGTCCCTATTTCAAATATTATCTCAGATATAGGCACAAACTACCTAGTCGTAAAAATAGATATGTTTTATTAAATTGATTTTGAACTAAATTTATTAAATTCATAATTTTAATGAGTTTGTTTTTATATGGTTGTCTTTAGAAATAAAAATCCCAATGCAAAATTGATGGGTGGGTCGTCTACCTCATCTATAAAATAACCTCCCATACTTTAATTTCATATGTGTTAATCTTATTTGTTAATTAGTCTAATAGTCGTTCACCCAGATTTTATGTTCTCATACTTTAATTTATAAAATAACCACCCATACTTTAATTTCATAGTGAATCTTATTTGTTAATCATTCTAAGAATCGTTCACCCATATTTTATGTTCTCATACTTTAATTTCATATTTGTGAATTAATATTTCTTAATTAGTGCAAGAATCGTTCACCAAGATTTTATCTTAAAAGAAGATGAACGCTCAATTTCAACAAGAGAAGTTATAATTTTGATTTATTTTATTATTGTGATCCATACAAAAGTGTGAGTGTGTAAAAGTAAATATGTCATTAAATGATTACACATATAAATGTTTATTAGATTTATTTTTTGATGCAGAGGAAAAGTTGTTATATCTTTTATTTAATCTATAATATTAGATGTTTATAAACATTTTATATCAATTACTAGTATATATTGCTCAATTTTTCCACGAAAGTTTGCCACGAAAAAGTTAAAAATGTTGTTTTTTGGAAAAATAGTTTAACTTTTTGGAAAAAATTGAAAATGTCCTCGACTTTCGTTGCTATAGCGACATTTTTGAACTTTCGTTGCTATTCTGACGAAAGTTCATTGCTATTGCGACTAAAGTTCAAGAATGTCGCTATAGCGACGAAAGTATCAATGTTAAGGATTAAGGATTAAAGATATATGTTAAGGATTAATGATTAAAGTTATATGTTATAGGTGTTAGGGGTTATGAATTCATGGTCATAAGGCTTTAAGGGTTTAGATGGATTTAATGATATATTATAGGTTAATATGGGTTGGTGGTAAGTGGATATAGGGGATAAAAGTGATATGGCTTAGGTATTAGTTGTTCCATAAAGAATTATGAGAGATAATGGTTATTATTATTAGTCTTAGGTGTTCAAATTAATAAGGTTTAAGGATAAAGGTTACGAGGGATAGTGGTTATGGTTATAAGAATTAGGCGTTGTGAAAAATCATTTTCAAGGATTAGAGTTATAAATTTATATGTATTAGTGGAAATATATATGAATTAAGAATGTTGTCTTATAGGAGTGAAGCTGTTATATGAGATAGGAATATGTCTTGTTAAAAAATTGAATTCTAAAAGCAAAGTTAATTTCATTATTCATTATAAATTGAATTTTGAAAAAGCTAAAATTTCAAATTTTAATATAGAAGTCTAAATCTGTTTTCTATGAAATTGAATTTTTTATATTTATTATATTTTAAAAACAATCTTCATATATATATATATAAACAATCTTCTTTTATATATATCAAAAAGTTTTTAAAATTATTTCATATTTCATATTTCATATTCTACATATTCTAATGATTTCATATTCTATATAGTTTGTTTTATAGATTTTCAATTTACTATATCACTATGTTATTTGCAAGATATATACATGTACTCTATTATATATTCATTCTTTTATTTAATCCTCACACAATCCCATATTTGTGGTATCAGAGTTGTCTGTTATTTATTTGTTCTTTATGCATGTCCCCGAGGAGGTTAAGGTATAAGAAGTTGGGACCTACTTAGCCTCTAAAATACCATCATCTTCGACACCGATGAATTCCCATGATAGAATAAAAGAGAGAGGAAAGAGAAATAGATCCTATAAATATGTTGCTTCAGGAATCACTCCTGCGATAGATGGATAAGATGATAGATACCATTGCCCAAATCTTTGATGGATGCTGACAGCAGTAGAAATTTCATAGCCAAACAAGGGAAATTGGATCATTAATCCACAAACTAGTGTCACATTTGCTACCACCAAGGTCCAACCAAATGAACCAGAGGGGATAGAATAAGGTGAGCACCTTTTTCACTTGCAGATGTGGGTGACTCAATGGTTCATTGCATTTCATTGTTTACAGTGGGAGCCAAAATGACCTAATCATAGCAGGAGTTATCAAGTTGTTGTATTTTCTGACAATATCACACCCATAACCATACAACATCGGGTGGCTCATCCATAGAGGATATATTTGTGTCATCCAATAGTGCTTCCTATCATATGGTGTCAAGTCCTTCAAGGATGATTTATTGTGTGATGTTCCCCTAATTGAGGTTTTTAATCTTCTTTCGGGTCAGTCATATAATATGTGGAAACAACATGATGTGTATGAGTCTAATCCTCATAGCGCCAATAGTACTTCGGGAAAAAAATTGTACATGGTACCATAGGTAGCTACACCTACTATAGTCTCTTTGATATTTGCTAAAAAATGAAAGAACACCATCTCCCAAAATGAGAAATGTTCCCTCTTCAATGATTCATTCTCATAATGAATGGAAGGTCATGGCCACATCTATGGCCTTTACACAATAGCTCTCCACATAATAGAAGAAAGTGGACAAAGTTGTATAACAATATAGAGACTTCTTCACCTCACCTACCATGGTGGTTGTGCATTGTTATGTCAAGCATTCAATATATCTGAAACCTTGTGCGCCTTTACACAATGGGATAGTATATCGATGTTATCTCCTTAAAAATGAGGAAATCAAGTATGACATTGAAGATATACTCCAAAAGGGACACATTTGAACCATCTCTTCACCCTAGGAAATTCCAGTCGTACTCATGAATAAGAAAGAAAGATGAGACCTAGAACCTATGTAATGATTCTAGAGATTTAAAACAAATCATTGTTAGGAACTTGTACGCAATTCCCTAAATTGACAATATTTTCAAACAACTCAAGGGATCCAAGTACTTTAACAAGATTGATATGAATCCTTGCTACCACCAAGTTCCACCATAATCAACTGATGTATGGACGACTACTCTCAAGTCTAAAGAAGGTACTTTTGAATAGTTGTTCATGCCCTGTCACATACCCCAATTTTGCAAAAAAACAATTTTATATTATTTGATATTATTTGAGGACAATATGTTAAATTTTATGCTAAGTTGTAATTCATGACTCAGTAGGGTCAAGGATATTTAATGTAATTCTGAATATTTTATTTATAAATAAATAAAGGAGGAGACAACAACTTAGGAGAGCTGTTAAAAGAGTGTTTACTAGTCAAATTGGTGGAGGAGACTGGGTGGAGAGCAAACTGACATGTGGCAGCATCCTCAAACCACTTCCAACTGTTGCAGGTGGCAACCTCCCTACATTTGGGGTCATGATTCCCCAAGAAAGTGGAATCAGAGCAGGTGGCTCAATTAATGAAAATTGACCCAAAAGACCTAGGCAATCTTTAAGTTGAAGATCATACTGCTGAGAGCAGAGTATTTACTGAGATATTGAACTAGTCATTTGATAGAGGGTTCTACTGTTTTCATTCTCCACCAGTTCTCAACAAAGAAGACCAGGAACAGGCTCGGGGGTCCTGAGGAAGCGTTGTTTGAGCGCTCTCCAGGAGATTGGTAGGGAGGAACGACCTCCTAACGCTGTTGTCGTCTGTCCTAAACAAGTTCTATGATATTTTTTTTTACTGTGTTAGTTAAATAAATCTTAGTTCGACTGATATATATGAATGTTAAAGTTCAGTTTGTGAAATGTTAGAATTTAATATTCTTTCTAGATTGTTAAAGAAATGAAGTTAATTTAGAAAAGTAATATGTTAGAATGAAAATAAATTTATAGACTGTGTTTTTCCACACCTGGAAATCCAGGCCGTACTCTAGCACAGTTAGAATACTTTAAATAGATGAAAGAAAACTATAAGAGATTGAAAATAATAGATGGGGTTCTGTATCTGTAGTGAACAGAGTAATTTATTCAATGTTAAGTTATTATGAAAAGAACAGTGTTATGGTTTTATTATTTCTACTGTTTTAACGAATATAATTAAATAAAATGTTGGAAAAGAAATAGTAAGTCTACAATAGAGTTATAATAAAGAAATATACTGATACAATAAAAAATATAGAAGATATAGTTAAGTATCTAAACAAGGTATTAACCACATTTAATTCTTTTATCTTAAACTATTATTTAATATAAACTAGAATAGGATTAGGTTTATAAAACCTTTATTAATAAAAGGTAATCAAAGATTACAGAGTTAATATTTAAATCTTTATAAAACTCTGAATCTTTACTAAGTTACAGAACAATAAACAAATGTAAATATAAATATAGACAATAAATAGAATTAAGCTAAGAATTTACCTATTTAAGAAATAATTAGTTACTAGACAAGCTCTAAACCTGTGCAAGATAAACTTGAGGGCCGAAACCCTAGTTCTTCTTTTATTTTCTTTTATAAACATATTCTATAAAAACAGGATAAACAAATTAAGCTAGAAAACTATAAGTATGCACTAGACTAGGTACAGTCTTAACTCAAGAACTTGCAGTATATTTACAAACTCTTTTATTTAAAAGAAAAGAAAATATTTCATTAACAGGTTAAATAATTTCAATACCAATGTAACAACGAAAAAGAGGTAAATAGAAACCAACACACAACTAATAAATTTAAGAATGTATCTATACAAGGGTTCTTTTCCAGTAAACCCTAATTATTCTATCCTAACCGATAAGTATAAATATATAAATTTTACCTTACGAATGAGCTTACGATCTTCACAATAACCTTATCTATTTACAAGAGAAATATTTAACAGTAAAAATTATTTCACTGACAGTAAAGAAGAGCAAACCTCATTCACAGTAATATCCTTTATAAGACAAAGTATAAATTAACAAAGTATTCGAAACAGAGATCAAGTAAAAAATACGAAGACAAGAGAACCCCCATAGATTTAAGAAACCGTGTATGTTATTACTTAGCCATAAGGCTGTAAATATTTATTTTACAAGTCAAGAAAAGTTAAATACAAGTCACAGTATCGAAGCCGGAGCTACCCTGCAACATGCAAGGGTTTTAATAACAAAAACTAAATTAAAAACTAAAAACCAAGCATCTAAAGACTGGAGGAACCGAATCCGTGCTTCCTTTCCCAACTGTAACCCTTGTCCCCTAACCATTGCAAGTAGGGAGTTGCCACGTTTTAACCGGGGCTTACCCGTTTGGTCTTGAGGTCAACTAGCGTTGGAGAGAATCTGTCCAAGCCTGATTTCAAACTGTAACCTGCAAGTAAACCCGAAGGTTATAGTTAGAAGATGTATATTCTAATTCTAAAACTTTAACTTGAAAATTTATAACATTAATATGATAAAAAATTTACTTGAAGGAAAAGGAATTTGGAGCCGAGGAGGAATCGAACCAGCACAACGAACAATACTTTGAAGAACAAACCCTCGTGCTCACCTGTGATAGATGCTACGGGGTTCACATTCTAAATTACACCAATGACAGAGCAGGTTAAACGCTATGGCAAGGGCAACGCAAGGCACCAACACTCAAAACTATTGACAGAGTAACACCACTCTCACAACGACACAATGCTTGCAGAAAGAACCAAAATACGAGCTGGGTATCTCTCAACCCTCATGCAAGAGTTGCAACACTTCACTACACACACAATGGAGCTGAAAAATGAGAACAAGCGAGCCCTCATGGCCACGGAGAAACCAGACAGTGCAAAGCCAAACCCTCGACGAAGAATGAAGAAGATAGGGTTACTTTTCAAGCTTTTAAATTGTTCATTGCACGGTGGAGGCTGCTCCACGTGCCCACCGAAATATTCAGTCAGTAGAGGGTCGAATGGTATAGTTTATACTGCATTGTCAAGAAACCAAATTATTGCCAATAATTTAAATAGTGACTACAATGATAATGTAATTACAAAGTAAAAAACGTATCATTACAATGATAAACCATAAAGTCAAGCAATGGTAAAGAACAAGATATATATTTCATCGTTAACCTTTATTTTATGAAAACCTTGTAATCTTTCATGGCAAAACATTTATGGAAAGATCATTAGTATAGTATATGCCTTTGATCATGAGTCGATAGCATTACTATTGACCATTTAGACCAACATAACGATGCATGACTATGTTATTAGAACTAGTACTATGTAAACACTAATGGGTAAGAAATTAGTTTATCAATCAACAATGTGTAAATAAAAATAAATAGTATTTACACCGTGGAATAACTCTTACTTTTGTATGTAGTCTATAGTGCCTTGGTGTAAGTTAAACTCCTTGGAATTTGGTGACCTTTTGGTCTCCATAAGGAACCAAAACTCTAAATGAATCAAACCAATGTTAGATTAGACTTAGTAAATGAAAGATAGTAAAACTATCCAGGATTAAAAATAGTATCACATATTGATATTAATAAATGTTATGGTAATGTAATTTTACTACATTACTTGTGACATGATGAACTTGGAGGGTCAAAATTAAGCTCAATGACTTTTAATGCAAGTGGACACTTATACTGTAGCTGATGATTCTTCCCTACTAGAGCAGAATTAAGTGTGGAACTAAGTATTCTAATGTAAGATTTCTTTTAAAGACATTAGATTGATATTCATGCTTATAAAACAACATTTAGATACTAGACATAGCAATAGCAATATTACTTGTTCAGTAAAAGCATCTTTATATAAAACTATGAGCTCTATGCATATCAGTAAAACTTATGAAGAACTTGGCTTATAACTTTAAAGACATGCTGGTGAAAGACATATAGTATGGCAAGGATATTAGTCGTTATGACATAAACTTCATATACTGTCATAGTTGCAAAACAAGTAAGGAAAAGTTACTTTATCTCGTAGTATCCTTGAACTCTATTAAGCAAAAATTTACTCTAGCAGTTTATATATGCTAAAGAAGTACATCTGGATTTAACGCTTTAATAAACTCCTACTTGTTCAAAATTTATTTGTTGAACTTGTAAGATCCAGAAATCCAGTTGAGTTAGAAATTGGTAAGTAAGCCCTAGTTTAGAACATAACTTCTCACCTAATTGACAAAATCAAATCATTAGTTCAACTAGAAGTAACTGAGTGCAGGTCATTTACATAACATATCAAAATTAAAGTAGTATTAGTTTTTATGTGTTCCAAGTTAATCATTACTTTTGTTAACTGTTTCATTTATCCGCTAGTAGTTATCAAATTGCGACTATAGACAATTTATGTTACATTGTAGTTATCAAATTGCGACTATAGACAATTTATGTTACATTAAAAATTTTAAATTTTTGTGAAAATATGGGGTTTTGACATGTGGTATCAGAGCACAAGGTTCAAACACTAGGCCTTGATGAAGCCCAACTTGATTTTATGAAACAATGAATGGTTATTTTTGTTGATGTTATTTTCTTTTAATGTTATTCAACAGAGAAATTGTTTTTGAAGTTTAACAACATGTATGGAAAGACCGGAGGAATATGCGGAAGAGGAATCTCCCTTTACTAAACAAGAAAACTTACAAAGAGACCCTATACAAGAAGACATAGCCACTAATTCCTTAGAACTTTTACAAACAGTGAAAGACTTAAAATCTGAAATGGAATCTGTTAAACGAGAAAATGAAAGGATTTTGAGAGCTCAGGAGGAGCTGAATCAGATCTTAACAGAAAGATTTCAAACAGAGGGAAGGGGTAAAAGAGCTGATTCAGAAGAGATAAGTCATCAACATAAATATAAAAATATTGAACAGACTAAAAATGAAATCAGCTCATCTTCAGAGGTATTTGGTGATCAATGTAATTTTCATTCCACTAGTGATAGTAGTGATGACAACCATCATACTAAAAAGAGAAAATATAAACCTTACGAGGAAATTTCTGGGGAGTTTAAAAAGATTAAACCACCAACATTCAATGGAGAAACTGAGAAGGGAAGGAAGCGGAATCCTGGTTATCTGGAATGAAGAAGTACTTCCAGATTTATAACTATTCTAACCAATTAAAGGATAGAATGGCTATGGCTATCTATATGGTGGCAAGACTTAAAGAGAGTGAAGGGAATACAAGAGAAGAATGTAATTGTAGTACTTTAAAAAGAAATTTCTGTCTGAGCAGTACTATGAAGAGAGAGCAAAAGAATTCTATGAGCTTAAACTAGGTTCAATGACTATGAAAGATTTGAACAATAAGTTTTTAAGTCTGCTTAGGTATGTGCCATACCTTGTAGATGAAAAACCGAAGGTACAATGATTCCTCAGCTGTTTACCTTATCACATCAAGGATAGGATTGAGTATGACAATCCAAAAACTCTGGAAGAAGCTACGAGGAAAACTAATTTCTGTTATGAACATAATTGGAAGAAGGAGAGCATGGCCAACTGGAAGGCCAAAAAGAATAACAACCATTATGATCAAAAGAAGAAAGAATTTGTGCCCAACATGAATTCTGAAAATAATAAGGCCAGAAATTTTCCTAACAAGAATTTCCAAGGGAATAAGAATAATTCACCAAGCAATCAGAACATTTCAAAGGGGAAAGAGTCTGCTAATAATCATGGTAATTACACAAAGAACTTTGAACGTAAAGAACCCATAAAGTGTTGGGAGTGTAATGGCCCACATTATTCCTCAATCTGTCCTAATCAGGAAAATACTGTCAGTAATATTCATACCATACAGGAGGAAATGATTGTTGGAGACCTAGCGAGGACGATGCCTAGAATCAATGCAGCCTTGGAGAACTGACAAGCAGACTATCAAACTTCCATGGTGGAAGTAGGAGGTATGATAAACCAAACCCCTATAGCTATTTTAATTGATCGAGGAGCTAGTCTTAGTTATATTTCACCTAAATTGGTAAAAAAAGGTAAGCTGCTTGTTGAAAAATTTGAAAATTCTTGGTTGGTTCAGTTAGCCACTGGTGCAAAAAGGAAGGTAACTTGTTTTGTAAAGAAATGTGCAGTAGTTATGGATAAATTTGAAACTATTGTAAAGCTTAATGTACTACCTCTTAGTTCTTACGACATACTAATCGGTATGGATTGGTTAGAGAAACATAGGGTGATCTTAAACTGTTATGATAAAACCTTTACGTGTATAAATAATGATGGAAAATTAATAAGTGTAAAGGGAATCCCTAGAAAAACAACCATAAGGCAGATTTCTGCTCTGCAGCTTAAGAGAGCTATTAGGAAGGGTTGTAAAGCTTATGCAGTAACAATAACTGATAAAGAAAATCTAAATAAAATAGACAAATTAAAATTGGAGGACATACCAGTTTGAAGAGAGTATGCTAATGTATTTCCGGAAGAAATTCCGGGACTACCTCCAAAAAAGGAACTAGATTTTACCATTGAGCTGGTACCTGGTGCAGTACCTAGCTCAAAGGCCCCTTATCGAATGAACATAATTGAACTTAATGAACTAAAGTCACAATTAAAAGAACTTATTAACAAGAAGTATATTCTACCTAGTGTGTCTCCATGGGGGGCACCTATCATCTTCATTAAGAAAAAGGATGGAACCATGCGACTTTGCATAGATTACCGTCAGTTGAATAAGATGACTATTAAAAATAGATACCCATTGCCTCGCATAGATGATATATTTGATCAACTACATGGAGCCACGGTGTTTTCAAAAATTGATCTAAGGTGTGGATATCACCAAGTTAAGATTAAAGATGAAGATATCTTTAAAACAACTTTTAGGACTTGATATGGTCATTACGAGTTTGTCGTCATGCCATTCGGGATTACTAATGCCCCAACTGTTTTTATGTGTTTAATGAACAACATTATGCATAAGTATTTAGATAAGTTTGTAGTCGTGTTTATCGACGACATATTAATCTATTCGAAAACTGAAGAAGAACATAAAGAACACTTAAAAATTGTATTGCAAGAGTTACGAGATCATCAACTCTTTGCAAAGTTTAGTAAATGCGATTTCTTTAAGGATAAAATTCAGTACTTAGGTCATGTGGTGACTAAGGAAGGGATTTCGGTGGATCCCGAAAAGATAAAAGCGATTGAAGATTGGCCGGTTCCTAAGGATGTAAAAGATGTTCGATCCTTCATGGGAATTACCGGTTATTACCGGAGGTTCATTGAAGGTTTTTCGAGAATCACAAATCCGATAAATTCTTTGCAGAAGAAAGGAAAGAAATTTGATTGGAACCAGAAATGCGAGGATAGATTTAAAAAGTTAAAGACTTTATTAACCAGCGCACCTATTTTAAGAATAGCTGATCCAAATAAATAATTTGTAGTGTGTACTGACGCCTGCAATGATGGTTTAGGCGGAGTATTGACTCAAGAAGGGCATGTTATTGCCTATGATTCTATGAAATTAAAGGTTCATAAAAAGAATTATGCAACTTATGACTTGGAATTAGCCGTTGTTATACATGCTCTAAAGATGTGGCATCATCATCTAATTGGCAGGAAATTTATTCTAATGACCGATAATAAAGGACTAAAATATCTGTTAGATGAGCCTAATCTAAATGCTAGACAAGCTAGGTGGCTAGCTTTTCTAAGTGAGTATGATTTCGAAATTCAACACATTAAAGGGAAAGAAAATAAAGTTGTTGATGCATTAAGTAGAAATGCAAGGCTGAACTTTACAGCAGTTATCAGCACTTATACAACAGATTTAGATGAACAACTTAAAGCAGGATTAGAACAAGATGAAATTTACCAAAATTTACAAGCTAAAACAAAAGAAAATACAATAGAAAGCTTAAGTAAAGGGTATAGTTTGAATGAAAAATGATTTTTACTGTACAAAGATAGAGTATATTTACCTAATGTACCTAAATTTAAGTTATTAATTTTAGATGAAATTCATAAAACTCCATACTCAGGCCATCCAGGTTATCAGAAGACTATAACTATGTTAAGAAAAGAATATTTTTGGCCAAACATGAAGACTGAACTAGCATAATATATCGCTAGGTGTTTTGAATGTCAGCAGGTGAAAATTGAACATCAACACCCAGCTAGATTACTTCAGTCGTTTCCCATTCCTAGCTGGAAATGGGAGATAATTAGTCTCAATTTTGTTACTGGACTGCCTAAAAATCAAAATTTAAATGATTCTATTATGTTAGTGGTCGATAAATTAAGTAAAGCAGCTTACTTTATACCTGTTAAAACTATGTATAAAGATGCAAACATAGCTGATATATTTCTAAAGCAATTTTTTCGACTGCATGGAATACCGAAAGTTATAATCTTAGATAAACACCCTAAATTTATAGGTAACTTTTGGAAATCTTTGTTTAAAGGATTAAACACTACACTAAATTCTAGTACTTCGTTCCATCCTCAAACAGATGGACAGATTGAAAGAGTAAACCAAGTACTGGAAGATTTACTAAAAATGTATGTGAAAGACCGGCCAGGTAAATGGGAGGATTATTTTCATTTGGTAGAATTTGCTTATAACAATAATTATCAAGCGTCAGCCTGATTTAGTCCTTTCAAAATCTTGTATGGAAGGAAATGTAATACTCCTATCTATTGGAGTAATCCGGTGGATAGATTAGTATTAGGTCCTGAACTATTGAAGGAAATGGAAGAAATTGTAAAGCAGGTACAAGGTAATCTAAAAATTGCGCAGGATCGATAGAAAAGTCAAGCAGACCTTAAAAGAACTCCAAAAGAGTTTTAGGTAGGTGAACATGTGTTCATCAAGGTGAGACCCAAAAAGAGCTCTCTGAGGTTGGGTAGTTGTGCAAAATTAGCACCTCGTTACTGTGGTCCATTTGAAATACTGTCCAGGATTGGACAAGTAGCTTATCAATTAGCATTACCACCGAATTTAAGAGTTCATAATGTTTTTTACATTTCTGTATTAAAGAAATATGTTCATGATGCTACTCATGTTGTTAACTGGAATGATGTACAGGTGGAACCAGAAGGAGATTTTCTGGTGGAACTAGACTGTATCCTCGAGCGGAGGGAGATCGCACTTCGGAACCACACCATTGGTCAGGTGAAGGTGCAATGGAAGCACCTTAGTCCAGAGGAAGCCACCTGGGAATTGAAAAGTAATATGCGGGATGCATATCCAATTCTGTTCCAGGGGAATTCTGAAGACGAAGAATAAATAAAATCGAGGACGATGTTATACTTTAAGGGGGTGTGTATGTCACATACCCCAATTTTGCAAAAAAACAATTTTATATTATTTGATATTATTTGAGGACAATATGTTAAATTTTATGCTAAGTTGTAATTGATGACTTAGCAGGGTCAAGGATATTTAATGTAATTTTGAATATTTTATTTATAAATAAATAAAGGAGGAGACAACAGCTTAGGAGAGCTGTTAAAAGAGTGTTTACTAGTCAAATTGGTGGAGGAGACTGGGTGGAGAGAAAATTGACATGTGGCAGCATCCCCAAACCACTTCCAACTATTGCAGGTGGCAACCTCCCTACATTTGAGGTCATGATTCCCCAAGAAAGTGGAATCAGAGCAGGTGGCTTAATTAATGAAAACTGACCCAAAAGACCTAGGCAATCTTTATAAAAATTCCCATTTAAGAGAGCTGAGGCTGCTCATTCTAGAGAAGCGATCATTCAGGTTGAATGAATGTACTTCAGATAAATTCAATGGAAGGGAAATCTAGAAAGTGTTTGAGGGGATAACTGCTGATTGATCTAGTTGCAGCTTTTAAGCTGAAGATCATACTGCTGAGAGCAGAGTGTTTACTGAGATATTGAACTAGTCAGTTGACAGAGGGTTCTAATGTTTGCATTCTCCACTAGTTCTCAGCCAAGAAGACCAGGAACAGGCTCGGGGGTCCTGGGGAAGCGTTGTTTGAGCGCTCTCCAAGAGATTGGTAGGGAGGAACAACCTCCTAGCACTGTTGTCGTCTGTCCTAAACAGGTTCTATGATATTTCTTTTTACTGTGTTAGTTAAATAAATCTTAGTTCGACTGATATATGTGAATGTTAAAGTTCAGTTTGTGAAATGTTAGAATTTAGTATTCTTTTTAGATTGTTAAAGAAATGAAGTTAATTTAGAAAAGTAATATGTTAGAATGAAAATAAATTTATAGACTGTGTTTTTCCACACCTAGAAATCTAGGCCGTACTCTAGCATAGTTAGAATACTTTAAATAGATGAAAGAAAACTATAAGAGATTGAAAATAATAGATGGGGTTATGTATCTGTAGTGAACAGAGTAATTTATTCAATGTTAAGTTATTATGAAAAGAATAGTGTTATGGTTTTATTATGTTTACTATTTTACTGAATATAAATAAATAAAATGTTGGAAAAGAAATAGTAAGTCTATAATAGAGTTATAATAAAGAAATATACTGATACAATACAAAATATAGAAGATACAGTTAAGTATCTAAACAAGGTATTAACCACATTTAATTCTTTTATCTTAAACTATTATTTAATATCAACTAGAATAGGATTAGGTTTATAAAACCTTTATTAATAAAAAGGTAATCAAAGATTACAGAGTTAATATTTAAATCTTTATAAAACTCTGAATCTTTACTAAGTTACATAATAGTAAACAAATATAAATATAAATATAGACAGTAAATCGAATTAAGCTAAGAATTTACCTATTTAAGAAATAATTAGTTACTAGACAAGCTCTAAACCTGTGTAAGATAAACCTGAGGGTCGAAACCCTAGTTCTTCTTTTATTTTCTTTTATAAACATATTCTATAAAAACACGATAAACAAATTAAGCTAGAAAACTATAAGTATGCACTAGAGTGGGTACAATCTTAACTCAAGAACATACAATATATTTACAAACTCTTTTATTTAAAAGAAAAGAAAATATTTCATTAACAAGTTAAATAATTTCAATACCATTGTAACAACGAAAACGAGGTAAACAGAAACCAACACACAACTAATAAATTTAAGAATGTATCTATACAAGGGTTCTTTTCTAGTAAACCATTATTATTCTATCCTAACTGATAAGTATACATATATAAATTTTACCTTACGAATGAGCTTACGGTCTTCACAATAACCTTATCTATTTACAAGAGAAATCTTTAACAGTAAAAATTATTTCACTGACAGTAAAGAAGAGAAAACCTCATTCACAGTAATATCCTTTATACGACAAAGTATAAATTAACAAAGTATTCGAAACAGAGATCAAGTAAAAACTACGAAGACAAGAGAACCCCCATAGATTTAAGAAACCGAGTATGTTATTACTTAGACATAAGGCTGTAAATCTTTCTTTTACAAGTCAAGAAAAGTTAAATACAAGTCACGGCATCGAAGCTAGAGCTACCCTACAATAGGAAAGGGTTTTAATAACAAAAACTAAATTAAAAACTAAAAACCAAGCATCTAAAGACTGGAGGAACTGAATCCGTGCTTCCTTTCCCAACTGTAACCCTTGTCCCCTAACCATTGCAAATAGGGAGTTGCCACGTTTTATTCGGGGCTTACCCTTTTGGTCTTGAGGTCAACTAGCACTGGAGAGAATCCTTCCAAGCCTGATTTCAAACTGTAACCTGCAAGTAAACCCGAATGTTATAGTTAGAAGTTGTATATTCTAATTCTAAAACTGTAACTTGAAAATTTATAACATTAATATGATAAAAAATTTACTTGAAGGCAAAGGAATATGGAGCCGAGGAGGAATTGAACCAGCATGATGAACAACACTTTGAAGAACAAACCCTCGTGCTCACCTGTGACAAAGGCTGTGGGGTTCACATTCCAAATTACACTAATTATTGAGCAGGTTAAACCCTATGGCAAGGGCAACGCAAGGCACCAACACTCAAAAATATTGACAAAGTAACACCACTCTCACAACGATATAGTGCTTGCAGAAAGAACCAAAATACGAGTTGGGTATCTCTCAACCCTCATGCAAGAGTGCAGCACTTCACTACACACACAATGGAGCTGAAAAATGAGAACAAGCGAGCCCTCATGGCCGCGAAGAAACCAGATAGTGCAAATCCAAACCCTCGATGAATACTGAAGAAGATAGGGTTACTTTGCAAGATTTTAAATCGTTCATTGCACGATGGAGGCTGCTCCATGTGCCCATCGAAATATTCAGTTAGCAGTGGGTCGAATGGTATAGTTTATACTGCATTGTCGGGAAACCAAATTATTGCCAATAATTTAAATAGTGACTACAATGATAATGTAATTACAAAGTAAAAAACGTATCATTACAATGATAAACCATAAAGTCAAGCAATGGTAAAGAACAAGATATATATTTCATCGTTAACCTTTATTTTATGAAAACCTTGTAATCTTTCATGGCAAAACATTTATGGAAAGATCATTAGTATAGTATATGCCTTTGATCATGAGTCGATAGTATTACTATTAACCATTTATACCAACATAACGATGCATGACTATGTTATTAGAACTAGTATTATGTAAACACTAATGGGTAAGAAATTAGTTTATCAATCAACAATGTGTAAATAAAAATAAATAGTATTTACACCCTGGAATAACTCTTACTTTTTTATGTAGTCTATAGTGCCTTGGTGTAAGTTAAACTTCTTGAAAGTTGGTAATATTTTGGTCGCCATAAGGAACCAAAACTCTAAATGAATCAAACCAATGTTAGATTAGACTTAGTAAATGAAAGATAGTAAGACTATCCAGGATTAAAAATACTATCACATGTTGATATTAATAAATGTTATGGTAATGTAATTTTACTACATTACTTGTGACATGATGAACTTGGAGGGTCGAAATTAAGCTCAATGAATTTTAATGCAAATTGACACTTATACTGTAGTTGATGATTCTTCCCTACTAGAGCAGAATTAAGTGTGGAACTAAGTATTCTAATGTAAGATTTCTTTTAAATACATTAGATTGATATTCATGCTTATAAAACAACATTTAGATACTAGACATAGCAATAGCAATATTACTTGTTCAGTAAAAACATCTTTATATAAAACTATGAGCTCTATGCATATCAGTAAAACTTATGAAGAACTTGGCTTATAACTTTAAAGACATGCTGGTGAAAGACATATAGTATGGAAAGGATATTAGTCATTATGACATAAACTTCATATATTGTCGTAGTTGCAAAACAAGTAAAGAAAAGTTACTTTACCTTGTAGTATCCTTGAACTCTATTAAGCAAAAATTTACTCTAGTAGTTTATATATGCTAAAGAAGTACATTTGGATTTAACGCTTTAATAAACTCCTACTTGTTCAAAATTTACCTGTTGAACTTGTAAGATCCAGAAATCCAGTTGAGTTAGCAATTGCTAAGTAAGCCCCAGTTTAGAACATAAATTCTCACCTACTTGACTAAATCAAATCATCAGTACAGCTAGAAGTAACTGAGTGCAGGTCATTTACATAACATATCAAAATTAAAGTAGTATTAGTTTTTATGTGTTCCAAGTTAATCATTACTTTTGTTAACTATTTCATTTATCTGCTAGCCGCTAGTAGTTATCAAACTGCGACTATAGACGATTTATGTTACATTAAAAATTTTAAATTTTTGTGAAAATATGGGGTTTTGACATGCCCTTTGGCTTAAAAAATTACCAACAATTTTCATGAGGTTGATGGACAATCTCTTAAGGCCTTCCACCAATTCCTATGTGGATGTGTATTTGGATGCCATCCTGATCTTCACTAGGAGTCGGGCGTGAAACTTGTAGCTCATTCAGTGGGTCCTTCACACTCTATAGAAGAAAAATCTATAAGCTAACTTAAAGAAGTGCTCATTTGGCATGAACATGGCCAATTAACTTGGATAAATTGTAGATGTGAATGGGGTACATTTGGATCCAACTAAGATCCGAGTAATTCATGACTATCCAACCTCAACAACATTAACCGATTTTCAAAACTTCTTCAACCTTACCAAGTTCTATCGCTTGTACTGAGATTCTCGCATATTGTATGGACCCTTAGCCAAGTGACCAAGGGTGGTGGAAAATCCCATTCGGTGGATCAAATCATAGTAGAAATCCTTCGATGATATGAAATATTTTTTATGCTCAACCCCATTGATTTCCTTGTGAGATATCCAACAACCTTTTGAGATTGAGGCACATGCTTCAAACTACCATTTGGGTGTGAGTCTCACTCAACATGGTCATCTGGTGGCATATCATAGAGAAAAACTACCAGATGTAGTTTGTAAGTAACCCATCTACAACAAAGAGATGTATTCCATTATACAATCATGCCACCATTGGAAGCAATACATTCTAGGGATTCATCCATATGGATCACAAGGAGTCTAAAATTCATGCAAACACAAGGAAAATTACAAAATGACTCCCATCAAAAGTGGTCCACATACTTGTAGTAGTTTGAACTAAACATTATATTTAAGAAAGGGAATACCAATCTCAATCTCAACATTAATGCATGAAGTTGATCTGTACCGCTTACTGCAACCACCCGATTCCATGGATTAACATCAAATGGATTATTTTGTAACATGATTTAGTGAAACAACATGACTAATAGGAAGTACATAGTGGTACTCATTATGGCCCATAACCTCTACAAGCTCTCTTGTGACATCTAACTGCTGAAACTCCTCTGTAGATCACCTCCCATTATATTGCGCATGTGTCAATACAAGAATGTTTTGTCCTGCATCCCATCTCCCTTGATTGGTGGCCACATGGCTTTCGAATCTAACACAACTCATCTAAATTACAATGTGCCAAAACTCTTCCCACCGAATATATATATATATATATTGCCTTAACTTACTAATATATATTGCAGTAAGCTAAACTCTAGACCATTTGCACCTAAAATCCGGCGAGTTGTATGGCCAAAATCCGATGGAAATTGTTCAAAGGGTAGTTTTCAGTGATCAGAATTGCATAATCTTGGTGCCCCAAGAGTAATTGAGGGTCCGAAATCCATTTCTGCAATAAAAATTGCAATTTTATTACTCAAAATCTCATTTTCAACAACAAATCGTGTTGCCGAATTTCGGCCAAACTTGCCTGAGAAAATGCAAATAGTCTAGAGATTAGCCAATGCCATATATATTAGTTTTATATTATAATAAAATAACATAAAATAAATATATATATTAGTAAGTTAATTTAATAACATATAAACAATGGTATACTAGTTTTATATTATATAATAAATAACAAATATACATACATATATACATGTATATATATATATATACATACATACATACATATATACATACATACATACATATATATGTATATATATACATATATATGTATATATATATACATATATATATACACATGTATATATACATGTATGTATATATATATACATATATTTATACATACATACATGTATATATACATGTGTGTATATATATATATATATATATATATATATATATATAT
>LPNX010606113.1:0-16619 GCA_001517045.1 Pseudotsuga menziesii
AAGATTCACTTCCAAATTAACGAAGGCTCCAATCCTTATTGGTTCGCATTCCTTGTTGAATATGAGGATGGAGATGGCGATCTTGGAGCAGTCTCTCTAGAGCAAGTACGTAGATCAGCCTGTCACCTGTGTTCCTAAATTGTGAGGTGTCTTAATGTATCAATTCGCATGCAGTGGATTATAGATTCTATTGTTGTGTGCAGGCAAACTCTAAATTATGGCAAGCAATGCAGAGAAATTCAGGTGCAGATTGGTATATCAGTGGCAGCCATCCTTCACGGGCTCCGTTCTCTATTCGTTTGACTACTCTCTCTACTAGGAAAACACTCATAGCAGTTAATGTCATTCCCCATAATTGGAAACCAGGTGCTACCTACAGATCAATTGTAAACTTTGACTAACTATATTGGATGACCTATTATCTGCACCTTTCATACCAGGGAAAAAATCTGGAGCTTTCATAGAACCGGTCATGTTGCAAAATGAAAGGACGAAATAATATGTATTAGTACATAAACCACATTAGTTAAATGATGTCTTTTCAAAAGAAACCAGCAGTTATATGGTCGTTTTGAAAGAAACCAATGGTATATAAGACAAAAACTATTAGTTTATAGAACCACTAGTATATAGGACAAAAGCTATCAGTATATTTTCAATGTGAAACAGATCACATTGTCTACAAATGATCTCCAATACTATGTAAATGTTATTTTTAATTTGTTCTCCTGAGTTAATAGCTCATCGCAAGGATCAATATGTGAATGAATAAATTCAACACCTAGATATTGTCTCTAAAATTTCATTAATGGATCTTGACAACTACTATACTGTAATGTTTCCATTTCGAATTTTGATACGTTATGTTGAAAATGCCTACTACACCACAATGAATGTCCACAATAACATACCAAGTAACAACTAATAGAATGTCCAAATAACATCCAAAATAACAACTAATAAAATGCCCAAGAAAGCATCCACGTTAATGTCTTAATATGAACTTTTACTCTTCGTCACTCTTGCATCCCATCAAATGTCCTTAACCTATCAAATTAATGCCCCTACATTCATCCAACCTTATGTTCAATTCGGGTGTTCATAATTGCATCAACTTTATGTCCAGTTTTGGACTACACTAAGTTGTTATCCCTAAAGTGACTCACTAAGTTCAATTTGTTAGACTAAGATGCATTGTTTTCTGCCGACCACCTTTTTTTTTCAATATGTATTTATAAGTGTAATTATAATGTTAGTTTGTATGAATAATATTTTTTCCTCGTAAACAGGAGCGAAATTTATATTCATTTATGAATCACCTTTTACATTGGTTTTATGTTTTGTAAACAACCAAAAAGTTAGATATATGTTTGAAAAAAACACTATTATCTTTTGCATCAAAACAACCGAAGGCTTGTATGTAAAGACCAATATACAAGATTAATCAGCTTGGACACTTTACATAAAAGCTATATAAAATTAATCAGCTTGGTTTGCCTCACAACCTCATAGGGAGCAACAATTTTTTTGGCAAAGGTAAAAACCTCATCGTCGTCTAAGCTCTGAAGCTTCTGTATATCACCTAATACAGACCTCACATGTCTTACTGCCTCAATAACATTACCAGTACCAACTTATCCTTAAGTCCTGTTCATTGCAACTCCTTCGGCAATCCTTCTCACCACCTCACCAAGGTTCCGACATCTAAAGACAAACGGTATACGAAAGCTATGTTTGTTGATATGGTGCATGTCATCTGCAACAGTGATCAATTCATTCTCATCAATGTAATCAATACCAATTGCTTCAATAATTTGGGCTTCAACAAAATGACCTATTCTTGCCTTGGAGATGACAGGGAGCAATTCATTCTCATCAATGTAATCAATACCAATTGCTTCAATAATTTGGGCTTCAACAAAATGACCTATTCTTGCCTTGGCGATGACAGGGATGGTCACAACAAGCTTAATTTCTTTGATGAGCCAACGCTCACTCATCCAAGCCACTCCCCCTTGAGCTAGATAATATAAGTTGTCAAACCTATTTACATTGTTAAATTTTAAATAAAACTTAAACACAAATTATATATATAAAACAAACCGTTTTTGTTTATTTGGTGTTGATCATGAAAAGATTTGATACAGTTTCAGATGCTAAGCTTTATGGAGCTTTGAAGTTAACCTGAAACAACATATGACAATGTCAGGAACATTGCCACCACGTGGCTCTTGTTTCAAAATAAAAACATGTCACTATCCCATTTGATAAAAAAGGGAAAGTGTCCCACAAAAAGTATTATTCCACTTCCATATAATTCCAAGATTGCAAAAAATATTATTCCACTTACACATAATTCGAAGACTACTATGCATATTTCATTGTAACTATTCAAATGAATATATGAATTAACATTAAAGAGATGGTGTGTTACACATTCCTTTAAATTATAAGGAAATGAAACATATACTGTAAACGACTTGATAAATTTATATGTAACCAATAAGGCACAAAGATAGACTTAGCAATGAATGCACTGAATTCATTCTCCTTTTAATCAATAAATTATACATTTTGGCTCGTTCTTTTAATAAATGATATCATTTTTCTTAGATAACGGTGTGGAATTTTCTTTTGTTGCTGATTATAAATGTTCCTCGAAAGCATCTTAAAGGAATTGGTATTTATTTGGAGCCATTGCTGGAGGAGATATCAATCCTATGGAATGACGTTGATATATATTATATTTGAAAGATCATTTTGATGTAGAATGTGATTTGTTGAATATTTTATGATTTTCATTAGCATTAGGTATGCTTAGGTATAGTATTTGCCATGGAATAATTTAAATAATCTTATATAAGGTTGTGAGCTTCATCAACAATTTATGTATAATGTTTATTTTTTTCATTTATGTGGTTGAGGATTGTGGTGGAGGACCCACGGAAAAGGATTTTCTACTTATTTATGTTTGTGAATTTTTTTCAAGGTATTTTAAAGATTTTCATAAATGTTTTTATGAAGAGAATGTGTCATTTTTGTAAACGGCCAATGTTTTCATCACTTGAAGAGATATTTTGACGAACAAGTTAAGTTAAGACCCCTCCTCATTTAAGCATGATACTAACAAATTAATCTAATAATATTCATTTTTTCATTTAATGAATTATATAGGATATGTTCAATGGATTTGGTCTAGATGAATTAAGAATATCTCATGCTTACATGCTAAAATGCATGAATAAGGCTATGTATTCTACAATCTCTTCCATTAAGAAGAACATAAATTAGATCCAATGCATCAGTTCAAGGATGTGGAAATGTTTCTTTATTTCTTCCATTAAAAAAGTTACAAATGCATCTTTAAGATATTACAACTAATTTTGAATGTATCAAGTACAAAAACAGATTTATTGGATATTTAAAAAAAAACATTAATTTAAATGGCCATTTTTTAAAATCAAATTTATATAAATATAAATTTAATCTTGTGAGAAGGGTGATCCATACAGTAGGACACCAACATAATATAGTTTTTCATTGAGGAAGACATTCACTATTGGTTATTGGTTTATGGGTCTCTTCATGTATAATTACAATACTTTATTAAATGTACATATTGCTCATGCATTTATAATGTATATTCTTCTATAATTTAAATTTAATCCTTGTAATATTATGATCATATTTTAATTCATTTTGAAAACACATAGATTTATTTAATATCTATATAAAGCTATGTATACATACATACCATTTTAAGGTTATTTTTTCATTGTTGCAAGAGGCTTGTAACTTTACATAACATTATGTAACGTTACATAAAGTTATTTTTATTAATAAAAAATAAAAAATTTAATTATACGCCAAAATAAATGTCGCCAGGAAATAAAAAAAAAGTTTAAAAAATGTGGGTAAAAAACACAATATGGGGGAGATGTTGTAATGTTCGTACCTAACAAAATAATAAATAATAAAAAAATGAATTATCCACAAACAAATGTTGGCCTTGCACATGGTTTTAAAGCCATGTGCAAGGCCTTCTAAACAACCCATAGTTTTATTGTACATGGTTCAAGAGGGCTTTGCACATGGTTTAGGAGGGCCTTGCAAATATTTTTAAGACCATGTGCAAGGCCTCCTAAACAACCCATAGTTATAGAAGGGCCTTGCATATGGTTTTAAAACTATGTATGGGGAAATGTTGTAATGTTTGTTCCTAACAAAATAAAAAATAATAATAAATATTATATGTCCGCCATAAATAATATTAAATATTAATAATAAAAATATTGTATGTGGACCTTAAATAAAAAGATCTGTCTTTTGGTTTGAATCAAATCAATGGTTATATATAGGACACACCAAAGTTGATAGTTCATTGAGTGCAATACCTAAGAAGAGGTTTCCACCTCCAGATATTTGATTCCTCTCAACGCTTGATAGAGCCTAGGATTTGGATCTACACTTATACATTTCCATTTAAACTACTCATATATATTCATATCCAATATATCATCAAAGTATCAAGTAGTACTATTATAAATTTTATGAAATCCTTAAAAAATAAAAGTAGTACTATTATAAATTTTATGAAATCCTTAAAAAATAAGGAATTTAAGACATTTTGAATAATGCATTGATGGATGTATGTGTCCAAGTTCGTAAAACAAATGTGTATAAAGACTCTACTCATATGGTATGGTGGTTATGTTAATTACAATTAGAAAAAAAGATGATTATGTTAAAGTACAATTAGAAAAAAGAAAAAGATGATTATATTAAAGTACAATTAGAAAAAGAGAAATTTGAAATATATGGAAAAATATAAATGTGTGATTTTAGCAAAATTTGTAAACAAATGTGTGTAAAGACTTGACTCATAAGAGAGGGTGATTATGTTAAAATGTAATTAGAAAAAAATGATTATGTTAAAGTACAATTAGAAAAAGATGATTATGTTAACGTACAATTAGAAAAAGATGATTATGTTAAAATACAATTAGAAAAAAAACTTAAAATATATATAAAAAATATGAATTTGTAATGTCAGCAAAATATTTATTTCACAAATATATGTTTTCCTCGTAAAAGATAACAATATTAATCATTCATTTACATTTTAGATAAGAATAAAAACATTTTAGATACGAATCAGGATGAATTGATAGAAGAGAATAAATTTATTTTGTTAAATATAAAACCAGGAAATGGCTGACCATAAACCATAGATGGTAAAAAGTGAATATATATATATATTAAGAAAGTACATTATCAATAATAGATATAAAGTGAAGGAGAAAATTTAAGATTTGAGACTAACCAAACAGACAATAAAAAGTGAATATATATATATATATTAAGAAAGTACATTATCAATGGTAAATATAGAGTGAAGGAGAAAATTTAAGATTTGAGACTAACCAAGGAGAGAAGTAAACTGTATACATTAAACAAAAATAATTGAATGTGAAAGGATAATATGTGGTAATGGATTTGACATCGAAATTAATCCATAAACTAAAATATTGATATATATTGAAATAAAGTGTATAAGTTAAAAATTATTACTACTAACTTGTTCTTATCGCCATTTAACATTTTCAACAAAGTACAAGTCTATATTTACCCACTTCAAAAGGTGATGTTACAAAAAATAATAACTTTACACCTCATTTTCTAACTTCGATTGTTGGATTATTTGAAAATTGAAAATCGGAGTACGATAAATGACAGCTAAAATGCCCAATTTTTTGGATAATTTTTTAAATAAAACTCATTCTTCCAAATTGCTATTTCAACCTTTTTGCATTTTGCAATTTCAGTACAGTTAATTGATAAAAAAAACATTCTTGGAAATTGCTAATTTCAACCATTTTGCAATTTCAGTACTGTTAATTGATAAAACTCACTCTTGGAAAATTGCTATTTCAACCATTTTGCAATTTCAGTTTTGAAAATTGCTATTTTAACCACACTCTTGGAAAATTGCTATTTCAACCATTTTGCAATTTCAGTTTTGAAAATGGCTATTTTAACCATTTTGCAATTTCAATACTGTTAATTGATAAAACTCACTCTTGAAAATTGCTATTTCAACCATTTTGCAATTTCGGTACTGTTAATTGATAAAACTCACTCTTGAAAATTGCTATTTCAACCATTTTGTACTGAAATTGATAATTGTCTTTTCTAAATGACAGATTTTAAAACTACTGGGATCACTGAAATTACAACTTAAACCATTTGCAATTTCAACTCAACCCTAATTGATCTGCCGGATTCCGGCGGGTCGGGGCGTTTTGGTTAGCGCTTATACTGCTTCCTTGTTTTCCATTGTCACACCATTGTGTCGAATAATAACAGTGTCAAGTTCAGGAGATTCTCGTCGAAGGATATTCGTCTCGGATTTATCAGCATCCTCAGTTTCCAAGTCATTTGCTTTGGCCCATAGGGTTGCATACAGACCTGCAACGATGAAAATTGCTCCGACCACACTACCCGGTTTTATCATGAACATAAAAAGAATCAGAATACACTTGTGTTTGGATTTTTTCAAAACCAAACGAAAAAAATTATGATGTGTTCTGTCCCTTCGAAGAAATATTGTAATTGTCATATGATGCAACAAGCAAAAATGTCTGTAATTAACTGCATGCCTTCTGTTACATACCTTCCCACACGAAGCTACACATGAAGAATGGTAAGCTCCAAAATTGCAGTGACAATCGTGGATAGTGGACTGAAAACTGCAACAAATACAGGTCCTTTTTTGCTTATACACCACGCTTGCAAATACATCCCCAATCCAAAGCACATTATTCCCTGAAACAGTCAATATATTTCTCAATCAATCGAAATAGAGGGTACTGTTCCAATTAATATGTTGTTCTTAATATATTCAATCTGTCTTGCCCTGAAACTTTTCTATTCGAGTTTACAAGTTTTGTTGAACGCTAAGATGCTCACTGAGTATAAAACGCTGAGAAGCTCAACATTCCATCATATAGCCCAGAGATTGGGCTTTTTATGCTCGCAGATTACAGCCATTAGGGCACATTCTACGCTTGCAACAAAACTAGAGAGTGCTGTCACTGATAATTGAGCCGGATATCTCTTCAAAATAGGAGCCTGTATCCAGTTTCAGAAATCAACTGTCAAGGAATTATAGATGGACTATAATATAATCAGAAGAAGGAATACATAGACTTGTCAATAAGGGCATTGATTATTACCTGAAAAGCAATACATGCAGACCAAACAACTACGCTCCCAAAGACTAATATTGAGCCCAGCATAATATTATGCTGAGAATTGTATGTAATTTTATGTCTTTTAACACCAGGCGATAAAAATAGAAGAGCAGGACCTTTGTATAAGGTCATGAGCATTGCACCACCGACACATATAACTGCCCCAATAACCTTTACTTGTCCTCTTAAACTTCTGATATTAATTATCTCCAGTCTACTAAAAATTAATTAGTTGAATGATCATCATGAATAACTTCGCATGACCTACGTGAATAACTTCGCATGCATTGAAGCTCTATAAATATAGAATATATACCCAAAATACAAAATGAACTTGAATGCCTGAGAGGTACTACGATTCACAAAAAAATGGTTCACAATAGTGATATAAGAAGTTCTACCTTAGAAATATTGCTATTGCAAATGTGATAACGGGAACTAGGTTTAATGCTGTTGAACCAAATGTAGAAGAAGTGTAGTATAATCCTGGAATGTAGCAATTCTGTATTAGGATACAAAAATTCTGACACAGTTATCTCCAGAAATTAGGTTAATATAATATATTTGAGAGGCTGATTCTACAATATGAAACAATACAAAAACAAAAGCTTGTATATGTGGAAAATGCTCACCCACTTCCAAGCAAGAAAACTTGAAACAAGACGGGGCATGTCAAAGCTGGGCGTTCCTTTCTGCCATGGTCGATGCCAGATTAATTAGTTAACTCAGAGCTATATATATATATACTTGATCTCCAATTCAAGCTGTTAATTTTGTCTGTGAATCTTTGATACCATTAAAAATATTTATTTGTAGATCAAAGCATAGAAATAACTTAATAAGAATGTGTGCGCACCTTTCTAAAACATAGGCGAAAGGAGCAATAGCTAATGTTGCAATAACCTGTCTGTATGTCACAAAAACGAAGTGATTCATTCCATGTATCAAGGCAATTCTGGCAAGGATGTTCGTGCCTGCAAATAACACCTGAAATATAATCTGAGAAAGATAAGGTTTGAATTTTTCATTTCTCTTGAAAGAAACCATTATAATAATAATGGCTATAACGCTCTCTAGAAACCTTCTTGTCTTCTGGAAGCTTGGTAATACCCCACTTACTGTAGTCAATCAAGTACAAGTAGAACAGAATGGATTACTGGAATAATACTGTTTATAAGAAGATGATGGGTGGATGCGATGGCTATACATATAAGCTAATCTACGAAACTCTACAGATTGTATTTACAATGGCTGCTGTATTTATAGTGACAATATTCATAGCAGCTACCAACAAACTCTTTATAGCTGGAAGATAATGGGTAGATGCCATGGCTATAAATATAGACTAATCTGAGACAGTACCTATAAAGAACTCTACAAATTGTATTTACAATGACAGCATTCATACATCAACAGAGACCATCTACACTGCCATCCCTTAGGTTTCAACCACTGGCCATGTATATATACTTGTGTATATAAGTTTGTATACATAAACACTTGAATTTATTCGTCTCCCATTGATATGACACATGTAAATGGAGCTAATAGTGGACAGAGATTGTTATGTGAAGATGAGTATGAAAGCACTATCAGAAAGTGACATACACTCACGAAGTGACATACACTCACGGTCAAACGGGACAGTATCCTTCAACATACCATAGTATCCTTCGACATACCATATTATTGACACAATTATAGGAGGGGCCACTATAAGCGCTAACGGAAACGCCCCCAACCCGCCGGAATTCGGCAAACCAAATCATGTTGATATTCTAATGTCGAGTATTTAGATCTCAATGTATGTTGTGATCGCGGGGTAGATTTAAAATCGAGGATTTAATATTGAATGAAATTACAAAATTGTTGAAATAGTAATTTTCCAAGGATAATTTTGATTGTTTTTTATTAAAAATCTGATAAAGAACAAGACTTTTTAGTTGATATATATATATATATTTTTGTAAGTTTATGAACTATTTTATTGAAGAAAAATGATAGTGATACAAAAAATGGTATAAAGCATAGAATATGTCTTACTAAGAGGAACAAGCAAGTGTAAGGGTTCAGTCTGTCTTAGAGGAGATGACAAACCAAAAAATTCTACCAAATCCTCCCTTGATGAGGGAAAACACATCCAAAATAGAAGAAATTTAACTCTTGTAAAAAAAACATGTTCAACAGTCTAGAGTTTTGGACCTGAAAATTCCAGAATTTCTGAGACAAAACAAAAAAAGGAGAAGCTCGAAGATAAGAAACTTGGCTAAGGTTTGAAATATGGCTCCTCGATGATAGGAGTCCCAAAGCCTGTGGAGCTTGCCTTTCCTGGTTCATCCTTGTCATCGGCCGCGTTGCTGGAGGCGTCTTCATCGCTAGAAGTGTCTTCTTCACTACTGCTTTCGACATCATTATTGTCGGATGAAGGACTTTTAACCAAGACGGGCTTGGTTTTCTTCAGAGAAGCTGCACCGGAGGTGCTTTTGTCAACTGAGATGGTCTTCATACAACTTTGTGGAGGGAGGGAGGAGAGTTCACAGTCCATGGGAACCACAGGGGTAATAGTCAAGGGATGGGTGTAGAAGTGGTCGTAGGGAGGGCAGACGGAGCCATGGAAAATGCAAGGGTTGGGCCTAGGGGAGGGATGGCATTGGGGAGAGACTGCATTGGAGAATCGGAGCAGAAGACGAACCAGAAGATTCTTAAAGACCCAATATTTTCTGTGGCATTCTGAGGTTCGGCCTGCTGCTGTGAGGGAACCTGAGAGATCGTCCTCCTAGTCGTTGATCATGGTACGTAAGGATTCCATAATTTCAAGATCAAATCCATCGATGCTATCCTGGGTGTTGAAAGGAAGAGGGCACTAATTGTGGGATCCTCTCTTAGCGTGACCTCGACGTGGAGTTCCTCTATGGCATCGTGACATAGCAAAGAAGCAGAGGGAAACCAGAGGAGCAGGAAGCAGAGAGGTCACGGAGAGCTTAGCCAAGAGAGAAACATGGGTGCAATGAGCAAGGTGACGGAATGACAAATGTATTGAACATTTAGCGCTGCATTACGTACAATGAGACAAGTCATTAAGATGAGCCAGTTGGGAGGTGACGTCCCTGTCCTATTCAACTATGGTAGGATATCCACGTACTATCCAATGATTAAGGAGCACAACCATGAGTAAGAAGGTGGGCTTCCCTAGGCGGACGAAAGGGTGACGTTAGGAAGGTGATGGGGAGGCACAGTTGTGAGTGATGGCAGTCTATAGTGTAATTGCGTGTACCGTCGGTTTGAGTAGTAAATTCTTTAGAGTCTGATCTTGCTACAAGTTCCCTCTTTCCTTTTTTCCTCGCCATTTTTTATTTTATTTCCAACATGATCATTTTCAATTTTGTCTACGTTTCCTCTTCCCTAAGGCATCTCTTTTCGATTTCATCGAGTTTATATTCAATAATCCTTCTTGGCTTCTAGCCATACATGATTTCATTAAATGTTGGAAACATATTGATTCGAGTTTGTGAAAATCTTCAAGAAGATTTTGAATTTTTTTTTAATGATAATAATCATTAATTATTATTATTATTGTTATTGTTTTTATGTACTATATGTATAGTTTAATATATTGTTTTTTTTTATAATTTTGAAAATATCATAATAATTATTATTATTATATTTTTTTGTTTGGTAGGGCTTACGTGGAGGTGGGAGGATGGACTTAGAAATGAGGGTTGCAATGGTTGCAAGGCACATAGAAGTGAGGCAAATAGGGCTACAAGAGAGGTGGAGGTGGTTTGTGCATAGGGAATGGCGTGAGGTGGAGAGGGATCTGAATGGAAATGGGGTAGGGGCAGGTCTTATGATGGAGGGATGGGCGAGTGGGCGAAGGAGGTTCGACGTGGAGTACGGGAATGCAGGTGGTGGGAGGAATGCAGATGGGTTGGGAGTAGATATCTAAGTGAGATGGAGTGAAGAGGGATGTAGTGAGAGGAAGGAGCACGTTCGCTGTCGAGACGCAACCACAAATAGAGTAAAATGGGGATGGTTGTGGTGATGTGTGATATAGGGGAAGCGAAGGGAAGGACCAGGAGGAGTGTGGGAATTGTTCTAGTGGTTGCAACATGAGGGATACATAGGAAGGATGCACGTGAGGAGTGGGGTGTGTGAGAAGGGTGAAGGAAGAGGGTGTGTGATGGTGAGGATGATGAAACAGGATGGAGTGTTGAGGAGAAGGACACAGTGTGAAGGGAAGGAGGTCCACGTAAGAGATGACAGTGTGGGATGTGTAGCAACGACATGGAGGGGAGAGATGTGGTTGTAGCATGGGAAAATGGGGGTTAACAGAAGAGGTAGAAGAGTTGAGCATGGAAGAAGAGTGCAACATCTAGTGTGAGAAAGCCTGGAGCTCTGATACCACTTGTAAGGGTAAAACCTTACACGTTCAATCTAGGTTTAATAAATATATATTTAATAATTTAATGATGAAAAATGAAAAGATAGTAGCCAATTATGTAATACCCCGATTTTAACCCTGCTTGCATTAAATATAGATGATACTTATATTGTAAAATAATCTTGGTGCAGAGCTAAAAGCCTAGGCCCCACCATCGATTTGGTGATGTTGTGTTTCGAATTTGGAATGGTCACCGATGGTATATCGAGACATACGACATATATTAAATTGTGACATCATGTAAATGTGCATTTTATTTAAATAACCCAACCAACTATGTTCACTGTAACTAAATTGAGAAGGGGCATGATTCCTAAGGATAAGGAAGGGGAATGTTGAACATCGAGTCATGGGGGAAGAGCCATGTGTCACCACTCTCTTTTTGTCTCCTTAAAACCACCACTTTAGTTTTCTGTTGTGAGGAGGGACATCGATTGGCTAGCAGGAAAACTACCACCATGCTCATGCTTACACTCACTCTCCACGACGTGCCTTCTGGGTAACGGATGGTCTGCCCACTATGCTGATCGCGAGTTTGTTCATCTCCTCTCACGCGGGATGAGATAAAAGGAATTACCATCCATTGTGTTGGGATTCTCCTTCCCTCTCTCACGTGATTGCTGGTCTGTAGTTTTGTTTCTCCCAGCTACGCAGAGAACCAATTGCTTTCCTCCACACATTCTTGGACTGTGTATTGTTCCAACCTTCATGAGGGATCATGAGCTAAAGACTGCTATTCTATTGCTGGATTTTGACCATAATTTTCTTCCACATTTTGTTTAGCTGTGTCTTTTTCCATCCCGCACAGTTTGGGAGTTTTGTTCTTTTCCCATTTTCTGACTGTGTACATTTCTCCAGCGACTACCTCGAGGATCGGGTGCTGTGGGTTCATAGTTGTTGTGGGTTGCTGTTTGCCACGATTGATTGGCTGTGTTTTTTTTTCCCGTGTAAAATCTTTAATAGTTGTTTGGCTGCTTGCATTTAGTGGTTTTGTCCTCGGACTGCATTGGAGTGGTGAATGAGGGTTTGAGGTGCTTGATAAACCTGGTGGACTGAGAACCACACAGACAGAGCTACTAAGCTAGCTTTCTTCTCCACAACCCTTGAATAGCACGGGAAGGGAGATCAGGGTCTAAGGGACTGCGTTGCAGAGAAGGGATTGATTTCCTTGTGTTGGGTGTGTGTGGGTGTTCTAGAATCCAGGCTAGCTCTGGTGTTGGTTTTTGTAGCTCTTTAATGAGCTCATCAGCTTAGCATTTATCCTTTCTCAGCTCCTGGATGGCCTGATAAACCCAACTTGGTTGGCTTGGCTGATCTTTTGTTCGTCTCATAAACCCAACTGTGTTGGCTTGGCTGAACTATGTACCCTTGTGGTGTTGTTATCCTTGGCTATGTGTACAAGCCTGTTAGTTCCTTATTCCTTGGGGAATTGTGCCTGGATCAGGGGTGGCGGCATTGCTGAGATATTAAGGAGCACGCGGGCCTACGGTTGGGTGGAACATTGCAGCGATGTAGCTGGTTGCAGAACAAGTTCTTAATAAGATAAGTATTCTTACCTAACTTGCATCTGCAATCATATTTACCGTTGATGAATGATGATATACATGTTAAATGCTGATTTGTATATGCATGAGTGTTGATCGATATGTTTTGCTTTCGTTGTGTATATGAATGATTATGCTTTGTAATATGTTTTATGTTTTAAGTATCATGCTTCAGCCTTACATACATGTATGTTCATGTTTGTGGGGCTAGATGCACACATGAGTTGATGTATCGTAGTGTCCTCTTCGCCGGTTGGAGGGTCGGGGGCGTTACAAGTTATATATGGCTAATAAGCATAGGGACATGTCTTTTCATTTAATAAACATGCAGCACAATATACTTACCTAATTGATTTATTAACCTAAATAGTAATAAATTAATGAGTAATATACATTAAGGTATGTTACAAGGGATATTGAGGTTTCTTTTATAACTATAGTAGCATATATGGTGAGAGTCTAGTGTTAAGCTTGAGCCGTGGATTCATCATTTGACTGAGGCCAAGTATAGACTCTTGTCAATCTTCCTTCGGTTTTGTTGAACATGAAGCAGAGACAACTAGAAATCAAGCTCAGACGTTGAGTCGCACAGTTTTGTGCGACTATAATTATTAATATACCCTAAAACAAAACATAACCAAATCATCTGAAAACCCTTTTATAAAAATAATAAAACCCAAAAATAAAATATTAATCAAATAATCTCAATTATAGACCATAAAATTTGCATGGTCTTACAAAGAGAATAAAATAAAATTTGCAAGGTCCTAAAAAGATGTCTTTGTATAAAATAAACTTTTTGTCCCTAAAATATGATATTGTTTCTAATAATATAATTAACTTGTTTTCACTTTCCATTTAAATTTTAATTTTTAACCAACTTGTTGGCGATTTCCATTTAATTTTTAAGATTTTGATTTATGGAGTTGAATTTGTTTATTTCTAATTATATAATTGGTTTATTTTACTATTGTATTTTATATTTTAAATGATCACAATTTTTATATGATTGTGGTACTTATAGGAGATTTAAAAATTAAATATAATAAAATAAAAAGATGGCTTCTCGCTTTCATATGACGCCATAAAAATATTCGAACTCCTTTAATTGTACTTGCAAAAGACCACGTGTAAGCTTGTGGGAGGTGGAACGTGGCCCAAGAAAGCCAACTCTACCTGTGCCACTTACAATTACACGCAGGCCACTTTCAACAAACTGGATGCTTTAGAATTGTGTCGGCCATTGGATGTTCATGCTATATTCATAGTCACATGAGTGTTTATGGGTAAGATTGTGAGTATTGATTTATCCCAAAGAGGAATTGATTTGATGGATGTCATCACAAATTAATTATTTAAACTTCTAAAATGTGTTATGATTGATATTAGTTAGAGTATCAACTAAAATGTGTTATAATTGATTATAGTTGAGTATCAATGACCTTAGTTGAACAAAGATGATACTACTTAATTATGCTTTGGAATTGTGTCGGCCATTGGACGAACATAATTCCCAGACCTATCAGAAGGAGATTTGAAAAACCTACCAATATCTAAATTATAATCATACTTAATTTTAATAATGTGTCAATACACTCCACTAAATTACTCGTCTCCCATTGATATGACACATGACACATGTAAATGGAGGGAGAAATTGTTATGTGAAGATGAGTAGGAAAGCAGTAGATTAGAAAGTGACATACACTCACAGTTTATAATAATAATAATAATAATATATTTTTAAGGTCACCGCCAAGCGAGACACCAAATTGGTGTTTGAGACCCCCTTTATATTATTATAGGAGGGAGCACTATAAGCACTAACTGAAACGCCTTCAACCTGCCGGAATTCGGCAAACCAAATCATGTTGATATTCTAATGTCGAGTATTTAGATCTTAGTTTTTCTGATTAGAGTTTCAAGATCGCGGATTTAATAGAGAACCAGTATGAAATTACAAAATGGTTGAAATAACAATTTCTAAGAATAATTTTTGTTGTCTTTATTAAAAATCTGATTAAAAGAAAAGGCTTTTTAGTTGTGTTTTACCTTTTTATACCAAAATAGGTATAACAGTTTACTTTTACATTTACTTTTACTTTTATTTGTGGTTTATCTTTTTATATCAAAAAAGGTATATGGTTTACTTATATAGCAAAACACGTATATGGTTTACTTTTATTTTTGAAAAAACATGGAACCTTTGGCTTTAGGTGACAATTAGAGGTACTTCTCTAAAGGATTTGAAGATGAAGTAAAAAGAAAAAAATTAGGTAATTGAATAAGATTTTATAATATACAACTTTTATATATATATAATTTGTGTAAATAATTATAATATTAGTTTCCCTTAAATTGGGTTTTCAAATTTTCAGCACATCATAACATATAAACGACATATGGTACTACTGCAACACTATTTTTTCAATTTTTTTCATGATTTTTATTTTATTTTATTAATTATTGAAGTGTGAAAACCTTGAAACGAAAAGGTTCTATGTGGGTGAAACACTTTAGGGGAAAAACTTAATGAAATTCTTGATTCTATCTATAATATTGTAGAGATAGCTCTCCTCTAGTGCACCATATAGTTTTCTTGTGAAATGGCAAAGGCAATCAAAAGTTATATAAAAAACAATTGATGTATCTATTTTTGAAAAGTCACGTGTCATTTAGAAAAATAATAAAAATAAATAAAACATACATTATTAGGAAAAAATTACACATTCAAAATCGTTAGATCGTATTCTACAATATTCTATATTTTCACAAAAAAATATTGTGTTTGTCATAGAAAAAAATTGCCATCGAAACTGAGCATATTCATAGAGTTCTGAAATATAGGCAATAGCCCTGTTTTATTTGTCCTAGCCAATAGGTTCGGTAATCCAAAGCTATATCTGAACATCATGCCAAGCCTTGTTCCCATCGAAATTCTAAATTTTACAAAACGTATATGCGTTATAACGCATATGTGTTTTATATCGCATATCCGTTATAACACATATGCGTTATATATCGCATATGCGTTTTATATCGCATATGCATTTCAATACATTAATTTTAATTTTTTTTTTACAAATACATTGGTCTTGGAACACCATACACTTTTCCTGTCTATAACCAACCATCCCCCCTTTGTCTACCTAAAACACATCCACACACCCTCTCTCCATCCCTCTTTATCTAACCATCTCTATTTCTCTCATTCACCATCCCTCTACCTTTATAACCATCCCTCAGCCCTCTCTCTCTCCCCCCTTCCCCCTCTATCCATTATCTCTTCTCCCCTCCCTCCCTCTCCTTCTACCTCCATGTGTTCCATCCTCTCACTGACTCCATACCTCACTTTCTCCCCTACCTCCTCTCTCCACCCCC
>LPNX010606113.1:16625-75905 GCA_001517045.1 Pseudotsuga menziesii
CTATATAACCAAAATCCCCCCTTTGTCTCTCTCAAATACAACCCCACACCGTCTCTCCATACCTCTCTATCTAACCATCGATACTTCTTTCATTCACCATGCCTCTTCCTCTAAAACCATCCATCAACCCTCTCTCTCTCCCCCTTCCCTCCCTATAAAACCCTTCCTATGTTACCCCTCCCTTCCACTAAAACCCTCGCTCTCTTCCTCCCTACCTCCCACCTCCATCTTCTTCTACCTCCATGTGTTCCATCCTCTCAGTCACTCCCTCCCTCACTTTCTCCCCTTACCACCTCTGTCCATCCCCTTCTCTCTCTTCATCTCTCTATCGAACCATCGATATTTCTCTCCTTCACCATGCCTATGCCTCTAAAACCATCCATCAACCCTCTCTAAACATGCATCTCTCTCTCTCTCTCTTGTGTGTTAAATCAATCCAGTTATTCAATCTTTCATTTCTCCATCTTTCTCTCCATTCCTCAATATCCATATCTCTCTCTCTCTCTCTCTCTCTCACACACACACACACACACACACTCCCTCATGTCTATCCCTTGTTGTGACCATTCTTGACCATCCTTCATTTCCTTAAATCCATCCTCTCTCACTATTATTATCACACCTTCTCACCCTCTAACAATCCTTCCATCCATCATTATCTCTCCCTCCCCCTCTCTCTCTCTACCTCTCCCCCCTCTCACTCTTTAAACAACCCCCATTTGTCTCTCTCACTCACTCACTCNTATTTCTCTCCCTTCATTCTCAAACCTACCCATCCCTCCGTTCCCCTTATATTTCTCCTCCCTTCATCCCCCCCATATCTCTCTCCTACACATCCCTCCCTCCCATGATTACCTCTACACCTTTCTCTCCCTCCTTTGACTCCCCCCCATCTTTTAGCTTAATCAATGTAAAGCAAATTTCTCCTATGTCATATGCAGTAAATCGCATATGTGATATATCACATATGCATTATATCGCATATTCGAAATGATCATCATGTTTTACATAGTGAACGTTATGTGTAAACCATTGTATACATAACACATGTGTGATATAACATATATGCGTTAAAACGGACATGCGTTATATCACATATGCAATATGGGTTTTATAAAAAATGTTGGGTTGCGGGTCATGGGCCATTTTTACTATAGAAAAAGACAAAATTTATATGAACCTGTGCACAGAGAATTGTTCAACCTGTCATTTTATCATTTAGTACACAAATCCATAGGTATTGTACAAGTTTGGGTGGATTTCAATGGGGAATGTACGTAATAGAGGATGGAAATCAGCAAGGAATGTGCTTACATTGGAAGAAGCTTAAAAAAAAAATAAGAGGGAAGAATCAAGAAATCATCGGCATTCAATTAATGAGAAAATACTTCACATTCCCTCTCAACAGGTGAAGCAAAACAATTCAATAGAAAATACAATGTTGGATACCCCAGAGAAAGAGTCAAAGAGAAGGAATTTTATAGTGGACAATACCATACATTCTCTAACAACACACATTTCAGTATCAAGTTCAATGGATGGAATACCACACTTTGCATCAAATACTTGGACCTCAACATATCGTGGAAAGGAACGGATACCTGACGTAGAGGTTGAGGAGGATAATGCAATTTTAATGGAAGCTGGTTACGGGGAAGATGAAAATCTTGGTGCATTATTAAGGAGACAATTTTGTGAATATTTCAATCATTATGTTCCCGACGATGCAAATGTGGCTCCGCAACAACAATGCCAGGTGGTTCAATATCCTAATCGAAGTTTTTAGCCTATAGTGGATGTAAACATCACTCCAACATTTCAAATGACAAAAAATATCGCATCAACACGAAAGAGAACTCCTAAACGCATACAAATAGATGAGAGTAAATTGACTTCCATGGAAGGTAAAGTGCCTAAATGAACTATCCTTTGCCATTGTTCTGAAATAATGAAACACTATTTTGATAAAAAATCTGAAGCTAGTAAATTCCAATTGTTTTTAGCTTTGATGAAATCTATGATTATGGAAATTGTTAGAAGAAATTTAGGCATAAAAATATTGAAGAATATCAAATCAAGTAATCACATTGTTAAATATCTTGTTGTTTCATTCATATCGATTGGTAAAAAACTCATTCATACAACTGTAATGCAGATTGCCACATATTGGCTGAATCAATTATAAGTACATCCACAAGAAAACATCGTTTACTTAAATGCACATCACAAATGTGCCTTTACATCCAAAGAAACTTAAAAATATTCAGTAGGAAGAGACAACCTTTATGCAGAGGGAAAAATGGAGACATTATGGGAATTCAGCGGTAAGTTTCCCAGTAAATACATGAAGTGAGTTGAAGCAGTCAAGGGACTAGTGCACACTTTTTGGCACAATAACACTAGGCCTTCTTCCAACACAAAGGATGTGTTAAAAGGATGTAGGGTCTCTATGAATAATGAACCACATGTTAAACATTATCTTGACATGACACAAACTCAATTGTTTGAGATGTTTAAAATTTCCCATGTAGAGCTAAGGATCGGGAAAAAATCATTTGAAAAATGCAAGCCTTGGTATGTTAGAATAAATACCATCCGGAACACTTGTTGTGGTAGGTACCACATAGAGTTTGATATATATTATCATACATTTTCACATATACGTCGTTTTTTGCATCCTAACCATGTGCATGAATGATTAAGTACAGTACCGCCAATGTCATCTAGAGATTTCATCCAGAGCATAATGTGTCCAAGGAAATATGGGAAGACATATTACTTAAAACAATGTGTAGAGGGTTCTTGCAACAATTGTGGTGGGCCATCATTATGGACTTATTGCATCCATGAGAGTGAAGATCAACCATTCATGAATACAATTGTCAAGAAGCAAAACTATCAATATGAGACATATCAGCTACATGATGGGAAAGAAAGCAGGATGATTAAATTGGTGACTTCACAGGTGACATTGTACATGAATAATATTCATTTAAATGACTATATCGTTTATGTTTTTTTGTACCATTGTTTATTAAGATATTAATATTCATGTAAATATTTTTACGTTGTTTTATGACATTGTTTATTTTTTTCCCACTGGGTGCAAGTATGTGAATTTATTTCAGCGTTTCGTATTTCAGCGTTTCGTGGAAAGATCCAATAATACATTGAACATGTCGATATGGAATGGTGGAAATATGAGCAATTCAGAATATGCCAAGACACCTTCCCTCTCGGAACAATACTATCAACGGTTGACTTTGCAGGAAATTACACCCTACAACCACAAAATGAAATACAAAGTGAGTACTATCACTCAAAGAAGGTAAGCATAATGGTCCATATCACTTATTGACATGGGATAGATATGAAGGAAGAGAAATGTGTTATATTGAAAGAAAGTTATTCTACATAAGTGACAACTAGACCCATGAAATCCATTACATGCAACATTGCTTTAAATTGTTCTATGATCATGTGATAGCTATGAATATACCATTTTTTCATCATTTGATTTGGTTAGATGGTTGTGTTGGACAGTTCAAGAATGCACATGTATTTCAATGGTTGTGTTTGTTGCAGATAAAATACAAGGTGCCACATATATGGAACTAATTTGAAATTGGTCATGGAAAAGGAGAGTGCAATGGCGCTGGTGCATGCATAAAAATTGCACTTAGAAGGGAAGAGATGAATTTTATAGGTTCTCTCCTTTGAGACACTGCATATATAGTGAAAAGGTGTGCATTTGTGATGGGAAAAAAAGAAACAAGGAAAAATCTAGTGTGGAGAATATTATGGGAGGTGAAAAATGTGGAACGATCCAACACACATCAGGTGAACACAGTGCATGGAACTCGACAGTTTCATTTAATTAGAATATGAGACAACTTGTCCCTACAAATTTGGACAAGATTGAAGGCTTTCTTTTACGGTTCCTGTAGCATCGATGAATGGGATGATTGTGAGTATACAAATATAGTTGATACATGGGATCGAGTGACACTTGGCACCGATTTGAAGGGGGTTAATGAAATAAACCATTTGGAAAATGATCAGACATATATTTCTATAGACTATAATCACACATTAGATCTCATACAAGTAGGTACAAAACAAAATTGTAGTACCTAAAACACTACAACCCTTTACATTTAAAGAAAATTTATTTATGTTATATGCAAGACCTTTTTTTAATAAATGTATTGTTAACTCGACCTATTTCCTTTCACATGTGATATATATGTGTTGGTTTCCCCAAGAAAATAATGAATGGGGTTCTGACTATTGGTTGGCACGTTTCTTAGAGGGGAAACAAACCATTATTGAGCCTGTTATAAATAATGAAAATATTTAATTCCCAACTGGCTCGATGGTTATAAAAGGGGAACACTAGTAGTACAACAGAAAAGGAAGGGTGGGTATGTATATCATGATTATAGACCAGGAGCTATTTTATACCACTTCACCAACCTGGTAGTTGGTATAAACATCAAGTTGCGCACACTTTAGAACAAAAATATCTCACATGTACAATACTTGATACCTCATTTAGAGCATGAGATATTGATGGCAACCATCGGTAGTAGAGATGATCTAGATGGCCTACTCGATTGAGTGCATTGTCAGGTGTTATTAGATTGTCTAGTGTGGCTAGATTGTCAGGTGTGTTATATAAGCTCTAAAGTGTGTGTTGAAGCACAATTTCAATGAGTTATCCTTTAGTTTATTCCCAAAGTACTAACCTATGATTGATGAATACCATTCACAGACATCCTACTATTCGTAGGATACTGAATAGTATAAACATGATCCTACACCCTCAGGTGAGTTATCTATAAATAATGTTTTCACATTTTCAATGGGTTCTCTTTATTTTCTTATGAGAGTACCAATGTTTAGTATTTCGTGTGCCTAGGATACAAACACGATCTATGGAAAATTGGAGGTAGAAATAACTACTGATGTCTTTAGACACAACCAAATAGAATTCAAAAAATAACATGCTTTCAAGCTATTGCAATTTAATTTTAATGATTTTTTGTATATTAATGCACACTTAATTACATTAATTCACACTTAATTACATTAATGCACATTTAATTACATTGGTGGGTCAAATCTACAAAAACCTCAACCGTGCGGCTATTGGTAGTGTTCCCATATCAGCCTTTCCCATACACACTTGTAGGAGCCAACAACATGCAATTCTGTTGCTCCGTTTGTTTTTTTGCTCTCAGATCGAAAGTTACCAAGTGTCTCTCAAGCACATTTTGAGGCAAATTTCAACTTGACGTAAATAAAAAAATAGAGGTCTGATCGATGAAGTGTCAACTCTGTTGTATCTTGGCATTCGATTACATCTAAGGGGCCCTCTCCACCATGTTTTCATGGCTCGGTGACTACATTGTGCATTGATTTCATAAACTAGGTTTTTTCTCGATTTCCTTGAATGAAAATCTTGCATTGGTGGGTCAGCTCTACAAAAAACTTGACCGTGCAACTATTGGTAGTGTTCCCATATCGGCCTTTTCAATACACACTTGCAGGAGCCAACGCCATGCAATTATATTGCTCCTTTTGGGTTTTCACTCCTGGACCGAAAGTCACCAAGTGTCCCTGAACCACATTTTGAGGCGACTTTAAACTGAACATAAATAAAATACCGAAGATCAAATCGACAACCCATCGACTCCATTTATCTCTTGGCATGCGATTACATCTAGGGGGGCCTCTCCACCATGTTTGCATGGCTCCATGACTACATTGTGCATTGATTTGATAAACTAGGGTTTTTCTTAGTTTCCTTGAATGCAACTCTTGCATTGGTGGGTCAAATTTTCAAAATCCTAGAATGTGTGACTATTGGTAGTGTTCCCATATCGACCTTTCCCATACACACTTGCAGGATCCAACGACATGCATTTATGCTGCTCCGTTGGTTTTTCGCTCCTAAAGAGTAAGTCACTAAGTGTCACTGAACCACATTTTGAGGTGACTTTCAACTCGACATAAATCAGAAACAGAGGTTAGGTCTACGCACCATCAAATTTGTTGGTCTCCTGGCATGCGATTACATCTATGGGGCCCTCTCCACCATGTTTTCATGGTCTGGTGACTACATTGTGCATTGATTTCATAAACTAGGGTTTTGCTCATTTTCCTTGAATTAAACCTATCACATGAAACATATATTGAAAATATGTTGAATAGTTTTAGCATTAAGGATGCTAAGGTAGTAATCACACCTTTATCAAACCATTTCAAATTATTTTCCAACTTAATGTTTGTGTGATAGTCCTTTTTCAATGTGGCAAGCTTCATATTAGCCCCTCCGTGTTGGGTGAACAAATGAATGGTAGTGGATATGGCTAGCCCTTGGTCCACCAATACCAATATGGGAGATTATATTTATATTTATATTTTTAATATAAACGATGCACAAATGGAATCCTCAAACCAAATATCATGACTAATAGGTACCTTATTTCTCACCCATCACCTCACCACACTATTTATAACAGAAATGGAATTTATAAAGAAACAGAATCAAACAGAAAGAATATATTCAAGATAAATAACACAAGGATATGTCATGATTAGGTTTATAATCTCATCAAGGGATATTCATTTGTTTTTTATGTGGATATGTTGTAGTGTTACCTCAAAAGTCCTTCACATTGTTTCACATGTTTAGGGGATCATGTAGATCATCAATATAATGAAAATGAAAATACAATTTCATGTTTTTGTGTTGTGTTTAATGCCATTATAGAAAAGAGAGGGTCAAATAGATGGTGGGAGAAAGTGCAATGGATTTTTTTCGTTTAAGTGGTTAAATGCCTTTAATATTCTTGTTTCATCATGATCAAGGGCATTAGGATCCCTATATTTTGATTAAATTAAATGCTAAATAATCAGTCCACACCATAAACAAAGTCAACCATGTAGTGGGAATGGAGTGTAGTTCATGGAAGACTCAAGTGGAAGTGACTTGCAATGAAAACACCAAGGATCTAAGATAAACCTTTATTTTTAGTGACTTATAATCTAAATTCTTGAATCATGATAGTAGAATATATCATGTTAGAATATCTACAATAGAATGTACACCTTCAAGAAGGTATAAATATTTTCTTCAATACTTATACAATACTTATTACTTTCAAATTGAAGTTGAACCTACTACATTTGAAGAAGCATAGTGGATATAGACAAAAAAAAGTTGGATGGAGGCTATGAGAGACGAGATGAAAGTTCTAATGGTGAAACACACATTAAGTATCATTTTAATTAAACACATATTCAATTAAATACATAGTTAAGCATATCTGAAAGACATGATTAATATCATGTTCCCATATCAAGTCAACCATATATATAAATCTGAACCTTGCTTTATATTATATGTACATATAATATTTTCCAAAAAGGCATGCCATGGTCATAATACAAAATAGTGGATCATACTGTACATGTGTGTCTATACAAACAAAACGGTACATGTATGTATCCCCTCTATACATGAATTCTATTTATCCCCCCTTTCATTGTCACTATTAGTGGCTTTTGACAAGTCTATATTTCTTTTTTGGCTGCTTGATGGTGTTCTCTAGTGCTAAAGAAGAGGATTGAATCTCATTTTTGGAGATTGCAGACAAACCAAACTTAGTGAAAAGTCATGGTTTCACCACGAAAACTCTACACCTTACTACCCTTAGGCCAATTGCCAAGTTGAAGCAATAAATAAAGCATTGAAACCCATTCTTCAATGAATGGTAGGGGGGGGACAAATAAAACTGGCACTTGTGACTATTTTCTAGAATTTGAACCTATAGGACCACTGTAAATACTTCCACTGGTTTCACACCTTTTCAACTGGTATATGGATTGGAAGCAGTGCTCCCGATAGAATGCAAGATTCCTTCTCTAAATCTCCCTGTGAAACTTTTTCCTAACAGCACTATAGAAGAGGAACGATTTTTGTATCTAAATAAACTTGATGAAACTCACCACTATGTTGCCTTAGAAAATGAGGCATACGAATGAAGGATGGAAGAACAATATGAAAGAACCATTCACCGTCGCTCTTTCAATGAAGGAGATCTGGTCTTGACTAATGACCAGACGTATGATAAGCTGGGGGCAAGGAAATCTGAATATATGTGGAACGAGCCTTACATTATCAGTCACGTCTTGGGAAAGTGTGCATAGGAGTTAGTAGACTATGACAGGATACCCCTAGGTGAGCCCTGTAATTGGCTCTACCTTAAAAGATAATATCCCTAGATCATCTAGCATAGGATATTTGTAAATACTATTTATAGATTGTTGTGTGTCTTGATTTGAAAGTGTGGTTTTTGTGTGAATTAAGATGTGTTTCACAAACCCTACTTATGTATGTCCTATGTCCAACGAAAAAATGACCACTTTTACTAGGTTCACAGACGGTGCTAATCGTTACACGTTAAATCTTTCATTGGCAGCTTGGGTACTGCACTATCCTATAGGTAATATGGTGAGCTCAAGGAGTGTTTTTTTAGTTCCCTCCACCAAAAATCTTGCAGAGTATCATGCGATGATTGGATTGTTGACAAAATCCCTTGCTAACAATGTAAGGGAGATTAGGGTTTACATAGACTCCAAACTAGTTGCTCAATAGCTTAACCGCATCTACACCGTCCAAAACCCCCTACTCGTTCATACATTTTGAAGGGTTAGACTCTTGGAAAGGTATTTTGAGAAAGTCACGTATCAACATGTTCTGAGACATTTGAATGCTATGGTAGGTTCCTTAGCTAATTATGTCTTACATGTTTCTCATAATTAAAAATCCATTATTACATAAAAACATGCATGTAAATTCATAAGTAGGCATATATTTCACATGTCACATTTTTTGCACACACATTTGTAAATATATTTTTTCATATATATATATATATAAATTTTAAAACTGAGATACAAAACAAGGATGAATCCTCAAGCTTTAAGTGCCTTCAAACTGCAAGACTGTCATAAGTTCAAAATATACATATACAGGGAAAAATCTGAAGCCCTGAACCTTTTAGTAATAGTATATATACAAAAGTGGAAATTTTTTGTAGACTAGTCATCATCACGGTGATGCCCATGATAGCATATAATGTCTTGAGCCACTCTACGGAGTATCCTAGCAAACCGTCCTAAGACTCCCATAGTATGATGTTCGTAGCTCCTGGGTAGGTCATCAGTGGTAACATCAGGAATCCCTACACTCAAAGACTGTAGGTTTTCATTCATATATCCAAGCTCATCATCTTCCTTGGAGAAATAAGCCATCTAACCCCATCGCATCTGTCAATAGGTGACATCCCAACTAGATGGATAGGTCGAATTTCTGCATAAACCATTTTTCACTTGTCTCAGCATTACAAAATAAAAATTAAATAAATGAAAAAATTAGAAACATGATGGATAGTCTCTTTTTTATCTTTCTTATCCCACTCGTCTCCCTCAGGCAGTGGAAGTTTTGGGTTCTCGCATAATTCTTCCCCCTCATAGGCATAGTCCTCGATCATGATTAGCTAGCCTCTCAACCATCGAAAGAAGGCTATCCCATAGACAACTATGGGACCCCCCCCACCATGATGGGCCATAACATAAACCCACCTGATCATCCTAGGTCCTTGAGGTCTAATCTATTCACATTCACCTAGGGCCTCATGTGGGGCACCCTCTGCAGGATGAAATACACTACCAAAGCTCCATAGCCAAACTATTTGAGTGTCCCCCATTTTCTCTTGTTCAGTTGATCCTTCAAGCTGACTAACATGCCCTCACACCAGTTAAACAGTATAGGCTGCATACACTCTAGGGCATATAGCATATGTTCCCTAGTAGTTAGGTGAGAGGATCTAGTCTCGACCACCTTCCCAATGGTATAAACTATCACCCTCAAAAGATGATCCACTATTTGCTAGATGCAAAGTTTCTCGGATTGGGCATACATCCCCAGTGCACAATATTGGTCAATTATATCATCCAAGGAAATTTCACCACCCCATGATCTGGATAGAACCACTTGTATCTCTCTCTCTGAGACATCCCAATGTCTATTGTCAGGATTTCCATATTAACCACAAAATGTTACTGCTTGGGGTCCCACATGTCAATAATATACTCCAAAAGATGGATGTAGGCCTTCATGCATGGTACCCTGAAATATTTTAGTAACGCACGGTTTTGTAGGGCATCTATTGCAACTGGATCACTAACATCTTAGAATTCTATTGTTTCATGCTCGCGCCTTTTCCATATGACCATGGTGTGGATGTTGTTTTGCACCTACAAGACATCAAACAACATGCATTAGAAACCATTTCATGGGAAAGAGGAACATAGAAAAATGATGTTTTTCACTAGAGGAGAAGACCAAAATTGATTTTTTGAGAGATTGGGGGCATCATTTTTAGTGTGCAACTTTTTATTTCATGGACAGAGCACCTAGCTCCTACTAGATGCAGATAGAGCACCTACAATGCCTCTTTCTCAACTTTGCAGAGCATTGAGTCACAACGCTCCTTTTGGTTGTGGACAGAGTGCCTACGGTGCACATGTCCCAGCACAACAGAGCACCATCGCACTCACATTTGGAAGAAAAACGACGTTTCTAAGATGTGCATTTTGGGTTTCCAAAACACCCGAAGGACCTTCACCTCCAGTAAAAAAACATTCTATATCCGGTTTAAAACCAAAAATTACCATGGGCATAAAAAATAATGGTTAAGATACTTACCTCTTCCAAGCAAATTTGAGAAACGATGGATGGAAGCGCTCACAATATCCGATGGAAGCTCTCCTCTTTTGACTCCAACTCCCGTCTCTTTAAATGGTAAAGTAACAATGGCAGAATCTTTTACTATTACCTTCTATTTATAGTAATTTTGGAACCTTTTGTAATTTTATTTTAATTTAATTATTTTTGAATTCCAAAGTTACTTTAATAAAGTGGGTTTTTATTATTGGTTTATATAGTTTTAATGGAGTTGGCTTTAATGTTTTTTTGAGCTTCTAGGTCCAAATTTACATGACTCATGGCTATGAATTAATCTCTTTTTGTATTTTTCAAGATTAGAGTGGTAGTGAAAAAGTACTGAGCATCTTCATACACTTTTCACATGCTCGTTACACCATCACTAAAAGAGTGTTGAGTCCACTTTTTCGCTTTATCAGACTTGTAAAAATTGGATTATGAAAAAAGGAAACCTGCTACGAAGTTATAGTTAATCTCTTTTTAGTATCCTTAACAACAAAAAAAAATATTTCCAATCGAACTTGTTACATTCACACTTGTAAAAGTATCAGAACGGTCGATTAGTTGGTGGTAGGTTATTTCTTTTTTGGACTGACTAGGACTATTTACGAAAAAAGACCTTTTGGAGTCTCCTTGTGTCTTTGTTTAGACTCTCTAAACATAAATGATGCTGAGTTCACTTTCATTATACTCATAAAATTAAACGATAAAAGACCCTATCTGGGAATGAACCCCTCCTTTCTCAAGTTTTTAAAATATGTGAGAATGGACTTGTCGCTTGATGAGCTATAACGAATGTTTGTTACCCTCTTTGAACTCGTAAAAACAAAAAAATAGGAACTCATCCTTTAAGATGGGGAAATTAAGGGAAAGGGGAATGTTTCTAATTTGTATTTATGGCATTTTACAGTCCACCTTTGAACATGGCACTTGTCTGCATTTGCACATATGAATAGTTAGGTATTCAGCTTGTCTCTGTGTTACGGAGAAAACTTCCTATTGCTTGGGGTACCACAACAAACATAGTAATTGCAGAAATCAATCCCTTCCCATTATGCAAGAGAAATAAAAAATCTAACACTAAAGGATCTCGAAACATACCTTATTCTGGATGGTTGATGTAGATCCTCGTTGAGCTTTTCCAATCCCGCTTGTGTTAACAGTTTGCTCTCTCAACAATAAGAAAACAAGACAAGCATGGTATAGAATGGTGTTAGACCTACTCTAGCATATACAATCAATAATGTATAAGCAATTAAAAGCATCCATGGATTCAATATTCATTTAAATGCACATCATTGGACAGGAAAAGATATTTCTATTAATATAAATCAGAGATTATATGAATGACAACCTTTGTCGGCACGTCTGCGAACCGGAGAAACTAAGTCCTGCACCCGAGCCTCCACCACCTCAATCCTCCATCTATCAATAGAAAGCTCACAAGAAAAGGAAATCTTGGGAATAACACCAAGTGCTCCAAGTGATAAAGGATGCAGACTCAAGTATAAGCAAGCTAAGGCAACAATGGACTATAGTTTTCTTGCTCCTTGATTCCTCCCCTTTCAATGTATCCAAAGGGTTCCTTATATAGTGCTTCAATGGGGTAATGGAAGGTCAAATCCAAGATATCTCAAGGCATGTGGAAGGCCAAGAGACAAGTGACTTGGATCCACATCAAGGAAAACTCCAAAAATATTTGGCCTTTTGCACACATCCCGATGTACGCGGGTTTAAGGGTCATATCCACGTATATACACGAGAAAGGGTTAAAAAGTCGCATATAAGAAATAACAGGTGTTTTTAGGGATGATATTGGAAACATTAAAGGTACAAAAATGGTCCATGGGGTCCAAAGAGTCTGCAGAGGGATAGGGAAGGCCATAAATGTGTGATCTACCATGTGTGGTAAAATCAGCTGTAACACTCCGAGTCGATCCACTTTTGTGAGTCACCTGGCTCCTTTCATTCAATTCAAAGAATGATCTATCATATTCCTTGCATTACACCTGGTTTCGGTCATGTCAAGTCAACTCTTCGAAGTCATTTTTGTGCTGCAAGTTGTTCAAAGGATGTCTCTTCAAAAAAATAAATCATCAATAACTCTACCTATTCATAAAGTCATTCATGTATGAGTTAGTTTCATCACTTTGAATGAAATATTGTTCCATGTTTTGTGTCATTGATGGGGGAATCATCATGGCCCTCGTTTGATGAGTCTATTCCTGTCAACTTCAACTCATCATCTGGGACTTACGCCTAGCAACCTAGTCAAGTACCTTGAAGCCTGCATGCCTCAATGACAGGCTTCCTCTCTTTCAACAGTAGGTTTTCATCAATGGCCTCTGATTGAAATATTCTATCAAGTGTTTGAATTCAAAACATCTATTCAAACATGGGAGAATGTACTGAGATACCTTGGGGATCATTGAAATTAATGATGATTTCCCTCACACTTGTTAACAGTATACATCAATGATTGGTAATCAAGTGGTTTATGCCATGTTCAATGTCAAAAAATCTATTCACATGTTTACAATCATATCAATTGGGATTGGAATGAAGACCTTTAGCAATTAGGCTTCATCACTCTATTTTCCTATCCTTAGGTCGCGTTTGGAGATCTGTTAGAGTCTTGACATGAATCCACATTGTATGATTGCCGCCTGTGTTAGTATTTGAGGTCGGGTAACATCGATCTACATTGTAAGTTCCTTATTTGTGTTCTACCTCCTACATTAGTTGTTCAAGGATCTATAATTTATTTTTAGTATCCATGACATGACCATCATCATGGATTTGCAATGTATTGGTTTACAACCATGATTCAGTTGGATAAGTCAGTTACTAGTCCTATGTCAGTTATGAGCTCATCTCTCATTACCTCTATACTAGATTAATATATAACAATCTATTTCACCTATCACTTCCTTTTATCCTCATACTTTGGGGGGAATTCTGTTGCAACTAAAAATTCCATAGTTCCATGTTTTCCTTTCAGAAATTGTAGCTTAAGATTCTTTGGCAACATTTTTTCCATCCTTAGTAAGGGCCGCACTTTTCCCCAGTTCTGAAATAGCATTGACGGTGCTCTGTCCAGTGGATTAAAAGGCGTTGAATTCTCTTAGTATTTTGGTAGTAGGCACCAACGATGCTTCTCCTAGTTGAGAAAAATGCGTCGGCTCTCTTTCACCTAAAACCAAGTGCACCGATCAACCAAAAATATGAAAAAAGAAAGTTCTAGAAGCTTCCTTGCGAAAGCTTTCATGGAGGCAGTTCCTACTTGCTTGGGAGAGGTGCAATTTGCCTTCCTCATCTGTTTGGATCACCTTTTATCCACTTCCTAAGTGAATCTCATGAAATATGGCCTATAAATGGATCCTTCATGGAGTGAGTGAATGAGGCCAAAGAAAGCACCCTTATGTTGTTGGATTGAGATTTGAGTTAGAGGCAAGATAGAGTGAGCTTGTATGTGAAGAGATTGTTGTAGGTGTGGAAGATTGTAGATCTGTTGTAGAGGATAAGCCATCAACATCAAGTCTTGGTTCTAACTTTACTCTCTCATTATTAATATAAAAGAGTTCCCCTTTCCTGTATTTAATGTGTTTTAATTGCAGTTAAATATTGTTAGACTCCTTGATATCTAACATAGGTAATTGTTTTGTCATGATGCTCTCACTTTGTGTTTTTATCTTTTGATCTATTTTGCAGGTATTGAACATTGAAAGGACTTTTGGAACAAGGACAAAAGGACTTAGGTCTTAGGTGTGATTTTGTTTTCATGTTATTCAAATTAATTATCTAGGGGAAGGATATGTTACTATGCTCTTTTGTTCTACACTTGTGCTTTGCAAGGTAGAGGAAGAGCTCTTGTCCACAAGAGGTGTAAAATTCCATGGCATTTTTTTATTTGGTTGAGGATACTTGTAATATTGACAAGGAATTTTTATACCAGTAGGACCATATTCCAAATGATAAACATGTGACAATGATCCTCCTATAATAGGTTTCTTCTATGGTGGTTGGTTTCGAGATGATCCTCCTGATGGTCCTCCAGGTGGTGGACCTCTAGGTGGTGGACCTATAGATGGTTGAAATCCATATGGTGGACCTCCAAGAAATGGACCTCTAGGTGGTGGGTCTCTGGATGGTTGTCATGTAAATAGTGGACCACTAGATGGTGGATCTCAAGGTGGTGCACCTCCAGATGTTAGTCCTCGAGATGATTGGAATTCATGTGGTCCACTAGGTGGCCCAGCATGGGGTACCCAAGGTGTAGGTACATTCATCAAATTTGGTTGGATAAACGATTCCTGAGGTAAATAGTTGATAATATTAATTTACCATTGTATTATGATTTCATGGATAAGTATAACCCCATGTAGGTGGACCTCTAGATGGCGGTCCTTGAGACGATTGGAATCTATATGGTCCACTAGGTGGCCCAGCATGGACTCCCCAAGGTGTAGGGAAATTCATCAAATTTGGTTGGATAAACAATTCGATTGTTGGAATCCATATGGTCCACTAGGTGGCCCAGCATGGGGTTCTGAAGGTGTTGTTGGAAAATGTTAGGAACCCATGTCAATCCTTCTCTTTACCATGTTAGTATATTGTTGTTGGACACATATGCTTTGTAAGTCGTCCCATAGTAATTGTTGATCCATAGTTTGTGTTATTGTTGTTGGGCGCATATGCTTTGTAAGTCGCCTATAGTATTTGTTGATCCATAGTTTATATTGGCCCATGGTTTTGAACCATAGTATTGGTGCCTATTTTTAGTATATAAGTGTGTGTTGAGGCCAAGGAAGGCACCGTGAAGTTATTTTGTATTGAGCTTGCTTAAAGGAGGTTGCCCCCTCGAAGTGGCATGCGATTAATATAAAAGTGATTTTGAGTTCTGCTGCTATATTGTGTATTTTTTATTACTTGTTTGCTGCAGGGTCCTCACATCTGGTATCAGAGTGCTTTCTTGGGCTCATTGGGTGAAATTTCTGCCCAAATTTTTTTTCGCTTCTGTTGCAGGTTCGGATCTGGGAATAATCCCTATCTGCTTAACTGTGGGAAGTACTTGGGCATAAGCCCTAAAACTCATTGTGAGGAGTACCACAGGAACCTCGAAGTAGCTGGCCCATTGAGAGGACTTGCCAGTGAAAAGGGCAACGACCCCTACCTGATTGACTAGTTCCCACCTGTGAGGTAAACCAAGAGTTGTCATTTGTGGCCAAGTGATTATCAGTTTTACCTGAGCCGTGGAGTGAGGGGTACTGCCCCAATACGCAAGCCGTCAGACAACATTGGTGGCCGAGTGAATCCCTTGAACCGATAGGAAGCCGCACATACCTGGGGTCCATATCTATTTTCAGTTGCACAATCGCAGATTTCCTCTGTCCAGAACTGTTTCCGGTCAGTTCCACGTCGTTACAGATCCATTTTTTGCCGCTCACTTCCACGCCATTGCAGATTCCATTGTTTTCGATCACTTTCGCGTCGTTGCAGGTCCCTTCCTGAAAAAAAAAGAAAAAAGAAAAACAAATTCTGTTTTTTGGCCATATCTCCTTGGTTTCAACTCTTTTTTCCCTGAAACTTCACTGACACCTCTGCAATTCCATTCTGCATATTTCATTCCTGAAGACCCTATCCCAAACTCCACTTCCCAAAACTTGAAATCCCACATTTGTCTATTTTTAGGGTTTGTGATAACTCCTTCGATTTTCACCCAAACGCCTTCAAATGTTGCCATCGTATTCCTTTCCTCATTCTGCTTCTTTGTCCCTCTCTACCCAATTTTCTCATTCTTTCACCCCGGTCCTAAAATCCCCATTTTTTGCTTCCCTATCCTTTCGACAGTGTCCAAAACTTACTCAACCCCAAATTACCCTTCCGATTTTTTCCCAAATCCAGCTTTTCCTCTACTGAAACAGTTTCTGTTTTTGTTTTTCTACACACTCCCCCTTATAAAAAAAAAACAACTCCTGGTTATGGTTGTCACCCGCACAGGAGCAAAAGCCATCGAGGAAGCACTTGCAGCCATCTAAGCCAAAATCCGGGAACTGGATGAAAAAATTCTCGGTCTCCATCTTGAGCATTCAGCTATGAACACCAGACGACAGTCCGAGTCTTCATCAAACAATGGGTTCTCTTCTTCTAGCAATTTTCGCGGTCCGAAGCTAGATTTTCCTCACTTCAATGGTACTGATCCGACTGGATGGATCTATCATGTAGAACAGTATTTTAGTGTTCATAATACTTTTGATGTCCACCAAGTTCCACTTGCCTCCTTTCATTTGGAATAGGAAGCTCTTCAATGGTATCGTTGGTACATTAAGGCTCACGAAGAGACAAAATGGCCTGATTTTTGCCAGCTCCTTTTGCAATGATTTGGTCGTAGTGCTTTTGATGACTTCACAGGAGCTCTCACTAAACTTCGCCAAATTGGCACTGTGAAAGAGTATCAAATTGAATTTGAGAAACTAGCTAATCACACTGAAGGATTACCTGATGACTTCTACCGGAGTTGTTTTATCAGTGGTCTAAAGGATGCAATTCGTTCTGAGTTCAAATTGTTCAGTCCCAACACAATGATGGAAGCCCTGGGGTTGGCTAAGTTGGCAGAAGACAAGATGGCAGCCCAACAACGCTCCAAATCCTCTTTTGTTCCCTTCCGAAATATGGGTTCTCAATGACCTCCCATTCCGCAAGCTCCTCGCTCACCTCCAATCAAGCATTTGTCTGAAACAAAGATGCAGGCATGTAGAGAAATTGGCTTTGTTATAATTGTGATGAGAAATTCAGTTGGGGACATTGATGTGTTCAACAAAAGATCTATCTCTTGGATGTGGATTGTCCACCTGCCTCTGAAATTGGTGAAGAAGCTTCCAATACAATGGATGCTCTGATTGACACTCAGGAGCCGCCTACTGACCCTCCATCTTAGGAAGACTAGCCTGAGATATCCCTCCATGCTTTAGCTGGAGTCACTGCCCCCCAAACAATGCGGGTACGCGGTTACTTCAAGAAGCTTCCTCTTACAATACTCATTGATTCTGGCAGCACCCATAATTTCATTGACCCTCAGATCGCCAAACAAGCTGATTGTATTATCCATCCTTGCTCCAACTTTGAAGTCATGGTTGCCAATGGGGCCACCTTACCTTGCAAAGGGAAGTGTCGTAATGTGCGTATCTCTATGGGAGATTATAACCTTCGATCTAACATGTTTTCCTTGACCTTAGGAGGATGTGATGTGGTTTTGGGCACTCAATGGCTGCACACACTTGGCCCCATATTATGGGATTTTGCTGAACTTTGGATGCAGTTCTCCCCCGATGGACACAAACACACATTGAAAGGATTACAACCAGGGTCTCTCAGCATCATCAGTTCACATCGCATGGAAAAAATCCTTAATAAGAGTTCCCATGGGGTCATCGCTCAGCTCCATTCCATTCAAATGAAACCATCAGCCCCCCCCACTACTCCTTTCGATCTCCAACAAATTCTAGATCGATATACAAGTGTTTTTGCTGAACCAGTGGGACTTCCACCTTCACGACCAAAGGACCATCATATTTAGCTCCTTCCTGGCAGCATTCCTCCCGACATCAGGCCCTATCGCTACCCATTTCACCAAAAAATAGAGATTGAACTCCTCGTTAGGGACTTACTGAAGCAAGGTATTATTCGCCCAAGCACAAGTTCCTTTTCTTCACCAGTTCTTCTTGTCCGCAAAAAATATGGGTCATGGTGCCTCTGCATTGACTTCCGAGCACTTAATCACCTCAACATCAAGGATAAGTTTCCAATTCCTGTTGTTGATGAGCTTCTTGATGAGCTTCATGGTGCTCAATTTTTCTCCAAGTTGGATCTTCGCTCTTGGTATCATCAAATTCGGGTTCATGAGGATGATATCCCTAAAAAAGCTTTCCGCACACATGATGGCCACTATGAGTTTTTGGTCATGTCCTTTGGTCTCACTGATGCTCCTTCCACATTCCAGGCCTTGATGAATAAAATATTCCGACCCTATTTGCGGAAATTCATTCTGGTATTTTTTGATGATATCCTCATCTACAGTAAAACATGGGCTGAACATCTCCAGCATCTGGCTCTTGTAATGCAACTTTTCTCTGATCATCATCTCCATGCCAAAAAGTCTAAATGTGCTTTTGGCCAAAAGGAAGTTGAGTATCTCGGGCACATTATCTCAGCATAAGGGGTTCGTGTGGATCCTGCCAAAATCACTGCCATGAACAATTGGCCGCCTCCTAAGACACTCAAGATCCTTCGTTGTTTTTTGGCGTTGACTGGCTAGTACCGCAAGTTTGTCAAGGATTATGGGAATATTGCAGCTCCATTAACTACTCTGTTGAAAAAGGATGCTTTTAAATGGACACATGTTACTGAGTGTGCATTTGACAAGCTGAAACAAGCTATGTGTACTACACTTGTTCTAGCTATGCCCTATTTTTCCAAGCCCTTCACTATTGAGAGTGATGCTTACGGCAATGGACTTGGTGCTGTTCTCCTTCAAGATGAACACCCCATTGTGTTCACCAGCAAATCCCTTTCCGGTAAGAATTTAGTCGCCTCTACATATGAGAAGGAAATGATGGCTATTTTGCATGCAGTACAAAAGTGGCTCCCTCTCGTTGAATGGTGGTACAATACCTCTTACCACAATGCCTCTAAAATGACTCAATATGAAGCAGTTTATGGTCAAGCACCGCCAGTTCTTCTTCCTTACATCCCCAGCAGTTTTCCAGTTCAGGCAATTGATGCGGCCCTTCGAAACCGTGATGAGGTTCTTCGCATTTTGCAGGAAAAACTTCACATGGCAAGAAATCGCATGAAGCAACAAGCTGATCAGCACCATTCTGAGCACACTTTTGCAGCCGGTGATATGGTTTTTCTTCGTCTCCAGCCTTACAAGAAATCCTCACTAAAACTCAAAGGGCATCATAAGCTCGCTCCAAAGTTCTATGGGCCATATAGGATTCTTTAGAAGATTGGGTCTGTTGCTTATAAATTGGAACTTCCGCCTTCTTCCCGCATTCATCCAGTATTTCATGTCTCTTGTCTGAAGAAAGTTCTTGGCACCAACATCAAAGGCCAAACTATTTTACCAGAACTGGATAATGAAGGATCCATCTTTTTGGAGCCGGAGGCTTTCCTCTGTAAGGGCACTCGTCAGCTTCGCTCTTATTCTATCACAGAGGTCTTAATTCAATGGCACGGAATGCAACCCGAGGATGCTACGTGGGAACCACTCCTTCAGATTCAGCGACAATTTCCACATCTAAAGCTTTGAGGACAAAGATTTTCCTAAGGGGGAGGGGATGTTAGGAACCCATGTCAATCCTTCTCTTTACCGTGTTAGTATATTGTTGTTGGACGCATATGATTTGTAAGTCGTCCCATAGTAATTGTTGATCCATAGTTTGTGTTATTGTTGTTGGGCGCATATGCTTTGTAAGCCGCCTATAGTATTTGTTGATCCATAGTTTATATTGGCCCATGGTTTTGACCCATAGTATTGGTGCCTATTTTTAGTACATAAGTGTGTGTTGAGGCCAAGGAAGGCACCGTGAAGTTATTTTGTATTGAGCTTCCTCAAAGGAGGTTTCCCCCTCGAAGTGGCATGCAATTAATATAAAAGTGATTTTGAGTTCGGCTGCTATATCATGTATTTTTGATTACTTGTTTGCTGCAGGGTCCTCACAGAAAAACCCACCAACAAAGCCTCGTCGACAGGGGTTCCCACTCTATCGATTGCCAACCAGTGCAATCTCTCTGAGCACTGACTCAGATAGGTTTTACCCTGCCCAGCATCATCTATGGAGTAGATGAGGTCTCACTCGAGGTGTTCAAGGGAGAGCTATTAGAACCGAGTTTCCAGCAGTGGGGATGGAAGATATCGGGATCCGACGAAAGGACACATAACTACTAGATCCAGAGATTTATAGTCGACTTTACACCATTTCCTCAACTTCTAGAGTGTATTCAGAACTTATGCAATCATTATAGCATCATACATTTGTTACAATATTGATAATACTGTAGCATTGTCCATAAGGCATATCTACTCATAGTGCAATAGACAGTAGTTTAAAAACAAATTGCATCGATATAACAGAAAGAGACTAAATCATAGCAACATCATAACAAAAGCAGTCATAACATCATAATAGAATAGGTCGCACATCATAATAGATTAGGTCATAACATCATAACATATTAGGTCCTAACATCATAACAGATCAGATCGCAGCAATGACAACAGATAGGATTTGTGCCACAATAGCAATATCATATTAGCCTTACGTAAAGGACCCACATTACACAATTCTTCTCCAAATCCGGAGACTACATACATCAGAAAAACCCAGATAAATTGTAGATACACAGGAAATTCTTCACAAAACCAGATCGCACTAAATCTTATGCCCCAATTATATGATAATCAAGATCCTCTTTTTCTCCTCTTCGTGGTGGTCCCATCTACTTTCAAAACTAGATCTATAAATAGGCTTGCGCCATTACATTGAGGGTCCACTTCTAACTAACTTATAACTGATAATGACCTATTACAACAAAACTTGGTCAAATAACATATAAAATATTCAAAGCAGTTATTCTTCCTCCCATCGTGCTAATCCAACCTTGCATGGTACCGCGTGAGGTTGCGCAGCTGCCGCGATGCTGTGCAACTCACTTACCAAAAAACCTCCCAACAGGCCCCCAACACAGTCTTGTGGCTCGTCCCCAAGCCACATTAAGTTGAGAGGGTATGTGTCGACTTTTGTGCCTTCAAATATTCAAATTGTTGTGCAATCTCATGTACATGAAGCTGGACTTTGTCAGAATTACTCTGACAATTAGTCAAATCCTTCTTCATGGGGGGCTCTTCACGGGCCTTACTGTTAATCATTGGTCGATTCCTTATACTTCTTGCAGCATGGAAACTGCTTTAACAACCAACTATCCATCGATTTCCTAAAATTCATCAAGCTGAGTGCGACACTTTTGTTGGCGTTCCTACGCACGGGCGACTCTCTGCTGTAAATCCTTCAGTTCCTCACCCTGTGTGATTTGTACCATTAATGGTGTGGCCCTCAGTGATGTCTTAAAGGTTGTTTGTTAACCTTCTCCTTATTGCACTTGCACAGTCAGCTGATCAAGCTGCTCATCTTGGACAATGCTCTGCCAAAACTACGTTTTCGCTTCCATAATGGTTTTAGCCGCTTGCTCCATGCTTTCGAACTTAGTTGCGATGTCTTCAATGGAGGATTTCCTTTCTGTAACTTGCTCCGGCAGCACCATAGGTTGTACCAAGGCATTGAGCATTGGGTTGGTGTCCTAAAGATGAACAATAGTTTTCCCCAATCGTTTGGCCGTGTTCTCAAAAATGTGCTAGAAGGATTTAGAAATAGCTTGCTCGACTTTGCCACACTTGGAACACATATGCACTTGTTCAACTATCAGGCGGTCTTGTACCTTTTTCAGTTCCCTAATATATTTAGCAGCCTTTCGTTGCATCTCAGCCTATGTCGCCTTCAAGGTGTCGATTTCTTGAACTTTTTCTTCTTCCAGATCCACCCGGATTTGATGTAGCTCGTCTTGTTGTTTCTGCAGGTTCTCTATGACACTCTGTGACTAGACATAGCCCTTAGTCTTTTCTTTTGTCGTTCCATGAATTCCAGGGTGGCAACATGCTGCAACTACACTAATGCCATAGCGGACAACTTGTTCAGGTCCAAAGCCATGCTCTGTATCAGTTGCAGCAACTAGTGAGCTTCCTCATTTCTTGCGTTGATCGCAGTCAAGGGAACTTGCACGTTCTTGGCCTAGGGATTAGTGATAATCGATGGGATGTCCTGCATCATGGGTCGCACAGATGTCTGCCTAGAAATAATGCCAAAAATTTAATCTAATCAATCTCTTACCACACAAAATTCTTCATGGTTTTACTCTTGAATCGCCTTTGTCGCATCCATGGATGAGCCGATGACAACTTTGATAAGTTGCTACAGTTGATCCTCCATCCCCAACTTGGTACCACTACCTGCTTCATATTCCTGGCACCATTTGGTGCAAGTCTCCTCCCGCATGCACTGTGCTGCATCCTCAGGGTCCTTTGAGGACTTGCTGTCAGAGTTGTGAGTGATCAGGTCCTTCTGGGAAGGCTCTTCTGGGGTATCTAGTAGCTTCTCTTTAGATAATTCCTCCCAACTCACCAGGTTTTTCCGCTCCATCAACCACTCTTGGACAATGGCATCCAATTCTTCTATCATGACTTTATAAGGAAAAGGTAGTCACTGCATGTTGGGATCCCACCGTGTCTCAATGTATATAGATTAGGGCCCAATGGAAAACTGAAGGATCCACTGATAGTTGGACACGATGTAAGGAGAGACTCGAGGAACGACAATGACCATGGCTTGCAATGCTTCCCAATAATCCCAAAAATGAATGGCATAGTTCATTTGTCGACTGGGTTCTTCAACCCACCATAATTTTTGATACCTTGCTCCTCGGCACACCTTTTCAGCATCAACTTCCATCGGTTGATAGTCTTTCAGCTCCATCTAGGAAACTAGTGCAATAAGGATCAACAACCAACTATAAGAGAATGACCACATAGCCTGAGTAGTAAGCGTGTCTTGTAGTAACTAATTTAGCAAAAATAGAGACCAATTCATTTGCACCCCCTTAGCACACTTTTGGGAATAGGAAACAACACCCAAATTGCATTGGACTGGTCGGTTTCCCCGAATGACCTTTCTTTCCAGAATCTTTTTGCCGATGCACACCACCCGTGAGTTAATTCTATCATTGCAATAAATAGAAAAACTTCCAATGCGAATTCTAGGAGCATCATTTAGAGAAATTCGACACCGTTTGATCCAGGTAACTCCTCATGTCCTCGTATTCCTATTTCATGCAATTTTTTTAAGTTTTCATGGTCCATTTAATTTTCTAGGTTGTCCTAAATTGTGCATTTCGGCTCACGCAGGTATCACGGTTTTTTCTACATATAGGGCTCACCATACGCGGAAAAAACACTCAAAACCGTGTACATACGTGGTTGTATTTCAAATAGTCACATATGAGGCCCCAAATGAGGTTTTCAAGGGAAAATGGTGATCAAAACTCTTGCTTTTTTTGCAGGATGGTGTTAGAGTGGAGGGAGAGAGAACATGGTGATGTGGAAGTGGCTGTGCAAGGTGATTTAATGGCCCAACAAGCATTACGTGTGTGTGGTTTGTATAAGCTTTGGTGTCTTGGTAGCTTGAGGGCCAAACCAATACTCCTGCAGATGCTAGTGGATTACTGGGATCCAGACTATGAGATTTTTCACATTGACGGGATGTCCCTCAGCATAGAAGTTGAGGACATATACTTTATCACTGGTTTATCTCGATGAGGAGAGATGGTAAATCTCTGATCTTGTGGGCTAGGAGGTGGATTGACTATTGATGAGTACATTGCAGTGTACTGCTTTTCAGACACGAAAAAGGTTGGGATTCAAATCCCAACAAACTCTATCCAGGTACTAGGACTAAAGCCCATACTATTGGCATTAGGTAGGATATCCGGATTAGCTTCACTCCACTAGGCCTCTTGGTCACTGATGTTCAATGGAGTGGACTGTATGAGACCCACAATGTATGACTGGAGCATTGTGCTGTTGAGAAACATGAAGTAGCAGCTCAGTGACTGGAAGATGGGAAAGCTCAGAAAATTTGGTTTCAGTAGCATGGTGAGGATGTTCTTCTTTGAGTGTGTACCAAGGATAAACCCTAGAGTGGACATTCCTCCACATGGATTTAGAGATCTGGCCCAACGACATTGGGAGAATGTTATGAGCAGACTGGGTAGAGGTAGGGTGGCTAACCCCTACCCAACAGATTTCTTTCCATGGTGCGGAGGCAGATCATTGCCATTGATGACTATCCCTATGCAAGGATAGACTTCCATGGAGATCCAGACATGCCCTTACCACCAGGAGCGGCATATGGCAACATAGGTAACAAATCCCAAATCCACTTTTTAAGTTTTTTGAATTATTAAATTTTTTGTGTTTTTGATATATTGACTCAAAAGACATGTTTTGGTGTGATGACAGATAGTGACAATCTCTCATGTGTATGCATATGTTGGATTATGACGACTGGATGGTTACCCTCATCATAGAAGGAGGGGAAGAAGAGACAATATCATGTGTGTGGATGCAGAGCGGACACTCCAAGTAATTCACACAAACTTCGTACGGTTGACGCACAGGGTAGCCATGGCGCAAGTCAAGGACTTGCCTGAGGCCATGCAGCACCAAGTGGTTGGTGTACCATGGGCATGGGTTCGATTATTCCGATGGCTAGCTAGAGTCGTAGTGTGCTACCACAATCAAAACCCCCCTCCTCCTCCTCAAGCTTAGAGACATGAGAGTATTCCTTTTTGTACGATCGTGTATTATATATTGGTGGCTCGGAAGCTCCAATTTTGTATTATGACATCACATTTTGGATATTAATGAATTTTTTTTATGATGATTGATTTTATTTATTTACATGTGTGCAAAAATGTGTGTTTGTGATATGCTTATAGTCTATGAAACAAATGCCAATCTAACACATAGTTAGCATATGAGTCAGCAACTTGATTAAAAATTCTTGAAACATGAATGTATGTCATATTCTCAAATTGTCGTTATAGCAATCTCACATGTAAAATATTCATAATAATATTGGATCTCTAATATGATACGAGCCATTAAATTGTGGAACCACTAACTGCAAATCAAGATTTACCTCAAGAGAGAGAACACCATGTGAAATGGCATCCTGTAATAACTCAATAATGACACTATATTCAGAAACATTGTTCGAAGAAGGTCATAAACATACACCTCCTGAAGACAATACTTGACCCATAGGAGTATAAATCACCCAAGCAGCCGAAGCTGAGTTTTAAGTGTGACGGCTAGCACCATCAATGAATCCTATGTAAGCGGAAGACTCCATCGACATCTGCCGTAAGAAACAGAAGCTAATCAACAAACCTAATCACCATAAGAAAACCTAACTATGCAACTCAAAAAATATACAATAAAATACAACAATCAGCCCTATATGGAGATCATGCATAGTATTTTTTAAGATAGAGCCCATTTCTAGGCTCTGCCAAGGCCGTCCCTTCATAATCCACTAGCTCATAAATTCCTTTCTCTAACACACGTTTGACCATGTAAGGACCATGCCACATGGGATTAAACTTCCCTGCCCCCAAGGGTTCTTTAGCTTAATCCCACAAAAGGACCAAATCACCTTCACTAAACTTCCTCGGATAGATAGACTTGTCATATTGGACCTTAACGCGATGTTTATTTACTCCTAGAGCCACTAAGACATCTCGTCGCTACTCATCAAGCTGCTCTAAGTGGACCAAACGTTCTTCCAATGTGGAAGTATCTGATAAAAGCTCTATAGCTAGCTTCAAAGAAGGGATTTTGCATTCAACCGGCAAGACAGAATCCACCCCCTGTACAAGTTGATATGGAGAGGAACCAGTGGCAGTCTTAACTGAAGTTCTATAGGCCCACAAAGAAGGATATAACATGATATGCCAATTCATCTTGCTTTGTGTGATGGTTCATTGGAGAATGGACTTAAGTGATTTATTCACTGCTTCAACCTGTCCATTTTCCTGAGGGTAATAAGAAGAAAAGTGCTCCTGCTTATACCCTAACTTTGAATCCAACTCTTCCATCATTTTATTCTAAAAGTGCCTACCATGGTTAGTGACAAGCTCTTTCGGAATGTCAAACCGAGTAAAACATTGGTTGAAAATGAAATGTGCTGCTGTCTCGCCGTCGGATTTAACCATGTGCATAGCATCTGTCCATTTTGTGAAATAATCGACAGTCACTATAATGTGATGATGCCCCCCAGCTGAAGCTGGGTTGCAATCCATAAAGTCAAGCCCCCACTTGGTGAGGGGACCTATGGTGACAATAGGATGTAACGTGGCTGGATGCAAGTGCATATTGCATGAAAACACCTAGAAAGGGTGACACTTCTTGACCGCATTAACACAATCTTTGAAAATCGACGGCCAAAAATATCCCGCTCTCAATATTTTTTGAGCTGTAGAAATTCCAGATAAATGACCACCATATGCCCCTCTGTGGCAATAATTCAACATAACCTCAGCCTCATCAAGGGTTAAACAATGAGACAAAATGGAATCTACCCCATGGAGGTATAAATTGTTATCCACTATAAGGTAGTTCTTAGCTACATGACATAATCTTCATCGCTCATCCCGTGAAAGGTGAGTAGGGACCTTCAACGTTTGCAAATATACAATGATATCCCTGTAACATGGGTCCAAATTTGAGATAAGGAAAATATGCTCATCGATAAACGTATCATCATAAACCTCTTCCTCCTCCAGACTTGTAAAATCATATATGAGCTCCACAAAGATCAACGATTTCTTCGATTTCACCGAAACAAATTCGAGATTGAAATCTTGCAAAATAACAATCCATTTATTGTATTTTCCCCCAATCATCCTTCTAGTGAGGATGAACTGAAATGAATTGATATGAGCTACAACCAAGGTTTAGAAGATTCTCCACATGGGAATAATTGATTTCCACATCAATAAGGTTTCATCTCAAATAATATATGACATGCTCATGGAGCTCCTCATCCTCCTAATCCAAAACCATACCAGCCATCTCCATGGATCCGACCAAATAAATAAAAAAATCATGGCTATAGTATGATGGAATAAGCACGGGGGTCGATGCTAAGGCTTGCTTAAGAGCATCAAAGGACTCCTGGGCTCACTCATCCCAACAAAAAGGAGTGTCAAAAGACGCATAAATCCTTTAGTCAAATTGGCAAAATTAACTACAAATCTCTGCAAGAAATTTGCCATTCCTTGCAAACACTGAAGGTGTCTAATCTTATGCGGGGGAGACAATTGAAGTATTGCCTCAAACTTTAACAGATCAACTCTTATACCCTCCCTGGATACGATGAAGCCTATCAAGCGACCAACAGTCACACAAAAGATGCACTTATGGGGATTTCAACGAACCTGGTAATTACGGCATCTTTCGAACACTAACCTCAAATGGTATGGATGACGCACTCTAAAACGAGAATGAGTAGCAAAGTCATCCAAATACACTTCGATCATCATTTTGAGATCATGAAAAATTAAGGTCATATCCAACTGAAATGTAGCTCTGGAATTTTTAAGGCCGAAAGGCATCTTTTGATATGCAAAAGTACCCCAAGGAAAAATAAATGCATTCTTATGTTGATCCTCGGGTTTGATCTGAATCTAATTATATACGAAAAAACCATCCACGAAGGAGAATATCTCACTTCTCGCACACTCATCCAAAATATGATTAATAAATGGTGTGGGAAAATTATCCTTAGGATAAGCACGATTTAAATCATAGAAATTAGTGCATATAAGGATCGCTCCCTGCTTATTATTAATCAGAATGGGATTTGAAACCCACACCATCAGGGGAACGAGATAGATAAAACTGACTTTTAACAGTTTCTCTATCTCAGCCTTAATGGTGGGTGCTTTTCTAGGATTCATGCATGCAAATGTTGTTGAACTGGCTTCACATCTGGACAGGTCTTAATCTCGTGTTCAACAATACTAGGGTCAATACCTGGCATTTCCTCGTATGACCAAGAAAATATGTAGCGAAACTCTTTAAATAGCTCGGTATACTCCTCAATCTCATCAGAGGAAAAACTCGCCCCAATGTAGACGTTGTCAACTTTTCCAGGATCATGAGAAATATTGATAGGAATAGTAGGTGATGAATTCACCATGTTCCCATCGTCCATCTCACCAGGAGAGCTCAATTGAACCACGGGACTACAAATATTTTCGCTAAGAATCTTCCTAAATTCATCATGCTCCATACGGTCGAGTTCAGGAAGAAAATATGATCGATGATGTAATTCTTCCCAAGGTGGCTCAACCCCAGGCATGGCCTCAATAATGGATTCATCTGATGGAAAAACATCGTCGAGGCAATCACGTGCATGAGAGGACTCAACTGCCCATCCAAGAAGCACATACGGGTCCTTCTCCTCTGTCTATAAAGAGGAAGGACTGGGCTCTGCAACTTGACCAAGATTTGCTTGATATGCTACCATTGTTGCAGGAAATGTCACATCCATTTCGATAGGTCCAATCGAAGGACTCAGTGAAGGAAGAATCCAAGGATCTTCCATATCGGTAGTGAGAAAATACACTGAATTCAACAAGGATGAAGCCCCACCAAAACTAGATCCGATCATAAGAACGGGTGTAGGACAGCTAAAGGTTCCCAAAAGATAGAGATACATACCCACACCCACACTCCTAGTAGCCGGCTGAGAATTATTGATAGCCGGGATATAAGTTCCCGATGATGCATTAACACTTGGATTACGGAATCACATCTGATCAATCATAATGATCTTCCCATTAAATGGAAAGCATACCACTTGAAAGAGAGAAGATGCTACGACTTGCATACTATACATCCAATTCTGCCCCAACAAAATATTGTAGTCAAGGGGCACATCAACCACCTCGACCTCAATCACGACAGTCTTCCCTCCCAATTGGACCTTAAGAGAGGGAAGAATCTTGTGTGGCCAAAATGATCTACCATCAAAAGCTGTCAACATAGGAGCGGATTGAGACAACTCGGGAGAACCCAAACCCTTCCAATATGACAAACACATAATGGAAGGAGTAGTGCCTTTGTCAATAACAATGCATTTGAAGGTCATATTAAGACACTCTACATGAATCAAAAGAGACACATAATAAGGAAAGTGAGGCTGTAGTCCCATGGTTTCAAATTTGATGATAAAACAAGAGTTATCATCATCAACCCCAAGAGCAGAAAGCAAGGCTCTCCTCTGCAGAGGACAAGTCTGAAGTACTTCAAGCGTGGACATCGCACGAGTTTGGCCCAAATCCTTGACAACGGAATAGTTCTGGGAAACTCGGGCATTAGGATTGTGCCCTGAATGCTTTAGGACTCCCTTAGGAATGTGAGGTGCAAATTCAGGTTTATCCATAGGTTTTTCAATACGCAAAGCGCTCTCAGGTGGAGCGGGTTCCTTTCCAAGGTTCGGTTGTGGCGAACCATAATCCTTCATAGTATTCACAACCTTAGTAGTGCACACCATGTTGATGCAACCATGACTAGTATTTGCCTCCGGTGGATTTTGATCTCCACCTGATGCACACTGAGGATAAATGGTCCTCGAGTTAATATTTTGATTGTTGGGTGAAGGATTAGTTAGCATGGCTGGGCCTTGTGCTATGAACCTTGAGGAATCTTCCATATGAGGGCACAAGTGAGTGAGGTGGTCCTACTTACATAAATTGCAAGGAAACTTTACCTTACATTTAGTCTGCTTGTCCCCCCTAGCATTACGAGCATTCTTGTCATTATAATTAGCATTTTTGTTCTTATTCCCACCCTTACGATTATTTTTCCCTTTTTTCTTATTCCTTCTAGGCTGCTGGTTTCCCTTCTGGTCTGACAATTGCATAGAAAGTACACTCACCATTTGGGTAGGTTGAGACGAATTCATGGCTTGTCCCGACGCGGATTGATTAATTGAAAATTGGCTCACTTGTTTCACAACCAAATCCATAGGTTTGATACTTGTATAGTCCACAATTCCATTGGCATGTGGCCCAGGCTTGATCTTGGGATCGAAGCTAGATCGCAGAGCATTAGGCATAATCTCATACAAATGTCCGGATTGAGCGTAGATCAAATCCAACTCTTGTGCCCTAAAGATTACTTGTTCCTCGTTTTGGACTCCGGATGCAGAAACATCCTTCATGATGTAAGGTAACAATGACTTGAGGAACCACTCAAGGAGAAATTTCAGTGGTATAAAGGCCTTAATCAACCGCTTTTGTCTACTCCACTCTTGAATATGATATGAGATATGTGTGGCTTTGTCTTGTTGAAATGTCAACAAGAGTTCGGTACCAACGTCATAACGTACGGGTAGCTGAAAGTGATTGAGGAAATTCATGGAAAGGTCATCAAATAAAATGTATGCCCCCCTTGGTAACTCTATATACCATTTCTCTGCAGGCCCAATGAGGGTGCATTGAAATAGCCTCAAATGGATTGAATCATCGTGGAAGGAATTGGAAGAGCACCAAAGGTGAAAAGTAGTGACATGCTCACTAGGATCTTCTCCAGCTTTGCCCTCGAACTTGGGAATGTCCGAAGGAAGCTTGTTAGGGACAGACACCTAGGTCGGGTCATGAGATACCAGATCATTCATAACTATCGATAAGTCAAGTAAGTTCAACTTTGCGAGGAAAGGGAGCCTAGGTTGAGCCAGTCTATGCCATGCTCCCTAATAGTTCTGGTTCATGTAAGGCTGATTGCTATAAATACCATGGCCTTGGCCATAATAACCTCCTCCCATTTGACCCATATAGGGTTGCATGGAAGCATTGTGATGTGGTGTACCTTGATTATGTGATGCTACAAAGCCATAAGTGGAAGATTAAGTAGGTTGTTGATACCCACACCCATAAGGTTGATAGTTTTGTCCATACTGCCGTCCATAAGACTGTCCATGAGAAGCTCCATAAGGTGTCCCATGGGATGTCCCATGAGAATTTCCATAGTTAGGGATATGTGGACCTCCTTGAGATGGACCATAAGATGATCCAAAAATATGGATATGACCTCCAGACACAACAGGAGGCACTTTATTTTGCAATACTACTGTGCGAGTAGTCGCAATACGAACATGGCTAGTAGCAATACTCTAGCCCGAAGGACCACATGAATGAGGGGGAGGAAGGGTTGTAAAAAATGCATTCAAAGGAGTAGGGTTTGAGGACGAAGGGACATGTGAAGGGATGTAAGTAGTGTTCCCAATGGTCACTAATTTCGGTTCTGGTATCCACATTTGGTTACTAACACTAGGTCTAGGACAGACATGTGAGGTTGATTCCACCGCTAGGATGTAAGGTGCAATGTGAGTAGTGCTCCCAAATCTCTCCGCATGGAAAGGAATAGGAGTGTCCCTAGGAATAGTGCTAGGTTCAACTTCTAACTTGACATGATGTGATGGATCGGGTGTAGGGATATCAGACATGCCATAACGAACATGACTAGTTCTTGTGGGTTCATAATGAGTCTCATCACCTGGTAACCAATACCAGTGACCTATGAATGAGGGATCATAACTAGAATGTGAAGGTGTTTCTGGTGAAGGATCATATACGGGAGTAGGATCTTCGTCCCCAAACTTATGAGGTGGAGAGGACATCTCTGTAATATCATCCTCATGATCTCCCATAGTGTGTGAATCAAAGTAAGAAGTAGTCCACCTAGACTGTCTATTTCTCTCTCCCAAAGGAGGAGGAGACATGGAAGGTGGAAGTCTTGCTAAACGATGAGAATGATGAAGGGTCGCGCCTGAATCCACAATGACTCAAAAAATGAAAAGAATCGATCTAATTACGCAAACCCTAGGCAAATTAGTGTGCACAAAGCATACATCTATAAAATGTAAATCCAAATTGCAAGCAAACAAGGGTAGGATATGTGAGCTCCTGAATGAAGCAGGTATGTATCGCCTTGGAGAGGCTTGAGACTCCAATACATAACAAGTGGAGGTTTGTAACCAATTATAGTGGTCCTCAGCTTCAAAGCATATAGTGACTCTCTTGTCCGACCCCTACTTGGCCAGGACACCTACAAAATAACCTCTTCGAAGTACCCCCTGATAACGTGGGTAAGGAAACTAAGGTCACCTCAATATAATCAATGCTTAGGCGGACAGTCGCAAGCGGGATTGACCGTATGGGTAGCGTATCAAAGCCTGAAAATCTTAAAAGATCCCCCATATATGAATATAATCCTGGAAATATCTTCGGTGCTACTCAGTTACAACCAGGGGTCATCCCAATCATAACCGCTCACATTGCCTCGTGCTTAACTCCCTTGTAAGAGAAGGATCCTAAGAAACACTAATTATATAAACAAATTTCACACTTTCACCTGGACATACACATAAATGTTTCATTTAGTGGTCTTGGATAAAGTACTCACAATGAACTATTCCAAGACCCTAAAAGGTAATCTTGTTGGTGCACCCATTTTTTAGAATTTGATAAATCATCCCCAATTTGCAATAGACACCAAGCTGGATTTATGTGCGTGCAGATTTCTAACACTAGATAGCTATAAGTGTGTTCATTTGCATGTTGTTTCTTAAAACTTAGTGTTTAAGAAATAGTGTAGTTTAGGTCTACTGAGTTTGAGTTGTTAAAGGGTTCATTTTTGTCTAAAATTGTAGCTGAAACTTATCACCAAACTGATTCTGAATTTTTGAAGGCCGAAACTAGTATTTACATAGATGATGGTTCAACAGCTTTGACTCCAGTGTTAGTAGGCGATTGTTTGTATGGTTCTAATGGGGGAGACTCACGAACAGTGATTTTGAAGGTTGGAGAAGGTATAGTGACTGCCACACTACTTATATTAAGTGTTAATTACACTGTAATCCCATCTTATATAAAATGTGTAACATGTTATAAATTATGAGGTGTTACATTTCCTATAACTATTCAGACTCTAGAGCCATTCTTTTACCAAAAAAATATACAGGATGGAACATATACAAAATTGTGCTTTGATTTGCTAAGGTACAAATCATGTTATCCTTTTATTATTTGGACTATTATGATCTAGGTTAGATTTTGTTGGGCTCACAACACTATTAAAAGGCACTTATTTTTAGCCATAGAAAATGCTTTGCCTTGAATTGAAATGGTCACCAGTTCAATATGTTTTCTTGTTCATACCACGATTTAGATGACCCCTAAATTGAATTTATTTGACATCAGAACATTTTATATAAATATGTTCATTGTCAGTGTAAGTTTGCATTGATTGGTTGCATGATCTGTCACCATAAGCTTAACTTGGATGCCTACTAACAAATAGACAATGTCTATAGAGATTTGTCTTTGCCTATTTTTCTTATTGTTTAAACTATAACTTATGCTGGTTCAATTATTTCGAACGATTTTTTATCTCACTGACAAGGCCTCTTTACACTGCTTATGGAGAAGAGGTGGATCTATCTTTTAAATTGGAACCTATCGTTTAAGTTTTAATGGACGACAAACCTAGAAATAAGCTTCATCTACTCACACAATTCAGTGATATGTTTTTCTAGTATGTTGTCACTGCCATACAGTAATCTACCTGAAGGCTACACCAACAATATCCAATATTTTTAAACAACCCACTAGAGTTTGAACATGGGTCATTCTAAGAATAATTGGTCCAAGTAGCTGCTTAAACACAATCCCATGGAAAATAAGAGGCAGATTGTATCTGTCTATGTAGTATAATATTCCCAATGATAGATTTAAGAAAAATAACATATGAGAAAAAATATTTGCTTGTTCAACATGTTATTAAGATGTGCCATATAATGCAATTTGTGTGTAAATTTCCATGAAATAGACTATCTTTCAATAGTTGTCTATTTATCTACTCTACTATCAACCCAAGTCACTTGACATGGAGACATGCATGTCTGAGATGGGACATGTAGATTCCCGAAACAGGACATGTTGGGACTCACATATGTATAAAATTAAAAAATATTAAAAGTAACAAAATAAAATATAGACATAAAGATGTAACCTTTTGTGAACATTTATAAAATAAAACTACATCAAACACACCATGTTTATTGACATGTCAGGACAAATCTGTACACATTGCTTGAACATTCTATAGTGTCAGACTTGTTGAGAGTCGAGATGTGCACTGTTGAATTGTTGACATATGTGGGACAAGTTCCCACTAGTGTCTGACACTGGGACAGTGACACTGCAAGTGTCTTACGCATGACATGCAGGGGTGATGGGAATTTTCTAGTGAGGTGAGCTAGCTATCAATATGTTTTCCTTTTGAGCTTAATGTGCAAATATAGAAAGTATTACAAGCTTCCCTTAGGATAATATCTTTAAGTTACTTTTTACAACCAAGGTATATTCATGTAATTTTTAGAAATGAGAACTAACTAAATGAGCAATACAGAACATGAAATATCAAGTTTTGGAAAATCAAATCTTTTTAACACTAATGAAGAAGACTTCAAGGGACATTGATTTTTGATAGGCCATCTTTGTTGTCCTCTTTTTTTTTTCTCAAAGGATATATTGTTTCTATTTATTCCATGATTCTACATCTTGGGAGGTTTTATCATGTATAGTGGTGCAGCCTTGGATAGAATACAAATATTTTGAATGAAATTGTTTATGCCATAAATTGTTCCCAGACTACAAGAGAACAAGCCAACATAATCTCAAGAATTTCAATAAAACAAAATAGGGATTTTAGGGTTTCCAAGGTTTTTTGGTTGAGAAGTTTGATGAAAAGAGGGAATGCATTCATAAATCCAAATAAAAACTATATCATAAGCATAGAAAAAATGAGATCCATAACATAATAACTATTATCCAACAGAAAACAACATTGAGGTTCATCCACAAATGGCAAGCACTCCAAGTATAAAAACTTTAAACCAACAATGAAATTACCAACTGAGTAGCTAAAACAAGCTATAAATGAAGCTGAAGAACAAACTGAAAGGTAAATAGAGCATATATTTCATAATCAGTCTTTCAAATACACATAAGAGTCATTTACTTAGCTTATGAACAAGTCTGAAGACCTCCTCTTCCCAGCCAAAAAATCAAACCATCTATTTTCTTTGTGAAGTACATTAATACCATCCTTCAAAATTGGTTAAGGAACTAAACGCTAACTTATTTTTAGTCTCCTCATTGAAATAGTTTCATTTAGATAATATTACAAAAATGAAACAACTTTCAAAACTTAACTAATAACTGTTTATCTTAACAAGTTTTACAGATCTTTAGCTACTTCAGCTAGCAAGGCTATCCCTTCTAGGGCTTGGGATTTTCTTCTGGCCTTCAGTTGATCTGCTTCCATATCTACAATCTTTCCAATTAGTTCTTCATTTTGTTGCTGCAGATCCTTGATGGTTTGTTTCAACATTGTAAATTGACCTTCTGTATTCCTCTTTCTTTTCAATGTCTCTCTTGAAACTACAATCAGCTCCCGATAGTGGCTATTCACCTCATCCAAATCCTCTTTGAGTCTCCTATTTGCCTTGACCAAGCCATCATTTGTCTCCTACATATATTCCACCTGATACTTATATTATTTCACACTTCTCTGTAAATTCTCTTTTTCTGAATCAAAGGTTTTATTTCCTATTGTGGTTTGCATCTCATTTGGAAGCCATGGAATGTTTAATATCTTATATATTTCTTCATCTTCTGGAAACAATTCTGTAGGAGTTTTAGAAAAACTTAGTTGTTATTCAGTCTCAGCTTCACATGGAACCTTTTCCTCAACCATCACGTTCTTTTCTAAGTAAGAAGCCTTTATCTCACCTTCTTGTTGTTCCTACAACAACTGACTTCGAACCTCTATAAATATATCAGATAGTTTGGTATCAGTTAGGACAGACTCTCTTTCTGATTCCATTGGCCTTTTACGCTTACTGTCATCCTTATCATCATTCAATTTTTCATCAGATGAAGAATCATCTATTGCTGTTACTCTTTCTTTGTTCAATTTAGGGTTCAACAACTTCTTCATATTCAGTCTGAGCTTGTTTCTAGGTCTAGTTTTTGGTCTCCACACATGAGCAATCTCCCCCAACATTTTGAAAGTCTTACCCTGATGGGTAACTGAGGAAAATTCAACAAATTTTAATTTCTTTCTCTTTGGCAATGCTACCTCATTACCCAGGCTGTGAGATTCCTTTTTAGTACAAACCCTAGTTGCATCAATGATCGGGACTTTATCATCCTCAAATAGGCATTTCTCATCTTCTGATAGAACTGTGATTGGACTTTGTCTTTGAACTCCAATATCCTCTTTCTCATCTAAAATTTTCTCTGCAGGTACAATCTTTTCAGCAAAAATTGTCTCTGGTGGTACATCATTTTCAACAGGCTCGGTCTTCTTATTATCTGACTACAAATGTTAACTCTCATTTTCATTAAGGTGTTGTTTAGATTCAAAGTCTTCATTTGCATGATCTGAAACTTCCTCTAATTTAACCATGTCTTCATCTTTGACCTTTACCTTTTTCCTAAGCTTTCTAATCAAGGTATTTCCTTTGTCAGCTTGTTTTCTATGAGACTGTCATTCTTGACCATTTTGAAAACCTAACCAGAAAAGGAAATAATCCCAAGTGTTTCCCCTACTCTGCAAAATAGTGTTTGTGTCGAGTTTGATAAGTCCATGGTGGAAAATGGACTGTTTAGTATGATTTTGGTGCTCCTTAATTCTGCAAGACATCTTCTTCAGAATCTTCAGAAAGAAGAAGGGAAAGTTCATCTTGGACTCATTACTGAGATGCTAAATAAATCTAAAGTGGTATTTGAAAACAAAGGCATACCTGGCCTCACAGGTAATATAACTCTGTAAAACATTTATGGGCTCTATCCATTCAGGCTTGAAGTTATGAATGCGTACACCTTTACCCCAATTTGCAATTACACTAGGAAGTAAGTAATTTTGTGCATTGAAGGTGAATGGGACCTTCTTAAACCATAATTCTCCCTCATTATTGATGCCTGTTGCCTTAGCAACCAACTCCTTAGTCAATTTGAATCGTAAAGTATAAAAAGACACAATGTCTTTATCATAGCACTGAGCAAATTTATGAGAGACCTTTGCATGATATCCATCAATCGTTTTGAAGAATGTCAACCATCCCGCATTAGAAAATAATTCTGCACATTCTGGGAAATTATCTATCCAACTTAGGTCAGTGGGCTCAGTTCTATTTGTTTTTCCACTTTTCTTCATGTTTACTATGGTTTTAAAAGTACTTGTCAATATCCCTCAGTATGTCTATCCTCAAATTATAACAGTCTGCCCTAACACACAGTTCAGGGAATATTTTGTGCCAAATTCGAACAGTTTGACCTAATCACATAGTTCAGGGACCTCCATGGTTCTGCCTTGAAGTTTACTATTTTAAATGATGAATACTTGGATATATTTTCCAATAATTCATCATTCATAGTCTATTAGGTGAAAAAACTCATATCCTTCCTTCAAATTTTAACCTTAGGATTTTATTAGAAAAAACCCCAAATTAAACAAACCCTAGCAAATGCCACGTGGGGCACCTGCTCAGAAGATCAATACAAGTGCTGGAATGCAATCACTTCAATGTTTAGGTGTCGAATTTCACGTTCCACCTATCTTTAACTATCCAGACCACTTCAAACAAACGCTGCTGGAAAGCCCTAATTCCTCATTTAGTTGTAAAAACCCATAATTTTCAGTGGTGTACTCTCACCATGACCTTCAATATCCTCTGTATCCTTCAGATAAAGAACATAATCCCGAAAAACTCTGCCTCGTTCTACTCGCTGCCATTATTCACCCTAGATTGCATGCAATCGCCACGATCTACTTCATATGATGCTCATCCACCTGTTTCAATGATAAACTTTGCAGGACATGTATCAAATACAACACATGATGTGATTAACACGTCAGGGACAAGACACCCAAAAAAATCGGACTAAAAAATGATGATTTTGGCATTCACAACTTTCTTGTAGCGCTCTAGTGTATTAATTTTGCTCTTGTGCTACAAGAAAGTCTAATCACATAATTTCACATCATTAGGCCACTAATAAAGTTTAAGACTTGGTTTATATGCTTAATTTCAACCTTACTGTTATTTATAAACCATTTAATCCATATATACATTATAAAACCCTTCAAGAATGAAGTCTAAGCAAAATTTATAAAAGCATGCTTAAAAATAAGAAAAATCAAAATCATGAAAAATTAAAAGCTTGAACTCAAAATTAACCTATATAAACAAAATTTCCTAGAAGCAAAAATACTAGCAAGGTTGAAAAACGTAAATAAAAGCATAAAACTAAAGAATACAAAATCATGACCTAACATCTGGCTCCTACTGCGGGATGAAGTCCTCCTTGTGAGGCTTCAAGAACCTATAGAACAATGCCTTCTTTACTACTACCTGCTAATCTGCAAAATTTCCATTAGGTTCTGGAGTCCTTATTGTGTTTTACTCACACCGGTATATATAATGAAAACTAAAATTCCCCTCAAAAACTATAGAAATGCTTGAGGAATCGTCCATTAACTGGATTTGACAATTCCTCACCCTCCAAAATATTTAGAACAAAAGTGTTATTTTCCAAAAACTTAGATACCAGGAAAGGGCCAAACCAGAGGTTATCAAATTTGCCATGTTTCCCTTTTTTTCTCTTTCCTAGCATCCCACCTTAGAACCATGTCACCTATTGAGAAAGTATTATCTTTGATTTTCCTGTCAAATCTCTCTTTTATCTTCAATCTGTATAGCTGTGCCTTTTCTTCCACTTTTTCTCTATTCTGCTGCAACTCTATCATTGCATAGATCCTTCTCTACATATCATTAGGTTCTTCCAGACAATCCTGAAAAAAATTCATCACTGGGATACCCAAATGGACAGGAAAAACTACATCTGTACCATATACTAATTGGAAAGGAGAAGTTCCAATTGTTTGCTTGACTATTATTCTGTCAGCCCATAATGCATATTTCAGCATAGAATCCCATGATCTCTTATTATGCTTCAGCAATTTTCTGATACTCTGAATGATATTTTTATTGGAAGACTCAGCTAAACCATTACCTTGAAGATAGTAAGGAGTTGAATGTTTCAACAAGATGCCATTCTTTTCACAAAATGCTCCCATTGCCTTAGACTTAAAATCCTTTGCATTATCTGTTACTATTCTCTAAGGACACCCAAACCTACTGAGAATATTTTCTTCAATAAACTCCATAATCACTTTATCTATGGCATTCTTGGTGGGGACAGATTTCACCCATTTGGTAAAGAAGTCTGTTGCAGTCAAAATCCACATGTGTTGTCTTGAGGAAGATGGACTTATCTCTCCTATAAAGTCCAGACCCCACTGCTGGAAAGGGGCACTTACTACAATTGGTTTTAAAGGTAATGCCAACAATTTTTGTTTACCAGCAAACGTATGACAAGGGATGCAAGCTCTTACCTGCTGATATACATCTACAAATAAAGAGGGCCAATAGTATCCAACTCTTAATATTTTCTATGTTGTTTCTTTCCAATACTTGTGACCCCCACAAGCACCCTAATGAGATTTAGAAATCGCTCCTTCAATTTCAGGTTTATCTAAGCATTTGAGTATAATACCCCGTGGATCCTTCTAAAATAGTTGTTGTTCTACCAAACAGTACTTAGTAATTCTTAGCTTCAAAGATATAGCATCTTTTATTTCTAAGTGTTTAGGATATTGCAAATACAACAGAAAATACACAATGTCTACATACCATGTAGATGTTGAATAAAAGTCCATAATCTTTTCTTTCTCTAGCTCTGCTTGATTTTCTTCCTAAGCTTGCTCTTCTTCCATCAAATGCAATCCTAAATCTTAGCAATTTGATTCATCCAATAGCTTATCTAAACCTTGTCCCTTCACTAGTTTGGTAGGTCTGATATCTACATCATACTCCATGATTTTAGAAATCCACTTACCTCTTCTTCCCTCATTGTCAGGATGTGTCAAAACATCTTTTACAGCAGCATTAGGCACATATGAAATAACTTTGGAATGCAAAACATAGATTATGAAAAATTTCAAAGCTTTTACCAAAGAGAGCCTGTTTTTCCAAGATGTTGTATTTTAATTTAGAACCTCTAAGAGTTTTGCTGAAGAATGCAATAGGTTTCTCAAAACCATCCTTATTCTTCTACAATAGAACAACAGCCAACGTGTCTTCAGATGCAAAGGAAAATGTTAGAAATTCCTTGGTAAAATCTGGACTTACTAATACAGGAGTTTCGATAAGAGCCATCTTAATTTTCTCAAATGAGTTCTTTGCTTTAGTGGTCCACTTGACTTCTTGATCCTTCTTTAGCATGGTTGTAATATGCTAGATAGTCTCAACAAAGTTTGGTATAAACCAATGCAGAAAGTTGATTTTACCAATGAAAGATTGAACATCTTTTTTACTCCTTGGAAAACTTATGTTCAATATTGCTTTCACCCTTTCTGGGTCAATCCTTATACCATCAGCAGAAACCAAATGACCCAGTAATTTTCCTTCTTGTACAACAAAGTGTGACTTCTTTGGACTCAAGGATAAACCAAATTTTCTGCATTTTAGGAAAGTTTGTTTCAAATGCTTTAGATGTTCATCATCTGATTGTGAAAATATAGTAATATCATCTAGGTAAATTACCACAACCTTGTCCTTTTCCCCAACAAAGACTATATCCATAGCCCTTTGAAAAGTTGCTCTAGTGTTCATTAAACCAAAAGGCATCTTATCATACATGAAAGTTCCCCAGGGAATAGTAAAAGCTGTTTTTTCTTTATCATCAGGATGCATAGAAATTTTATTGTATCCTGAGAAGCCATCAATCGTAGAAATCCTCTATGCCCCAACAACCGTCTACAATATTTGCTCAATTTTATGCAGAGGATAATTATCCTTTAGTGAAGATCTATTCAAGTAGCTAAATTCAACACACAGTCTGATTTCCCCATTCTTTTTCCTAATAGGAACTAGATTAGCCACCCATGAAGAGTACCTGAGAGGAACAATGATATTGGCATCTAATAACTTAACTTCTTTTTCAATAACAAGAAACAAGGCTGGATTAATTCTCCTCAATTTCTGATGAAAGGGTTTAACATTTGGTTTTAGAGGTACTTTATGTTGTATAATTGCAGTATCATATGCTCTCAATTCTTCATAAGACCATGCAAAGACATCAACATGTTCCTTTAACAATTTAATGTGCCTTTTTCTCTGTTCTGCTGTAAGTGCTTTCGAAATCTTCACCATTCTAGGATGTTTTGCAGTACCAATGTTACAATCCACCACATTCTCTTCTGAAGACTGTACAACAGGTTTTAGAGGTGCATCATCTTTTGAAAATATCCTTTCTAAGGGTACAAAACCTTTTGGGATAAAATTACCTTTTAGTTCAATAATATTGTGGCCAACAACTTCATTTTCAGCAATCTCTTCAACATCTTCATCTTCATCATCTTCTTCTTGATCAATCAAGGAATTAGAAAAATCATGTGTAAGCTCCAAAAATATTTTAATTTCAATGTCATATTCAAACAGTCTCCACTACTTTACATTATTAGGTACAGAATATCTGTACCTAACCTCAATGGGATACCTCAACTATGTGGTTTTGGGAATTCTAAAATGTGTAGCTGCTAAAGCCAATGAATCAGCAGTCTGATTATGATCCCTTGGAATATAGGTAATGTTAAAAGCTATAAAATAATTGTTGATCATGTCCCATACCTCATTTTGGTATACTTTCAGCAAATCCCGTTTCACTTGATAGTTGTTCCTCACTTGCTGAACAACTAACATGGAGTCTCCATATGCAAAAATCTGTTGAATGCCCAAATATTTAGTATCCTTCAAACCTAACAGCAAAGCTTCATATTCAGCAATATTATTTGTAGTAATAAATTCTAATTTATACATCATCTTTAGTGTTTCACCACCATGGGATATGAGAAGAACCCCTGCTCTAGCACCTTATTTGCAAGATGATCCATTAAAGTATAATTGCCAAAGCTCATCTTCTTGTTCCTTACTACGTTTAACTAGCTGTTCCTTTTCAACCTATAAAAAACCAGCAGTATTGTCATCATCACTAAAATGTAACATGAAAGTACCCAAATCTTTATCAACAACATACAGAGGATGGTTTGTAGGGTTCTTGTCATCTGTCACAATATAGGAAAATTGAAGCTCTCTGTACAGCCTTGTGTTTTCTCCTCCAAACACAGGAATAGTAGCATATGATAAATCCATTTGTAAATTTCCACCAACTTTATTTGGCCAAGACCTAGAGAGAAGTAATCCAAATTTAGGTGTAATATCTTCTACTACGACATCCATGATTACACTTTTCATTGGTAACTAAGCCAAAATGACAACCATGTATTTAATCACACCCAAACACTTTACAACTCGTGAATCAAAAGCATACAGATCATGATAAGGTTTGGTTATACTCAGACCTAAAGCCTCCATGATAGCCTTTGGCATTAGGTTATGTGATGCTCCTGAATCTAAAAGAAAGTTATGTATCATTTGTTCATGGACTATCAGTGTAATGTAAAATGGAGGTGAAGCACCTGCTTCATTTTTAGTTTTTTCAACCAAAGTTGATCCAATAAAGATCTTGGGATTTTCTTCTTCTAGATTGACTGTATCGGAAAGAGGCTGATTGTTTGTTGAACCAATCATTTTAAGAACTGATTCTTTGTATGAATTATTTTTCATTAATTCAGTAAAAGGCATAGGAATCTTTATTTTGCCTAGTTCATTTTCCAGATTAAAATTTTGCACAGTCTTATTTACCTCTTCAACCTCCATACTCTTCTTTTTCTTATCCTGAATTTGTTTTTTCTCTGACACAAGATCAGATTGTTGTTTAGTAGGTACAACTACCTTCTTCATTGGGTTTTGTACTACTTGTTTTAGGCCTGAACTCAAATTGAAAGTCTTCTTTGGTTTACTCTGATAGACATCAGCAGTTACAACAGTCATTTTCAGATTCAAATCATCTTTTGTTTCAAACATATCAGCATCATAGTATTCCGCATTTAAAAATTCTTCTTCAGTAACAAAACCCTCAGTCAATTGTTCTCGAAAATAGTTCATATCCTGATCTGTGTCTTCAAGTAACACTTCCTCTTAAATCTCTTCTTCATCAACAACATTGTTTTCAAGAGGTGGGGGTACCCTTTGATCCTTAGTCTCTCTCCTTTCTCACTGTATATCATTATTTCTTCATTCTCTAGGTATGAAGCAAGGAGCAAACTGTCTTCTGAATTGGTTCTGATTGTTAGGGTTTCTTTCACCTTCTTGAACAGGCTTGTTTGAATTTATTTATAGTTCTAATTTGTTTAATTTTGCAGTCAAGATCTTCACTAGCTTGTCCATTTCATCAATTTTACCTTCTGCAAAATGGGATGTTGAAACCCCTGTAGTTGCTTTCTTCTTACCTTTCCTATCATACATCTGTTGAGCTGTTTCCTTCTTCAATATATTGGAAGCCAATATATTAGAATCAACCTCTAACATTGCATCCTGCATGTTCAATAAAGAAACGGGTCTTCTTTCTCTTAGTAGTAAGGAAAATTCATGGTTGAAAGTATTTGCATATGTGAGGTTTGTAGATGTTTCTGAAGGTTTTATTTTTGCAGGAATTTCGCCATACATTTTATTGAATCTCTTTGAAAAGTCTGCAATGGTTTCATCCTTCTTTCTCCTAAGGGCTCCAATCTCAGTTATATAATAAGTATGATCTTTGGTTTCACCCCATTGTCTCATGAAGAGGTCCTGAAGATCTTCTATGATGGTGATAGAATTTGCAAGCAGCTCCCTAAACCATTTTCTGAAATCTCCATCAAGGCTCTGCACAAACATTCTCATCCATACATCCTTAGCTTCAATATTCTGGTTATCAACTTAATTGAGAAAGGATTCCTAGTGTTCCTGAGCTGTAGTTTAACCCTATCCATTAAACCTAGGTAGACATTTCTGATAATCACCTCCAGGAACTGCATTCAAAGGGTGAGGCAAAACTAATGGTGCATACCTTGCTGTAACCATTCAGTCCATCATATCTATAGGCTGATTTTGGGCTACCATTTTAAGGTTGACTGACTTTAGTGATGGAGAGATTTGACTGGAACTTGGTTGAAAAGGGGTTTTACCAACTTTCACATGAAATAGAGGAATTTTACCAGGAGATACTGTTTTTTCCTTTTTGAAGAATTGAGGATCAGTTAAAACTTGAAAGTTACTGACAGGAATTATAGGCTTCATCCAAGGTGAAGTTTCTTCTTCTTTTCTCAAAAATATATAGGTGATGAAATATCCAACTGATCAGGGTTATATAGGGTTGGTGATGACTGAGACCTCCTAATCTTCCTTGCTATTTTCAGTATCCATTCTGGGTCAGAAGCACCCAATTGCAAAGGTGAAATAGGTATGTTTCTAGTTCCAATTCCCCTATTAGCCACTGTGACAAACTGGTGAAAAGTAGTCTTTAAGATTTGTTGGTTTTAGTTCACCTCTTAAACCAGTGAAATGAAAAGTATCCCAGGGAAAAATATGTTTTCAAATTCGTTCCTCGGCAATGGCACCAAAGATGTTTATGCCAGAAATTATTCCCAGACTACAAGAGAACAAGCCAACATAATCTCAAGAATTTCAATAAAACGAAATAGGGTTTTTTGGTTGATAAGTTTGATGACAAGAGGGAATGAATTCATAAATCCAAATAAACACTAAATCATAAGCATAGAAAAAATGAGATGCATAACATAATAACCATTATCCAATAGAAAACAACACTAAGGTTCATCCACAAATGGCAAGCACTCCAAGTATAAAAACTTTAAACCAGCAATGAAATTACCAACTGAGTAGCTAAAACAAGCTATAAATGAAGCCATAGAACAAACTGAAGGGTAAATAGAGTATATATTTCATAATCAGTATTTCAAATACACATAAGAGTCAATTACTTAGCTGATGAAAAAGTCTGTAGACCTCCTCTTGCTAGCAAAAAAATCAAACCATCTATTCTCTTTGTGACTTACATTAATACTATCCTTCAAAATTGGTTAAGGAACTAAACCCTAACTGCTTCTTAGTCTCCTCATCGAAATAGTTTCATTTAGATAATATTACAAAAATGAAATAACTTTCAAAGCTTAAATAATAACTGTTTATCTTAACAAGTTTTACAAATCTTTAGTTGCTTCAGCTAACAAGGCTATCCATTCTAGGGCTTGGGGTTTTCTTCTGGCCTTCAGTTGATCTACTTCCATATCTGCAATCTTTCCAGCTAGTTCTTCATTTTACTGCTGTAGATCCTTGATGGTTTGTTTCAACATTGTAAATTGACCTTCTGTCTTCCTCTTTCTTTTCAATGCCTCTCTTGAAAATGCAATCAGCTCCTGATAGTGGCTATTCACCTCATCCAAATCCTCTCTGAGTCTTCTATTTTCCATGACCAAGCCATCATTTGTCTCCTACATATATTCCACCTGATACTTATATTCTTTCACACTTCTCTGTAAATTCTCTGTTTTTGAATCAAAGGTTTTATTTCCTATTGTGGTTTGCATCTCATTTGTAAGCCATGGAATGTTTAATCTCTTATAAATGTTGTTCATCTTCTAGCAACAATTCTGTAGGAGTTTCAGGAAAACGTTGGTGTTCTTCAGTCTCATCTTCACATGGAACCTTTTCCTCAACCATCACCTTCTTTTCTAAGTAAGAAGCCTTTATCTCACCTTCTTGTTGTTCCTGCAACAACTAATTTCAAACCTCTAGAAATACATCAGATAGTTTGGTATCAGTTAGGACATAATCTATTTGTGATTCCATTGGCCTTTTACCCTTATTTTCATCCGTATCATCATTCAATTTTTCATCAGATAAAGAACGATCTATCACTGTTACTCTTTCTTTGTTCAATTTAGTGTTCAACAACTTCTTCATATTTGTCTGAGCTTGTTTCTAGGTCTAGTTTTTGGTCTCCACATAGGATCAATCTCCCCCGACATTTTGAAAGTCTTACCCTGATGGGTAACTAAGGAAAATTCAACAACTTTGAATTTCTTTATCTTTGGTAATGCTACCTCATCACCGAGGATGTGAAATTCCTTTTTAGTACAAACCCTAGTTGCATCAATTATAGGGACTTTATCATCCTCAAACATGCATTTCTCATCTTCTGATAGAACTGTGATTGGAATTTGTCTTTGAACTCCAATATCCTCTTTCTCATCTGGAATTTTCTCTGTAGGTACAATCTTTTCAGCAAAAATTGTCTTTGCTGGTACATCATTTTCAACAGGCTCAGTCTTCTTATTATTTGACTACAAATATTTGCTCTCATTGTCATTAAGGTGTTGTTTAGATTCAAAGTCTTCATTTTCATGATCCGAAACTTCCTCTATAATAACCCTGTCTTCATCTTTGACCTTTACCTTTTTCTTGAGCTTTTTGATCAAGGTCTGTCCTTTGTCAGCTTGTCTTATGTGAGACTATCTTTCATGACCATTTTGAAAACCTGACCAGAAAAGGAAATACTCCCAAGTGTTTCCCCTACTCTGCAAAAAATGTTTATGATGAGTTTGATAAGTCCATGGTGGAAAATGTACTATTTAGTATGATTTTGGTGCTCCTTAATTCTGCAAGACATCTTCTGCAGAGTCTTGTTGGCTTGATTTTATGAATCAAAGCCAATAAGGAGGTTTTGTCCACACAATCAGCTTGAAGTAGCGTCCGATGTGTTTGGATTAACAAAACCTCGCAGGTTATGGTCCTGCTACCAGCTAGTTTGTCTCTTAAGGAGAACTTAAAACCATCAAAATCTAACCTATTCTAATATTTATCCTACCTAATTACCTAAAATATCCTAAGGTTGCTTTCTTAAGGAAATACTTCGATTTTTGGGAAGTTTTCTAAATATGAAAACTTATGTAAAGTATGCAGAATGATTTAACAGTGCTAAATCAACTTAAAAATAAAATTTAAAACTAATTAATCTATCTATCCTATTTAACCCTATCTTAGCTGAGAGCAAATTTGAGACTATATTAATTATTAATCAATAACAAAAAAACTGGAGTGTGATCGAAACAAACATATTTAAATCACAACAAAAGCCACTCTGCTAAAATAGAAATGAAATCTAACCTGTAAACACATAGTTAATTTCAATTTCCTAAAATTGATTAATAATTAATGATCAAGATAGTCATTTGAATTTGAAATAATGCTTATTTAAAGTCACTGTTAACATACAAATGAAATTTTAAATAAACAGAAAAGTATATCATTAAAACTTATGTTTATAGNATCAAAACTCTTCACTTATATACTACTAAGAGTCAGTTTTTTGCTAAAAAAGTTGCCTGCTACATTATAGGGACTATTTAACCAAAAGGGCATCTAATTACACCTATTACTAGAAATAGAAATCAACTGGCCTAAGTCGAGGTATCTCAGAAAGTTCTTGACTATTGATAAAATTCCATCTTGTAACAAATCAGCCACATCTTCATGCCATCGTATAACCACATCCTGTATTTCTGGAAAAGGGTGATGATAAAGCTTCCTGCATTAAATTCAATCAACGCATCATATTAAAATCAATTTAACACAGCTAACAGAAATAACTTAAAATTATAAATGCATGCCTGTTAAATCTCTGATTTTACAGGCATGCAAAATCTAAATGACCATTACCTGTTATGCTGTGACATATGAGATGAGAAAACCATTCAATTTTCATTATAAAGAGCGACTACTCTTCTAGCTTCGACTAGTTTAGCCTTCAACCTGATAATTTTAATATTTTGTTTTTCAATTCGGTCTAGTAGCAGCTGATTTGTACTTAAAATTGATTTCTTGGACTTTTTGTATTGATTCTTTTTAATGTTCACCTTTTTCCACCTATCAATCCATTCTAGCAATTATTTTCTGAAAGTTTTGTTTTCTTCTTCCAATAAGGTTGTACTTGATAGACACTGTTTGAGCTTTCCTCTGAACTCTGTGATTTTATCTTGATAGACATTGCCTAACACCTTTTGCAGAGTTTCGTCTTCTTTATTTACCTAAGGAGAATGAGGATTGTCGCTATGCTGACTGTGTAATGGTTCAAGATCTATGACGTTTGCATTTTTTTTGACTGGATGCCTTCGACATCATCTGATTGCACATCACTTCCCTGCGCAATAGCAGAATTCCCTACATCTGTTGTATTAGGGGCAGACAACGGAATATCATCCTCAATATTTACAACTGTAGGTTTAGTAGCTGTAGATTTGGAAGTCTGTTGATCAGCCCTATATCCTGGAATCGAATGAAGATTATGCATGCTCCTTGTGACTCTTCGTGAAAATGATAAGTTTTCAAAACCCAACCCTTCTTTGTCACAACAAACCTGAGCCAAATGATTTAACTTATACATAGAATATTTATTGCATTCATCAGGTTTATCAATTTCACCTTCGGCTAATCCTTCTTTTAGTTTTGCAGGATTGCCATCATTCTTACTAGGTTCGGGTTTATCCAATATTTCCCTAGAATCGCAAGGAACTGAAACCCTATCAGCACTTTCATTAATCTCATTATCTATGGGCATGTTTACGACCTCTGGTTCCTTAACCTCTGAGCTATTAACCTCAGGATTTGTGACCTTTCGTCTTCTACGAGTTCGGGGAGATGGATTGGGCCAGTACTGTGTAGGTCCCAATTGACAATCAACTAGAAACTTATCCCATGACACACCTTTAGCAGATAATTGGAATTGCAGTAATATTTTTATCAACCCATGGTGACAAAGACTACTGTCAGGGTTATTGAAATTCCTTACAGACTGTGACATTTTCTTAAGGCTTTTCCAAAGATAGAAGGGCAAATTAAGTTTACAACCCTTTACTGCTAATAGTAACCGTAAATGATACAAGTGCAAATGGGAATAGCGTCCACAACAGGTTACGTACCTTACTAAGATTTCATAGTAAACTCTCCATTCAGACTTTAGAAATTTCACAGGTACGCCTATCCTCAGCTTCGTTTTATCTGGTAATGGCATTAACAAAGCCAAACACTTCTTCTTGTTGACCATAGTGCCCTTAAACCAGCGTTCTCCCACTTGTGGGAGTTTCGTGGCTTCAGCAATTTTATCTTCGTTGATAACAAATTTGAAACCCCCAATTTGCACCCTGTCATCTTCAAAACTCTTTGCGAACATCTTAGTAATTTCCACATGGTGACCATCAAAACACCTAAAGAAATTTACCCATCCCATTTTCTCGAATTTCTTGGCAGCTTCCTAGTTAGCTTCAATAAGTTCAAACCCTGAAATCTCAAAACGATTCAGAGGAGACATGATTTCTCCTGCACTTTCTGGGATTCGTCGCGAAATGAATGGGGAAGTGAAAACAGAGGGAATAGGTATCCATACACACGACATGATGGATAACCTTCACATGCTTCAAATCTAATCGGAGATCTAATCTCTGAATCTGCCATTTTAGCGGGATTTCAAGTAGTGATAAATGTTACAACTTCACACTACACCATGATTTATGCCAGTTTATCTACGTTTAACCATGCCTGTTAGTGATAACCACTAACTTGGCGAACGACGACTGATAGAATCATCATTGCAACCATCGATTATTGACAGTGGTTCATAACTAATAGGTACAACGACGTAATTTGAAATGACTGTTACCATTTAACACTGTCAACACGATATTACCATATGCATACAACTGTCGACTCTGTCAAGGGGTGAAAGCCACGTTTTCATACCATCTCATCGATCCGAATGATTGATCATTTATCAATTTGACAATTGGTTTATTACATGGCCAGCTAATCCAAACAATCATCCCTATTTTATCATGTTACGTAATGGTATGAAGGGCCAGCTAATCCAAACAATCATCCACATAAATTCATTTTGATGATTTCAATAATTTAATGAAAATTTAAGAAACTTATCTGACAGTTGTCTAAAAGCCAAGTTTTATGATCAAGTTTCTTTCAGCTCTAGAATCATTAAATCACTTTTCCTTTGATTGAGAGTACCTTCAGAATCAATGATTATGAAGGCGCGCTTTCATAACTTTGAATTGATAAATCACATGGAGAGCTGATCTCTCTTCATTTGGTCAAAAAATGAAGAGGTTGTTGCTGGCTGCCAACAAGTCTTCAGAAAGAATAAGGGAAACTTCATCTTGGACTCATTACTAAGATGTTGAAGAAATATAAAGTGGTATTTAAAAAAAAAGGCATGCCTGCCCTCACAGGTAATATAACTATGTAAAACTTTTATGGGCTCTATCCATTCAGGCTTGAAGTTATGAATGGGTACACCTTTACCCCAATCTGCATTTACACCAGGAAGTAAGTAATTTTCTGCATTGAAGGTGAATGGGAACTTATTAAACCATAATTCTCCCTCATTCTTGATGCCTATTGCCTCAACAACCAACTCCTTAGTCAATTTGAATTGTAAAGTATCAAAAGACACAATGTCTTTATCATAGCACTGAGCAAATTTATGAGAGACCTCTGCATGATATCCATCAATCTTTTTGAATAATTTCAACCATCCTGCATTAGAAAATAATTATGCACATTCTAGGAAATTATCTATCCAACTTAGGTCAGTAGGCTTAGTTCTATTTACTTTTCCACTTTTCTTCATTTTTACTATGGTTTTAACAGTACTTGTCAATATCCCTGAGTCTGTCTATCTTCAAATTATAACAGTCTTCCCTAACACACAGTTTAGGGAATCTTCGATGCCAAATTGCAACAGTTTGACCTAAGTACAGAGTTCAGGGACCTCCACAGTTCTTCCTTGAAGTTTACTATTTTAAACGATGAATACTTGGATATATTTGCTAATAATTCATCATTCATAGTCTATTAGGTGAAAAAACTCATATCCTTCCTTCAAATTTTAACCTTAGGATTTTATCAGAAAAAACCCCAAATTAAACAAACCCTAGAAAATGCCATGCGAGGCACCTGCTCAGAAGATCAATACAAGTGCTGGAATGCAATCACTTCAATGTTTAGGTGTCGAATTTCACGTTCCACCTATCTCTAACTATCCAGACCACTTCAAACAATCGCTGCTGGAAATCCCTAATTCCTCATTCAGTTGTAAAAACCCTCAATTTTCAATAGTATGCTCTTGCCACGACCTTCAATATCCTACGTATCCTTCAGATAAAGAACATACTCCCGAAAAACTCTATCGTGTTCTACTTGCTGTCATCATTCACCCTGGATTGCATGCAATCACGATGATATACTTCATATGATGCTCATCCACTTGTTTCAATGATAAGCTTTGCAGGACACGTATCAAATACAATAAATGATGTGATTAACACCTCAAGGACAAGACACCCAAAAAAATTGTACTGAAAAATGATGATTTTGGCACTCGCAGCTTTCTTTTAGCGCTCTAGTGGATTAATTTTGCTCTTGGGCTATAAGAAAGTCTAATCACATAATTTCACATCATTAGGCCACTCATAAAGTTTAAGACTTGGTTTATATGCTTAATATTGACCTTAGTGTTATTTATAAACCATTTAATCCATATATACATTATAAAACCCTTCAAGAATGAAATCTAAGCAAAATTTATAAAAGCAAGCTTAAAAATATGAAAAATCAAAATCATGAAAAATTAAAAGCTTGAACTCAAAATTAACCTATATAAACAAAATTTCCTAGAAGCAAAAATACTAGGAAGGTTGAAAAACATAAATAAAGGCATAAAACTAAGGAAGACAAAACCATGACCTAACAGAACCTATATAGAGTTGGAAACACGAGCAGATGATCTATTCTACTAGTCACATGTGAAGGAAGGCCTAGATCACATTGTTTTCTTCTATTTGCCCATTTATAATTTTTTTGCATGTGCTTGACTAATTCTGTTCATACATATCCTTGATATGTACTAATACTTGCTTGGTTTGGAGAAAAATGGGTCATAGCATTAACTGAATGGATATTTAGTTTTAACATTGAGGAATCATGTACATTGTTTCCCATGTTTCGCATAACGTGTTCACTTAATTTTTCATGAGGGTTTATGGGTTGGTTTCTGAGTTTTCTGGGCAAGTCTAAAGTATGATGTTGTCTTTTTCTCAGTTTTAAAATGAATGATGGGAAATCCATGCCACCTGTGGACAATGAAAGGAAATGAATAGCCCCTTGACCTCATATCTGGGCAGTTTCGGGCCCTATAACGACAAGTTACAACAATAATTAAGCCAATATGTGTATTGTTTTGAACATTATTAATGGGTGTGTTTCACCTTCTAGTAGCCTCAACATTCAATTTGGGCCTTTTTGTGGATATGAGGAAGTTATGGGCACAAGTTAGGACTATCCATGATGTCCTCCACAATGAGGTATGGAAAAAATAAGAGAAGAAATCTTGGTTGCGCTAACTGGAGTTTGGACCTCAAGCCCCAAGCCATGAGGCAATAAGTGTAGCTGTTAAAAATTTAGTCCAGTTAGGTGCAGTGGTTTGTGGCCAGAATGGCCTAAACAAATTAGCTGAATCTGGTTTGAATCTCATCAAATTGGGTGTAGACCTTGATTAGGGATTTTTAGTATTGTCGGTGGAGAGCTGTTGGGTCGACAGCTGTTGCAAATGCAAATTGATTGTTTAGTTTTCTATATATTTTTTGATGTTGACAGTATTGATTCGAGACCTTATAGTTTGTATTTGTCTCACTCTTCCCTAGAACTACCTATCTTTCTCCCTCTCAAGTATGGCTCTAATAATGAATTTTCAATAGTTCCCAAAGAATCAAGCAAATCTGATAACATGCATGGACCACTGATACGTGGTGTGAGACCTATTTCATCTAATGGAGTTACAGGAAGGGATCCTGATGGAGTAGCAGTTGCAAGTACTATTAGAATAGACCACGGGAAAGCTACAGGAAGTTCTGTACTGAAAGAGGCCAAGGATCTGAAACACCACAGACAGATTGAAGGTTTGCTTGACATTAATTATCCTTATTGCTCCATCTATACATAGCCTAAAATTATTCTTGTGATTTGATGCAATCCAATGTTTAAAATGCTAACTCCCTTAGAAGTCTAACATAGTTGCAATAGATGTTGTAGACTATGGGAGGTAGCGACCTTGAAATCACTAGTCATTACTTTCAAGTTGCTTTAAAATTTCTTCATGGTGCTTCATTATTAGAGCCTTGCAATTATGACAATGCAAAGCATGGAGAAACAACTCAGGATATGAAGGCGTATACAGATACTTCTAGGATATGTGAATAAGTCTCATAAGATATTAGAGTTTGAGTTGAAAGTTTTATCCATTTTTTTCATTAGTCAATCTGGATGCAAGCACACTTTTTTAGCTTTATTTTTGGAAATTTCTCAGGAAATTTTGAAATATAGTCACACTGATTCCAATATTGATATGTTAGCTTCTCTATTACCTTTACAGGTTTTGTGCCTTAACATATGAGAGAAATAAAGAAATGGCAGTTGTTACTTAGGCATATAAATTCATGGGGGTAGTGCACATGAGGGTTGTGATGTATAAAACTTCATGTTTAGACATCAATGTTCGAGTTAGAGAGAAGAAGAAACATGCCTGAGAGATATGATAGAAATTTTGTTCAAAATACTTTAAAGGCCATCAAGAAGATTGAGGAAGTTCTTGTTTGTAGGGAGGCTAAATTATGGGAGAACAGGTTTGTCTCATTCTTTTCAACTTTCCTTGTAAAAGAGTCAAGGGATAATAATTGAAAATTAACTAATTCGTTATCTTCTAATTGTTGTTTCTTATAGCACCTATGTGTCCAAATATGGTAGAACCACCATACAACATTTGTATGCTCTCAAATCTTACCTTTGTCGTGGTGATTTGTTTTCTTGTCTTTATTACTTTTCATGTGGTGCACTTCCAAAGTTCTAATGGTTCTGATAATTATTTGTATCAGTCTAGTTGTGGCTATATCTAAGGCAAGTTGGCCAGAGATAAACTTACAAACATGATTGAATGTTTCACACTAATTTTCATATAAAATGTGTCAACTATAATGTTAGGTATGCTTTTATTATTTCATTAAAATCTTTTTGAAATATGTGTTGAAATTATTTTGCTTGCTTATATTGGAATCCTTCAAACTTCTATAAAAATATGTTTCATTTTCTAGAATTGGCTGATATGGTAGCTTATGCATTGCAACACTCAGTCTGAAATTGTTTTATGAATGGCAATGTTTTTTTACCTTATTTGACTTTTACTTTGCTTGGTTTCATATAATGATATTTTTCTCATATATTTAGGCACACCAAGATATATTCCATAAATTGGTTGACTTAATTGGTATCACATCCATCACAAAGGTATTTCATTCTCTCTGATAACATAAATGTATATTCCGTATAGAGAAAATTCTACATAGCTCTCAGGAATTAGTTTATCATAAATACTAGTTACTGGTAAGTTGTAATAGTAATATTTATATAGTTTGTAAATTGCTTTCTATCATGAATTTGTTTGAATATCATCATTGTCAAGCAATAACAACTTCTTAAAGGGTGCTAGCTCAATGGTAGAGGGCCTTCCTAATGATAGGCAAGAGGTTGGTGGTTCAATTCCTCTTTGCCCTATCATAAATTTGTGACTACAAAAATGACTAAATTCACATATATATGACTATTACTAGCTAATTTTCCATATCTTAGTCATATTTAGCATAGAAAATAATATGTTATCATCTAGTAGTTTATTTAGTCGTATATTTGGTCATTAATTGTTGCAATCAGTGACTAAATCAGTGACTAAATCATTGACTATCAATGACGAAATCATTGACTATCAATGACTAAATCAATGACTAATAATTCAAGCTATTAATGACTAAGTGAAATACGACTAGCTATAAGATAGTGGAAATTAGCTACTATTAGTCGCCGACTCAAAATTAGTCATTTATAGCCTGATTTTAGTCATTTTTAGGTATTAATTTCTTATTTTGTAATAGTGCAATGTACTCTCATTTGTGGAGCATGTAAGCTCTCCAAAATTCTAAAATTTTAGCCAAGGGGGAAACAAGGGGGGAATTTATAATCCCAAGCAATCTCTTTCCCTACCAACACTAGCCCAGGAGATACAATGTTTCCTCAAAACACACCTTCAGGAGCCCTAAAAAAACATATTAAAGAAACATAACAATCTAACTAATGAAAGGAAGCCTCAACAAATTATCCTAGCCCCAAAATAGACATTAACATCATCAGTACCCCTTTAATGGCACTATGGACTTCCCTTTGTTGGTTTTTTTTAACCCTAGGGTTGGTACATAGGTATCTTAGGGGTTGATCGTTGGGTCACATGACACCACACTTGTTCCTTTGCACCAGTGACCTTACTGTCAGCTATGATACCTTGGTGTCTCTTCCTTGTCACCTTATGCACCCTATTGGTCACTATGCAGACTGGTTCTCTCTCTCCTTGGTCTCCTTCCTCAGAGGAAGCCATCTTTTAGCCATGTTGTCTTTCTAGGTAGGCAGGTGGGACATAAAATGGAATTTGGCACCATTAAGATGATTCCACATAGAGTAACAACAAAAAAGACATTACATGAATTCATTTATAGAGTTGGTGTTATTTAAGGAGTATCACCTTAATGTGTTGCAATTATGGGTTTTCCTTTTTCGATGTGTTTCACCCTTCAAGTCTAAATTTTAAAAATTCATCACCAAGTACTCATAATACATATATCATCACAACTATCAATGATTATTGTTGTAGTGTATTTGTATTCATTGCAGCTTCACAAATTAGCTTCCATACTAGGATTTTTTATACATGTTATTTTCCATATGGATAAGTGGAAGGTTCATTCCACTTTGTTGGAATACTTCAAATCAATATTGGTGAAAAGAGAATTGAGGCCTAAGTAACAATTTCATTCCATGCCTTTCCAAATATATATGATATTATCTAGAAAAAAAATCCCCTTTGATAAATCCACTTTACTTAGGGTGAGTGAACTTTGGGAAGGTGTGTGTGACTTTGAGCATAATATATTTGGGTGATATATTGTATGAGCTATGTATAACTTGAAGCATGTAAATATTAATGAAGTACTAAGTTTCTTCATAATATTGAATGAGAATTTGTCCAACATGGTAATTTCATTAAATATTTACACTGGAGTCATGGAAAACTTATATAGAGTCAATGATTTATCACACATTGATTGTTAGAACACTTGTTAGAATTCACCAAACGTGGGGATATTTTAGCTTCTTTCAGGAAACGAAGCTCAAATCTGGGCAATTTTTTGCCAATTTCAAGGTAGACATTTAACAAAAAAAACATGTTGTGCATCAAAATAGTGATTAAAGGCCCTATAAGTCTAATTTTGGAAATTTTTTGAGATGATGGCAACAATAAACCTAATTTTGGGTTGAACTATGCACAAATAAAACATAAAATAAAACATTTGGGAACATTCTTTGAAAACCCACAATTTCCCTAAAACTTTAACATGATTATTCCCTAGCATTGTTGATAGGGTTTGTTGGTGAGTCTTGACACCGTTGTTGGAGGCCTTCCATTCTAGCTTGGTTTTTTTGGTGAGGCTTGACACACTTATTGGAGGCCTAGAATTTTACTAGGATTTACCTTTGAGGATTGGCACACATGTTTGAGAAACCTAGAACTTGTCTTGGGTTTCTCCTTCATGATGACGTGCCTTTTTCATGGTTCTTGTGGTCAACTAGGGTTTATCCATAGGGTTTTGTGTGACAACTCCTTTGTCTCTTCAGTTATAAAGAACTAGTGCTTATAGTATCTTTGGAGGTCTACATTTACATTGCAATTGTTTAGTGTTTCCTATGATCTAGGGTTTGGTCTACTACTCCTTAGTGATAGCGCTCTTGATATGACGCTTAAAGAAATGAAGCTAAAATCTAGTAACCTTTTGACAAGTTTCTAGGAAGACCTTTTCCCAAAAAAACATGTTTTGCATCAAAATAATGGTAAAATGTACTATAACTCCATTTTTAAAAAAATTTGGCTTCATGGTAGTAAAAAATATAATTATGGGTTGACCTGTGCACACCTACAACAAAAAATCAACAAATATGGGCACATTCTTTGAAAACCCATCATTTCCCTAAACATTTAAAATGATTATGCCCTATCATTCTTATTAGGGTGTTTTTTATGAGGCTTGATGCACTTGTTGGATTACTACCATTTTGGCTTGGGTTTGTTGGTGGGGCTTGATGCACTTGTTGGAGGCCTAAGACTTAGGATAGGGTTTGTTCATGAGGCTTGATTCACTTGTTGGAGGCCTAACATTTGAATAGGGAATACCTTCAAGGATTGTTTCACATGCTTGAGGGACCTAAAAACTGTCTAGTGTTTGTCCTTAATGATGATGCACCTTGTTCATGGCAATTGTTGTGAGCTAGGGTTTATCTGTAGGATATGGTATGACAAATCCATTGTCTCTTCAGTTATGGAGCACTACTGGTTGCATTATCTATGGTTGTATACATTAATAACACACTTGTTTAGTTATACATATGGGCTAGGGTATGGCTCTACTATTCCTTGGTGATGGCACACTTGATATGAGGTTTAAAGAAATGAATCTCAAATATCATCATTTTTTCACCACTTTCTAGGAACTCCTTCACCCATAAAAACAACATGTTGTGCATCAAAATACTGGTAAAATGCACTGCAAATCCATTTATATATAGTTTTTTATTTCATGGCAACATTAAACCTAATTCTGGGTTGACCTGTGCACACATACAACAGAAGATCAACAAATCTGAGAACATTATTTGAAAACCCATAATTACCATAAAATTTTAACATGATTATGCCCTATAATTATTGCTAGGGTTTGTTAGTGAGGCTTGATGTGCTTGGTGGAGGCATACCATTGTGGATTAGATTTTTTGGTGTTCACAATTGATTTGTAGTAGTATCTAGGAGCCAACAGGATGCTCACAATTCGATATTACACACAATTATGCATAAAAACAATAGAAAGAGTGAAATTAACACACACAAATATATTCAATAACTGATAGTATTATGACTATATAAATTGTAAATATGTCTAGATAAATTTTATATTACATTAGGTATAAACCGTTAGCCTTTAGAGGCCATATGGATGCATACAAGTGCCAGGCTAGATTTGACCTCGAACCATCCCTAGGTGGACCAACGAGCTTGAAAACCATTCCAAATGGTCACGAATGATAGTGGGAATGTGGATGGAGCATGCTGAGACATAAATTAGGTAAATATAGGCATGGGTGAGTACATGGGTGAGTGGGAGTGGCTCTAAGAAGCAATAAATGCCCAAGGAGAGCAAAAACCACCACAAAAATGCACTAGCGCCTATGGTGAAACATATTTCTTAGCTTTAAGGGATGGGGAGTGCACCAATATTGATATGGAATTAATGATGTCTCCTAGAAGTATAACTGATCAAAGTGGAGTGCCTCAACTGTAGTAAACGAGTCCAAAACACCTAATAGACCAAGGTTGATCAACATAGCCTATGTTTTGGACTATGTAACATAGCATAAAAGCCGATGAAATGTATCATATGTGTGTGATAAAGGTACTAAGGTGGATTAGTGCCGTAAACCACCCCCCCCCCCCCCCCCCCC
>LPNX010606113.1:84501-150935 GCA_001517045.1 Pseudotsuga menziesii
AATAAATTTTGATATCCTTGGTTTGGAGGTTGGTTTTCATGGTTATTTTGGATGGTTGTTGAGTATGGTTGTTCATACTTTTGAATTTCCTTGGTTTCCACTACTTGGATTTGTACTTAACCTACATATAAATCTTGATGGTGAATGGCGATATCTTGATGGCCTATGGGGTCTAGATTACCATTGAACTTGGTAGTGGGGTGGAAGAGGAAGTATGTGGTGAGGAATAGAGTTTTGGATTCTCAAGATGATACTTGAGTTATTCTTCAATACACCTCTATGGTAGATCTATGGCCTCAGCTCGGGGGTGGCATGTCAAAGTGAGATTTGGCTTGGCAATGCAAAAGGCTGGGTGGAATGTGGTCTAGATGATGCCAGTTGCGCATTGACAAGATAAGTGATTTATTTCATTTTTAGTTAATTTACTTGGATATGATATGATTTATTCATGGATGCACATGAAATTTTTTATGAAACATATGAGTTATTTGTTTCTCATAGAATTCAATCTATTTATGCAAGTAAATTTTATGAAGGAATTGGAAAGTAGTTTTTGGGATTTTGTGCACAAACTATTTGAGAAAGTAATCATTTGGTACCTCTGCTACATAACTGATATTTCTTCCCCTTTTCATTTTATACTGTGTATTTTGATGGTGCAACATCCTCGGAATGGTTTAAGACACTTCTCTTTGGTGCTTTTACCTTTTATTCAAAAACTAGTTCTTCGATCACACTGTTTGGCATAGTTTGGAGAATTATCACATGAAGTGTTTGTAAAAAATACTGAGTGTTAATTTTATTTTTATATCTGATAAATAATATTTAAATTTTTGTGAGAATGTGAGGATAAATCTTCTTGGTATTTTTGGGGAAATGTCTATCAAAATTCTAGATCAATTTCCAATTTCTAGCTCCTTCAATGGAATTGTTTTGAGTAGATTTGTGACTTTGCATATGAAGTGTTTGAAAAACTTTTAGAATGAGATATAAATATGTTATGAATGATAAATGATGTTATATATATTTGGAATTTCATTTGAATTATTCTATGATCTATGGATTTAAATATTGTAGTGATTCCTAGAATTACTAGTCAATTTGAATGCGTAGAATTAACTTATTTTGTGGATTGTTTAATGGAATATGTATGGGTGGAAAGATACAGCCCTGTGATTTTAATTTATCCATGATATGATTTACATGAGCTAAAATATTCATATATCTCTCTTTATTTGGCATTTGGAAAGCTCAATTGAAAACTATGTACATTGAAGTGAAATTGGCAAATAGTTTTGGATTCGAATCTCTGTTTTTGGTAAAAGATGAATGTACATCCATATGCTCCCTTATTGGTGATTTACTTGTGCTGTAGAATGACATTTCCAGATATTTTCCTTCACCTCTGTGTGCCTCGAAACTCGGTATGATTGTTTTGATTGAATTCCTGGCAGTGTTTATTAACTAGTTGTATTGATTGCACTTGAAATATCCTTCGTTTATGTACTCAGATCTGATCTACAAAAGTACTTTATTTGTTGTACATGCATGCTTAAATATGTGTATAATGGATATAGGTACAATTTTTGGTTTTTTGGCATGGTTGTGTGTCGCATTCGTGCAAGACTAGCTATTAGTATTGAACAACTAGTTAACTAGTTCTCGTGGAACCGTTTTCATAATTACTATGTTTAATTAGTTTAAAAATGGTAATTAGCCCCGATTTACATGTTATTAGGTGTTAATTAGTCATTGTAATTGATAAAAAGTGGTTAAGTTATAAACAAATGAAATTATAATAAGTATTGTCAATTATGCGCTAATTGTCATTAAGTATCGTAATTGGAACACTAATTACTAATTAATCATGATTATGAGTAAATGGCATTTAGATGTGGAATTTATGTTTGAATCGGATTGGAATGGATATGTGATGTTTCTAGAAGGTGTTATTAATCCTTTCCATCCCTTTTATTAGACATTTGAATAAATATTGAATGTATTTTAATGTATTTGTAATTAAAGGGACTTTGTGATGAAACACATATTGAAAAATGAATTTTAATATTTGTTTAACTAATCCATTGCGACAAAATTATCTAATTAGGATTAGAGAGCTAATGATATGTCCCTTGGTCCCATTGATATCCCCAGGGAACATTACAAGTGGTATCAGAGCTTAGTTTCCAACACTGTGGTTGTTGGGCCTTCTACAAATTTATTATGTTATGTATATGTGGATTTGGAGTTTACAAATGTGCTTAGTAAAATTAATTTATCCTCCCTTATGTTAATATAAGAATAAGAAACCTCACTTCAGAGATTACTTCTTTGTATTCCTTAGAATGAATTAACATTGAATGTTGGTTGTTCAATGATTCATTGGTAATTACTATGTGGTGCATGTCTAATAATTGACTTTGACTTGATTGGTTGATGTATTCAAGATGATGTATTCTGATCGATGTATTGTGATCATTGTATTATCCTTGATGAATCTTGGTTGATGTATTCTGATTTTGTGTTTTGATTAATGTATTCCATTTGATTTATGTTGGTTGATGTATTATGATTGGTGTATTATGATAATTGTACTTTTCTTGATGAATCCCAGTTAATGTATTCTGATTGTGTATTCTAATTGATGTATGATGGCTGATATATTGTGGTTGATGTGCTTTGATTGATGTACTATGATTTATGCTCATAGGGTTAGTTGATGCATGTATGGTTGTCCTTGGTTGATATTACATGATCTATATATGATTGATATACGTTGAGATATTATGAATTGATCGACGATGTAGTTATGAATGATGTATGCATGAGGGTCGTTGTATGATTTATATCAGTTGATTAATAATGTATTTTGAGTGATCTCTAAGAAGAATTATGCTTTGTGTTGAGATGAAAGGTAATAGGTTGTTATGGCCTTTCTGGTTCTTAGTTAGATTAGAACTGTTGCATATAACTTCGGTTTGCTTGTTACATTAAAATGAAAAATTATTTCGGTGATCTTTGAAAATATTTATCCTTGTGATATTTTCTAAAAGTATCTTGATAGGGTATCCTTGTAGTATATCAAATACCTTTGTTGAAATGCAATAGATGATATGGCTCAGGAAATGGTCAGAGATTCATAATTTATGTGTGTGTGTGTGTGTGTAATCCTTGGTGTCTGCTACAATTTGATGATCCCATTACTGAGATAACTGTGTGTACATTCTTGTTTGGCATCTAAATTGATTTGGGGAATGGAAATTGATTCTATACTTTCTTGATAAACCTAGTGTGTGGAGGAACCTCACAGACCAATCTAGAAGGCTGGTTTTCTTCTTTGCATACCCTGAATAGCACTGGAAGGGAAGGCATGGCCTGAGGGATTGTGTATCAGAGAAGGGAATGCTTCCTTTTATTGGGTGTGTAATTGTTTAGAATTCAGGCTAGATCTAGTGTGGGTGTTCATAGCTCTAGGTTTGATCTCACTAGCTTAGAAATCTATCTTTCCACCTCCTTGGCAACCTGATAAAACCAACTGGAAGGATGGCTTGGATGGTAGCCTGATAAAACCATCTGTTGGCTTGGCTGTGTCTAATGTGAATTTGGATAAGTGTAAATCATTGCCTATGTAAGCCTAATAAACCCAACTGGAAGGATGGCTTGGCTGGTAGCCTAATAAACCCATCTGTTGGCTTGGTTGTGTCTCATGTGAATTTGGATAAGTGTAAACCACTGCCTATGTAAGCATGATAAAATCAACTGGAAGGATGGATTGGTTGGTAGCCTGATAAACCCATATGTTTACTTGATTGTGTCTCATGTGAATTTGGATAAGTGTAAACCACTTCCTGTGTAAGCGTGATAAACCCAACTGGAAGGATGGCTTGGCTAGTAGCCTGATAAACCCATATGTTGGCTTGGTTGCGTCTCATGTGAATTCAGCTAAGTGTAAACCACTGCCTATGTAAGTTTGATAAAACCAATTGTGTTGGCTTGACTGAATTTTATTGTATCCTTGGCTATGGGTGAAGTTTTCTAGTATTCCTTATTCCTTGGGGAAATCATTCCCAGCTCATGCGCGTCAGTGCTGTTGAGAGATTAAAGAGCACACTGGCATATGGTTGGGTGGAACATTGCAGTGAAATAGCTGGTTACAGGACAAGCTTCTTTCAAGATATGCATTCCCTTGTATCTTATTTCCGTAACTGTATTTTGTTTATGAATTACTATGAACATGTTGGATGCTTGAATGTATGATTTTTCTTTGGTTGTATGGTGATAATGTATGCATCTGTGTATATTTAAGTCCATGCATTTTTATATTATTTTCATGGGGATTAGATTTCCCATGTTGATAGATGTTAGTCTCGTCCTCTCCGCCGAGTAGAGGGGTGGGGACGTGGTAGTGCTATCAGTATATGCATTTCATATTATTGAAATTGATTAGAATAAGATTTCGTTAGATGTGTTTCAAGTATTTGTTGAAGAAGTATCTAATCTCAAGTACCTTGCATATACTGAAGTATTTCTTGTAATTAATTAGAAAAATTATTTTTTTGAAAGATGTATTTTAAGAATCTTATTGAACACTATAAATGTTTACTACTAGCCATGTGTCTATTGGGAATGTGAAAAAGTATCCTTGTTAAATAAGCATCTCTATTTCATGTATCTTTGTTGAATAATATGGTTTAGCTAGTGGGACTGAGTTCCTAGATTCCCTCATAGAATATTCTAGTATCCATTCTAGAGAGGTAGTCTAGTGGATTTTAACCCCTCTTCTTACGTCGTATCACTCTACTAGTCCAGGTTCTCATACAGGAAGCCAGGAAATGAGATGGTGATCCCATAGGAAGTAGAGATGGACATGAAAGTAGTAATGGGAAGCATTGAGGTTCTCAGAAGAGGTAGTTCTGAGAGTTACTAAACTGATTGTGCTCTTCTTATGGGAGGAACGTTGTCTCATTGAAGCTAGTTGCCAAAATTTGAGATAAGTGTTCTCTCATGTGCTATTCATGTTATTGTATTTTGTATAGGTTCCATGGTGATTGATTTATGCTATCATTATGTTAATGTTTTAGTAGTTAAAGACTAATCTTATATTATGTATCGTACATTTGTATACTTGATGTTAATCATATGGTTGATTGAAATGTGATTTTTAGGTGAATGTATCTTTGTTAAAATTTGAAGACCCTGTAATGGGGATTGAATATTGACCCTTGCTACTAGTCTTGGTTCTCACACAGGAAGCCAAAAAATGGGATGGTGAAATCTTTAGGAACAAGTTAAGTGAAAGGAGTCACATCCCATAGGTAGTGGAGATAGATGGGAAAGTAGTAATGGGAAATATTGTTGTTTCTGGGAAGAGGAGTTTTGAGAAATACTACTTGAAAATTGAATGTAGTGATCCCTTTGAAAGTTGTAAAAGCATGTATGTATTATGCATCGAGGACGATGCATGGCTTAAGGGGGAGGGGATCTAATACCATGTGTATTAAGACCCGGACATATGTAATTTGTAATTGTTTATTATTGTGGCACAGGGTGCTAGAAAAAGGGTATTTAAGGACCTAGAGACACTATTATTATTTTTGTAAATAATTAATTAATGAAAACAACTGGCACATCGAGGACCACTAAAAGAGTATGGGAGGCCTAGATCCACAATGTGAGGGGGAATGGGGACATTCCTAGCACTTTAGAACTTGTTTGGTTGATGTTGTTCCATATTTATTCCTTAGTGGCTTTATTAATTAATGATCACCCAAGCATTGTACAAATGACCCAACTTTTGATTAATTTATCCTATGTTGGTATTATTGAGCCTAAATCATGATTTAGTGGGCCTCCTTAGTGTTTGGGTGGATGCCACTTGTTCATTGATCCATTTGGTGGTTTTGTAACTCCTTGTGTGAATATTTCTATAACTCTTGTGTAAATCCTTCTTTAACCCCCCTTTTCTATTTTGGGAAGATGCCTTCGCTTGTGTGACACCTCACCTCACTAATTTTGAGTTGGGTGGAGTGGATTGGAGTCATTCTCCTTGAAATTTTGAATTGCTTGGGTTGGATTAGAGTTAACCTATTGTGGTTGATTTAACCCCCATTGGATTGACTCAAGTTGGCTTACCATGGTTTTATTTTGACCCATTGAGTTAGAATTACCTTATTTGTTCTATAAATACATGTTTGATATCCTTGGTTTAGCGGTTTTTTTTCACGGTTCTTTTGGATGGTTGTTGATTATGGTTGTTAATACTTTTGATTTTCCTTTATTTCCACTACCTGGATTTGTCCTTAACCTACACATAAATCCTGATGGTGAATGGCGATATCTTGATGGCCTATGGGGTCTGGATTTCCATTGCACCTGGTAGTGGTGTGGAAGAGGGAGTATGTGGTGAGGAATAGAGTTTAGGATTCTCAAGCTGATACTTGAGTTATTCTTTAGTGCACCTTTATTGTGGATCTATGGCCTCATCTTAGGGGTGGCCTCTCAAAGTGAGATCTAGCTTAGTAGTGCCAAAGGCTAGGTGAAATGTGGTCTGAATGATGCCACTTGTGCATTGATAAGCTAAGTCATTTATCTCATGTTTATTTAATTTACTTGGATATGATATGATTTATTTATGGATGCACATGAAATGTTTGATGAAACGTATGAGTTATTTGTGGAAGTATTTTGTCATAGAATTCAATCTATTTATGCAAGTAAATTTTATGAAGGAATTGGAAACTAGTTTTTGGGATTTTGTGCAAAACTTGTTTGAGAAAGTAATAATTTGGTACCTCTGCTAAATAATTGATATTTATTCCCCTTTTCATTATATACTATATATTTTTATAGTGAAGCATCCTCGGAATGGTTTAAGACACTTCTCTTTGGTGCTTTTACCTTTTATTCGAAAACTAGTTCTTTGGTCAGACTCTTTGGCATAGTTTGGAGAATTATCACATGAAGTGTTTATAAAACTTATTGAGTGTTATTTTTATGTTTATATTTGATAAATAATATTGAAATGTGTGTGATAATGTGAGGATAAATATTCTTGGTATTGTTGGGGAAATTTCTACCGAAATTCTAGATCAATTTCCAATTTCTACCTCCTTCAATGGAATTGTTTTGAGTAGATTTGTGACTTTGCATATGAAGTGTTTGAAAAAATGTTAGAATGAGATATAAATCTGTTATGAATAATAAAACATGTTATATAGAGTTGGAATTTCATTTTAATTATTCTATGATCTGTGGATTTAAACATTCTAGTGATTCCTAGAATTACTAGTCAATTCAGATGAGTAGAATTAACTTATTTTATGGATTGTTTAATGGAATCTATATGGATGGAAAGATACAGAAATATGACTGTAATTTATACCTGATATGATTTACATGAGCTAAAATATTCATATATCTCTCTTTATTTGGCATTTGGAAATCTTAATTGAAAACTATGTACATTGCAGCGAAATTGGCAGATAGTTTTTGGATTCGAATATCTATTTTTGGTAAAAGATGAATGTACAGCCATATTCCATGTTATTTTTGCTTTAATTGTGCTATATAATTATATTTCCATATATGTTCCTTCACCTCTATGTGCCTTGAAACTCAGTACAATTGGTTTGATTGAATTCCCAGCAGTGTTTATTAACTAGTTGTATTGATTGCACCTGAAATATCCTTCGTTTATGAAATCGAATATGATCTGCAAATGTAATTTATTTTTCTGTACATGCATGATTAAATATATTTATAAATTTTGTAGGTTCACTTTTTTTGGTCGTTGGTATGGTTGTGTGTCGACTTCGTGCAAGACTAGTTGTTAGTATTGAGCAACTAGTTAACTAGTTCTCGTAGAATCATTTTCATAATTGCTATGTTTAATTAGTTGGAAAATGGTAATTAGCCCTGATTTACATGTTATTAGGTGTTAATTATCCATTGTACTTGATAAAAATTGGTTAAGTGATAAACAAATGAAATTATAATAAGTACCGTCAATTATGCGCTAATTGTCATTTAGTGTCATAATTGGAACACTAATTACTAATTATTCATGATTAAGAGTAAATGGCATTTAGATGTGGAATTTATGCTTGAATTGGATTGGAATGGATATGTGATGTTTCTAGAAGGTATTAGTAATCCTTTCCATCCCTTGGATCAGACATTTGAATAAATATTGAATTTATTTTAATTTATTTGTAATTAAAGGGACTTTGTCATGACACAAATATTGAAAAATGAATTTTAATATTTTTTTAACTAATCCATTGTGATAAAATTATCTAATTAGCATTAGAGAGCTAATGATATGTTCCTTGGTCCCATTGATATCCCCAAGGGACATTACACTCTCTGATCTTCTGTCATGGGTTCTTCTTCTACTCGACTCTATTGTCGATCCGTACACAATATGGATCGACTCGATCTTATCTACGACTCTACTATTCTTAACTCTTCAACTTTATTTTTGATCTACACATAGTTTGGATCGAATCAATATCCTCTACATTTTTGTGCACATAGCTACAAAATCTTCAACTCTTCTTACCTACAAAAAATAGTAACACACTCTATAACTAAGCAACTAATAGAGGACATGTTTTTGGAACTAAGGAACCTGCATAAAGAAGAAACCCGCACACAAACTAGGTTCTTATTTGTTATAGACTCTTAAATGTCTCTTTTAGCTGACCTCATTTATTTATCCTGATAAACTATCATTCCTATTCTAATGACACTTGTCATGAGGTACTGTTGACCCAAAATACAAGATTATTTTATTACTTAAAGCATGTATGACTCACACCAACTCTAGTCGACTTCAAACCCATGATATTCCTTAAGCTATCATTTCCAGTTGTTGCACACTGTCTAATGTACTCAATCTCCTTTACATTTTTATGCACACAGCTGAAGACTCTTCAACACTTCTTACAGAAACAAAAAAACTAATGCACTCTATAACTAAGAAACAAACAGAGGACACATATTTGGAAGTAAGGAAAATGCATAAAGAAGAAACCCACAAACAGACTGGGTTCTTCTTTCTTACAGACTCATACATGTTTCTCTCAGCCAGCTTCATTTACTTAGTCGACAGGTTTTAATTCCTATCCTAATGACACTTGTCAGTAGACACTATTAACCCAAAATATAAGATTTTTTTATTCCTTATAGCATGTATGACTCCTGCCGACTATAGCTGACCTCATACCCATGATATTCCTTGAGCTATCATTTTCAGTTACTGCACACCGTCTAACATGTTCTCTTCCATTGCAACTGATATCCATTACATCTTTTCCTTATGTCATGGATTCCCTTCTTGCGCGAACTCTTCCTTTGCTAACTCTTCCTCTTTCACGTACTCTTTTCTATCACAGATTCCTCTACTACTCTTCTTTCCTTAGGTTCCTATCCCTTATATTCTTTTGTTCTTATTTTGTTTTCTTTTCTTGCATCTCCTTCTCCTTCTTCATTCAGTTCTGTCACAACTCCTTCTCCTTCCTTTGACAAAATTTTTCACCTTCTAGACCATAATTCTATCTGAATTCTACATATCTTTTCCTAGGGAAAATAGACCCCCAACACTCAATTGTGGCTTGTCTAGAGCCATGCAGCACTACTCTTCAACTTCAACAGTTGTGACGACTTTACCTTGAAAATATTGGAATATTTTCAGAATTTCTTATGTCTCGCGTTGCACATCCTCTCCTTCCTTGTGCAATTGTTCCCCAAGGTTAGAACTGATGTATTTCAACGTTACCATTCCTATGGACTCTCCTTTTATTTGCACGTTATGATGTATAGGATGAATAATTCCTATAACTTGTTATGCTTCAACATGCAACTCTACAACTTTGTCGGTCCTTTGTTGTTGTTGAGTGCACAACACTATGACTTGCTGCTACAAATTATTCATGTTTTCTACCTTATCCATTTTCTCTACTAAGGGTAGTTTATTCATCTCATTCTTAGTTGGTTTACCTCATTGGCATGTGCAATTAAGAAAAGAGTCAAATAATAATTCTTGTGCATTTACTCATAGATACATCGTGCATCTGATTATGCCGATTCTCCAATGCTTCGTCAAAATCATATGTACAAGAGATAACACTCTGCCAACTAAGCTTTCCATCAGTCTCTGGATTTAAAGAGTCATCTCTCATAGACTTGATATTATATATATGATCCAATTAATCACCTTATCCTTCATTGTTGACTAGATCGACATATATCTGTCTTTCTAGCGGATCAATTGGCGCAACCATCCTTAGCTCAGAATCTTCAAATGCTAATATTATTTTATTGAAATTTATGATGGTCTGATTATCAATCACCTAGTCGATCCCCAAAAGTGTAGGATATAGATTCATATCATTGACAATTTCAATTAATTCAAATTCCGCATATGTTCTTAAACCTTCTACCTTGAAGGGAACTTGAACCGATCAACCAATAGGTAGTACCTTCAACTCATTCGCTAGTCTAAGCTGAATAGGGTACCACTCTAGTCATGACTTCCCCATGCTTTCCCATGTTTTCCTTATCAAGGTATTAACATTAGAGCCCAAATCCAAAATGATATAATCCAAATCATAGCATCCTATTTGGGCGGCCATTCTTAACTCACTACATGTTTTTAACCTTTTTGTAACATGGTGAATTCTTCTTTCTAGTTGCATTTCTTCTTGTAGTTATACTATTAGGGTTGTTAACTCTGTGACATCCTCTTTATCATTTATTAGTGGTAAACAACTTTTGAAAAATTCTTAACTTTACTAACCTTTCCCCTCATTTTCTTTCGTAATAGCTTATCGAAACTCTCTATCATTTCTATTATTAGTCTTCCAGACGTTGATGCTTGATACATGTCCACAAATTTTTATCGAGCATATAGGAAAAACTGTTTCTCTTTCTAGATTCTGAACGATGCCTTATTTTGTACCACAGGTCACACCTGCAGTTGTCCATGTTCTACGTCTAGGTATGATCCAGTCACAACACCTCCTCTCCTTACAACAACAATGGTCGGTTCCCTTGGTTTAAGAGAAATATTTTGAATATCCCGGTTGGGGTTTGGATTGGTATTCTTCTAGGGAACTTGATTTCCCATGTTCTTGGCATGCCATTTAACAATCAATGGAAGACAATCCTCAACAGTATGATCGATAGCTTTACAATACACACATACCTTCGCAATACTCACACACTCATGAGCAAATTTTCTTGGTTTTCCATAGTTATAACATATTACTTGGCCTCTTTCATGACCAAATCATCCTTCTCCTTGTTTTTGTTGTCCTCGGCCCTAAAAATTTGCACCCCCGTAGGTTGAGGGTAGTGTTGCTCCAGTGGATACTGATTTTATTGGTATTGTGGTTGAGGATACTATGGTTGTTGATATTGTGCTGGTGGATATTCAGTAAGTTGGTATTGAACTTGCACTCTCTCAGCTTGTAATTGATCTTCACTTTTCATTAGGTATCTATCCACCATTTTCTCATGCAGTAGTTGAAATGCTCTGCAGTCCTTCTCATCGTGGTCAATAGATTTACAAAATTTACAGTATATATTAGTTGGAGTACTTACAATATTATACCGGTACAAGCATTCTTCCTATTGATGGAATCTAGTTTTACATATCCTACACCAAGGCATCCCTTGTGTGTTTAATGGGTTCGACGCTCTTGTTGCAACATAGTTCATAGCGTCGTGTATTTATCCTTATGGTTTCCCTATGTTTTGCATCTTGTACACCATATATATTCTTGGATCTCTTTCCCTTTCTTAATTTTCTAGAGTTGCAGCATGAGGTTAGCTATTTGTGACTGAATCTACATCAAACCCGTTCTAGTCTCTCGAATTGGTGAGGATTCTAGTTTCATTTGTATCTCCATAAATTCCATCTGCAATACAATTTTATGTTGCATAAAAGGGATTCAAATGTGGGGAAATAGTGTGGCAATGTACCATTCCTTATGTTGTACGTTCAACATATGAAAAATTACTTTAGCCATTAATGGCTTGAATCTCTTTCCGAAGTCCCAAACAAAGTCTGTAGGTACCTACTTGATCTCTTTAATGTATGTGATGCATCGTGACTCAGATTTTGGCTTCTTGAATTCATCTAGCAGTCCAACTTGAATTTGGTCGAGCATATTTTGTGCAACTCCAACTTGAACTATAGAAAACTTCATATACTAGTCTAGCACGTGAACCCTCAAGGTTGTTATACTTTGCACTTTCTTTATGTATTCATCTTGGACCTGTCACATGGTCCATATGACATCACACAGAAACCAATGTTTCTTTGGATCTTCTAACCCATTTAGATTAAATATTGGAAGCTTAATATCATTTCCAACTATTGTATTGGTCCTTGGAACTCCTAGACAAAATCTCTAACTAGGGGGACTGCCTTGGCCACTATTTGCACTATTATTGTTAGCAGTATTTACAAAAAAACAAGGGGACAAGTTTCTAGATCTTACCTTCGCTGATGTGCATAGGGTTGTAGGTGTACCGTACATGTACTATGGATCTAGATATTTGGCTTCTTCTTATTCTCTTTCAGATATCGACTGATATCCCTCTTCTTCATCGCAAGAACCTTTGTGAAAGTATAATTTCAAGTCATAGTCCTATTCTCTGGTCATACTGTAACTTCCTATCTTGGTCACATTTCTCCTTATCTTTCCCGAATGAAATATTCTTCCACTTCTTAGACGTCTGGATTCTATCTCTATTCCCCTATCACTAGGGAACATCTTAGCTTAGTTTGCTCCATTTTCTTCTCACTTCTTCTATGGAATACCCCAAACTTTTGCACACGGTATTTTATACATCAGGCTACAATATCAGGATTCCTTTCTCACATACATGCATCTTTATCTATATTTTCAAGGACGTCAAATACCTTCCTCATGGTCCTCAGAAAAAAATTCTTTCTCCCTCACTATATGAGGTTATCGTATCGAAATCAAACTCAGTAATGTATCCCTCCACAATATTGTATACCCAGAAATCAAGAACCTTAGATACATGGTTGCTAATACTCTTTAGTCAATTAACCAACTCAAGATTCCACTCAGTTAGTTCTCCTCCTTTGAATTATTTTTTCTGGGTTGCTAAATTTAACAATCATTCATACAACAGGATGGGAAACAAACAAAATAAAATCTTGTGGATATCCATATAAAGGTATCGCTCCAACCTCTTCATCGGACTCAATATCGATCATTCACTTTCTCTTTATGTAGAATCTAATGCTTTAGAATCCACTCAGTATTTTATTTCAAGATTCGTTGGATGCCAAAACATATCCCTCACCAAAAATGATTCAAGGGTTTCAGAAAGGGAACCATTTGTTGGAATTTTTTTCCCTTTGACCCAAGTTCAATCCCTATTTTTCACGACAACAAAGACCAACATATTGACCCAACAAATAAAGGCTTAGTTGGTAGCACCTATGAATTAGATGCAGTCTCACCCGAGATATCTCATTATGGGTAACTGTTCAGAACCGGGTTTTCGCACTTGTATTGGGGGATTTACTCTTCTTGGAACCTTTCTATCTCGCTTGAACGCATATAGTGGGTTTATTACCTATACTTATATCCACAATGAATATGTGACTTGATTCATCCTTTGTCAGATATTATACCATTAAATTTAATGACCTATTGATGATTCCAAATACAATAGTGCGACAGATGCATATAAACTCATTCATAAGAAAATATATAAACACTTATTCATAGTAAGCATTCATGTGACACAACCACATTCATTATCTACACATTCAACAAAGTATATAACATGGAAACCCATCTAGGAAAAACCATGAAGGCGCTCTTCATTCCGCATGAGAAATATATGGCACCTTTTTTTGTGCACTAAGATACAGACTATTTTCTATATCTTCTTCTACTTACCTTTACATATTTATTTCTTCTCTCATACTCTCCAGTCTTCTGTCGTTGTTTCTTATTCTACTCGACTCTACTGTCAATCCACAGATAGCCTGGATAGAATTAATCTTTTGTATGACTCTTATATTCTTAACTCTTCGACTCAACTGTCAATGCACACGAAGCTTGGATTGCCTTGATCTCCTCTATACTTCTGTGCAAATAGCTACAGACTCTTCGACTCTTCTTACAGACATAAAAAACTAATAGTGTCTGTAACTAAGTAATTAACAGAGGACACAATTTTGAAACTAAGGAACCCACATACAGAAGAAACTCACACATAGACTGGGTTCTTCTTTATTATAGACTCTTACATGTCACTCTCATCCTACTTCATTAAGTTAGTTAGTAGAATCTCATTCCTGTTTTAGTGACACTTGTCAATAGGAACTATCGGCCCAAAATACAATATGCATTTATTCCTTAAAGCATATGTAGCTCCCGCCAAATCTAGCTAACCTGGTATCCATGATCTTCCTTGAGATGTCATTTTCATTTGCTTCATGTCGTCTAACGTGGTCTCTTCCATCATAGCTGATATTCATCACATCTCTTCCTTCTATAATGGATTCTCTTCTTACACTAACTCTTCCTTTTTTAACTCTTGTTCTTTCATGAAATCCTCTGTTGAAAACTCTTCTCTCTCAGAGCTTCCTCTATTACTCTTATTTCCTTACCTTTCTCTGCCTTATCTACTTCTATTCTTCCTTTTTTAGCTTCTATCACAACACCTTCTCCTTCTTCATTCACTCTTGTCGCAACTTCTTTTCCTTCCTCTGATCAGATTCTTCACCTTCTTGTGCATAATTCTATCTGAAATCTTCCTATATTTTCCTAGGGACAACACACTATATCTCCAATTCTTGACAGATTTTTAGGTCACAGCAGCAATAAACCAAATTCTGGGTGGACCTATGCATGCCTACAACAAAAATCAACAAATATGGGAACATTCTTTGAAAACCAATAATTACCCTTAAATTTTAACATCATTATTCCCTAGCATTCTTGGTATGGTTTGTTGGTGAGTCTTGACGCAGTTATTGGAGGCCTACCATTCTTTCTTAGGTTTGTTGGTGAGGCTTGAAGCACTTGTTGCAGGCCTAGAAATATGGATGGTGTTTGTTGGTGAGTTTTGACCCACTTGTTGGAGGCCTAGAATTTGACAAGGGGTTACCTTTGAGGATTGGCACACATGCTTGAGAGACCTATAACTTGTCTAAGGTATGTCCTTAATGATGAAACACCTTGTTCATGGAACATGTGGTAAGCTATGGTTTATCCGTAGGGTTTAGTGTGATAATTCCTTTGTCTCTTTAGTTATGGAGCATTACTCCTTGTAGTATCTCTATTTTTCTACATTGATACTGCACTTGTTTAGTGATGCATATGAGATGGGGTTTATCTCTACTACTCCTTGGGGAAGGCACTCTTGATATGAGGCCTCTTTTGTGATGATGTTGTGGATAGGGCATGTTAAATACTAGGGTTAGGTTATAGTTTGATATAATAAAATTATATATTTATACTTTAACCAATAAAACAAAAATAAAACAAAGGTAGATCCATAATATTAATGTTGTAATGAATTCAATACATATTTTTGATCTCTTTAACTTTTAACACTCCAATGATAACTGTGTAAAAGTTTTTCCTTGATATAATGTAGCAATTGCTATATATATAACATAATCACAAGTACAATACAAACTAATTAACATCAATTAATAAACAATGACAATGCTAGTTTAGATCTTATTTGGATCTGCCTTATACTAGGAAACCTTTGGAATTGCATCTTGTCACTGTAAGGACTATCTTCTAAGAGTAACATATAGAATACCTTGAGAGAGAGTGGGGGTTATATTGTTGTAATTTTAGGTTAGACACATACAGTAGCTAGCAAGATATCTCAATTACCAAGAGTGAAGAACCTATAGCCTTAGAGGCTACAAGTAGGACAAGTTTTACACATGCAGACCCAAATAGAATCATGGTATAGGCCTTGCAGTACTGGTAAGGTTTAGTCCAATTCTAGTGGTCATAAAACAATCTCAACCCAACAAAATGAAGGTCAAATAGTCCATGACTCATCTAGGAAGATCCACCACAATCCGCGGTCATCCCTAGAGGGATTATACAATCCATGAACTAGCCCTAAAGGGCTTATACAACACATGAACTATCCCTAGAGGGATTAAACACAGTCACATCCTGCTAGGAGTATTTGAATACAATCATGCCCAACCCACAAGGGCTCCATAATAGTCAGGACCTGCTAAAGAGGAGGAAAAATAGTCACTACCATCCCATAGAGAGAAAAGAACAGTCATGACTCGCTAAAGAGGAGGAAATCATAGTCACAACCTGCTATAGAGGAGGAAAAAATTCATGACCATATTGTAGGAGGTCAACATAGTCACACCTAGCCCACAAGGGCTTCAAAAACAACCACAACCTGCTAGGAGGAGGAAATTACTATCACCACCTCCTAAAGAGGAGGAAAAACAGTCATGACCAACCCATAGGGTCAAACGATCACACAAAATAAAAATAATAAAATCAATAATGGTTAATTCATCATAGAAAATGGGTCATTGTACAACAAACAATAAATGTGTTAGGACCAATAGGAAGATATAGGACCAGAACACAATTACAGGAGTCACAAGAAGGTTGTAAGGAAACCCCTTTACCTATAATACCAAGATGCATCATCAAAGTGGGGAAACAACCCTTTTACCCATAGGACCAACAAGACCAAGGACTTAAAAATTTTCTCTATCAAGAAAAAGAATGAACAATACAAGAGAACATAAAGGGACTTAAATCCAAATATGGGATGGATATATGTAGGTTTGAGCATATCTCATCGTCCGAATAATTATAAAACATCCACTCATGGAATATTTTCACCTACATCATCAACTTCTTCACAATTATGGGCATTGTTTTTCTTTAAGGAGGTTAGAAAAATAAATGTTTTAGAAGGTATTTGGGATAAATCTGTATTTTTTAGCATAGAAAAACTATAAAATGTGACTCTTCACAATATCTGGCATATATTCAACCATCAACAACAAGTAAAGCCATCCCTTTTGAGTTCTAGGCATAGTTTTTACATAAAGAAACCCTAAACTTTGAATTTGGCTAATGTATACCTCATAACAGCATAACTCTAGTAAAGAATGATTTTTTAATGTATTGCATGCCTCAAACTACCGCTAAGAGAACCTATAGGAAACCTTTTGAATAAAATGCATCAATTAATTTTTTTTTCTAAATCTGGACACGTTTAAGATCACATTAACAACAACATGTGTGAATGGAGGCATAAATATTGATGATTTCAACACTCTTTATGTCTAAGGGAAGCACTGGACTTGTTAGAGGAAAATTTGGTCATAAATGTATCTCATACCCCTATTTCATCTTTACTACAAGCAATTTTAAGCTTAATTATAATGGAATTCTAGTCTTTGTCATTATAAATCCTCAATGCCCTTGAAATGGCCATTGATATGTAGACATAATAAAATTACAACAAGGAATTGAATACTAAGGAAAAGGGAAAACATAAATTATTCTTCTAAAGAAATGCCTGCAAAGAAACCTAGCCAACTGGAGGAGACTTCAATATACAACATAATGCAAATGGTAGTAATGTTAAATAGATTTGAGTTGAAATTACCTTATATTTCAGTGGAGTTTTTTAGCTACAACTTTATCCTCCAATCCTTTCCTCATATTTGCAACTCCTCCGTTAAAAACAAATCAAACATGGGTTCATATCGTAGTAATAGAGTTTTCTAATTCATTTGTTCAAACCAGTCCAGGATGTGGGTCGCTTTGACTAGAGGAATTTGGAATGGTGATTTTTGAGCTATTAAATATATCAAGAACTAAGTTAAATTTCCCCAAACTGAAGTTCAACGTTGAATAAATAATTTTAACCTCAACTAGATGAGGGTAATAGTGAAAAATTTAATAAGTTTGTGATATGCCCATGGTGAAGAGTTTTGTAAGTTTGTGATTTGAACATATGGTGTTTTTTATTTACCACATGGAGTTAGATAAATCTCTGTTTTTTTATTTACCACATGGAGTGCAGATAGTTTAAATATTTTTTCTGACCCAAAGCACTATGCATTAATACAATATGCCACACCTCTTTTTTTAAAAATACATCAAAAAAAGCATTTAAAAATCCTCCCACTAGAAATATTTTAGACATTTCAGACCATGCCTTTGGAAAATTGTCATGAGTAGTACTGTTAGATTTCAGGAATGCAATTTAGCGCAAACACTACAGATTCATTCAGACTCTTCTAGCTATACTTAGTCTATTTTTTGGATTTTTCTTTGATGAATAAAAAACTATTGTTATAGCGGATTTCACCACACTAGGTGAATCACACATTGTATGGCCTTCCCCTATCCCGCTGCAGACTCATTAGCCCCTATGGACCCCTTTTTATCTTTTGATGTATCCTTGATCATCCCTAAAAACATAAGAAAATTGATATACGTGGCTTTTTCCCCGATAACCGCGTACATACGCGGATATTCCCCTTATAGTCGCGTACATCGAGATGTGTCCATAATCCAAATCCTTTTGGAGTTTTCCTTGACTTGGATCCGACTCATATGACTCCTGCCCTTCCATATGCCTTGAGATCGCACGGATTCAACCTTTCAATATCCCTTTGAAAAGCTATATAAGGAACCCCTTGGTACATTGAAAGCATAAGAGAGAATTGAGAGTAACGAAACTATAGTCCATTGTTGCCAGAACTTATGCTTGAGTCTGCATCCCTTTGTCCCTTGGAACACTATTGTGTTCTTCCCAAGCTTTCCTTTTGCTAGTAATCTTGCTATCAAAGTGATGGAGGATTGAGGTGGTGGAGGCCCAAGGAGGGGATTCAGTTTCTCTGGTTCGCAGACGTGCCCTCAGAGGTTGTCACTTGTAATCTCTGATTCATATTAATAGAAATATCTTTTCCTGTCTAGTAATGTGTATTTGAATGAATATTGTATCCATTGGAATATGTCAAATGCTTTTACATTATTGATTATATATTCTAGAATAGATCTAACACCATGAAATATAGTATGCTTGTATTGTTTACTTGTTGTTGAGGATGTGCTATAGCAGTTCAAGCTGAAGATTGGAAAGTTCAACAGGGATCTACTTCAACCGTCCGGAATAAGGTATGAGGTTTGATCCTTTAGTGTTAGATGTCTTTATTTCTATTGCATATTGGGAAATATTGATTTCTGGAGTCTAGCTGTCTGTTGTGGTACCCCAATCCATAGGAATTTCTCTCCGTAACAACTATATTTTTTCTTTCAAAAAAAAGAGGCAAAAGAAACATTTAATAGAGCATTGAACATGGACTAAACTAATAATAAAACCTTTTAAATTGGTTGGTCAGAAAGAAAAACCTTCCAAATTAGTTGGCAGGAGAAAATAAAGTATGGTGGGAAGGTTGATAAAATCCAAAATATCCCATGATTCAAGTTTCCAAGAAAAATGATGATCTATTTTCCACTACAAAGTTCTTATCTTTTTATAAAAAAGTAAATGTTTTGATAAACCCCCATTTGAAAAGTTTGATGACATCTTACCTTTCATAAACATAAAAATACGGTCCAGAAATAATGGCAAATAAACTGAGTTTAGAGAAAATAGTTCCAAAAATAAAGTCCGCACTCTCATAAGAGAACATCACTGATGCATAATCAATGTCACTATTATTGAGGAAAGAAGCACTATTATCGAGTAAAGTAGCCAAGATCTAAATATTGGAGTAAACTTTTTATCCGACCATTTGCACCGATCGGACGACCAGCAATGCATGATGTGAAAGCTCACGCGAGCCTGGTCATCTGATCAGTGCAAATGGTTGGGTAGAAAGGTTACGCCCTAAATATTTCCATTGCATCACAAATATTTTCAGCTATCATGAATGACTAATATTTTTTCAATACTTGCCTTACCTAGTCGATCATTTGACTAGTTAGGAGTCAAAGAGCGAGGAACCACATCAATCAATTTTGTACTTGCAAATGTTTCCTAGAAAAAATCTATTTTTGGATCAATCATGTTACTAGAACCCGAAACCTCAACTAAAGACAAAGTTAAATTAAGTTCACCTTCTAAATTCAGTGATGAGTCATTTAATATACCATAATGAATTACATTATACCAAAATGACTCTCTTTTCTAAATTAGTTTATTCAGAGACTCATACACACATGGCCTTGACTCTTAATACAGGAGACCACATGGGTGTGGAGAAATATGAAAAGAAAAAAAATGAAAGAGAAATGAAATGTAGGAGAATCAAGGTAATTTTTATCAAATGATATATCCATATCTTATAACATTTGAGGTTGAATGAAGGAAACTATAAATAGCATGTTGTCATAAGGGATAACCAATGGAATGACTAGGTTTTTCTCTATGATTTTGTTTGGAGGAAGTAGCTTGTAGTTGAGGCACGAGGGTCTCTTATTTTTCCCAGAGATAGGTTTTGCTTGTTCCTACTGATGATATCTAAAGTGATCAGAGAAATCCCCCTGATAGCTCACTGTTCTAAAGTATGAATTAAGTTGTGCTGAAATAAACATATCAAAAATGCTATCAAAGAATAATTATCTTTTTTATGGAGAAATTATCCTCATATATTATAAAAAGTATTACCCAACAACTTGATTAACATCCAAGTCTAGGAAAAAGACTGATGATATTTTTTGCAAGCAATTGATTAAGCTCTCTGAAGCCTATAGTGTCTACAATCTAAGCAATCATAGTATAAAGTTGCATGAGACCTCCTCCAACAAGAACCTGTTGGCCTGTTTTTCTGAACTAGGCCAATAAGGAGGTTTTATCCACATAATCAGCTTAAAGCAGCGTTCGGTGTGTTTGATTTAACAAAACCTCGCAGGTTGTGGTCCTGCTACCAACTGATTTTCTCTTAAGAAGAAATTAAAATCAGCAAAATCTAACCTATTCTAAAGTTATTTCTACCTAAATAAATCCTATAATTAATTTTAACTATTTAAACTATCTAATGGTTGCTTTCTTAAGGAAAGACTTCAAATTTTAAAGAATTTTCTGAATATAAAGATTTGCAAAAACACTCAAATTCAAATAAATTTGATTTAACAGTTGTTAATCTGGAAGATACTAAAATAAAACCTAATAATAACTATTCTATATGTCCTATCTCAGCTGAGAGCATTTCTAAAGACTATATTAATTATTAACCAATAAAAGATGAACAGAAAGACTAACAACACAATTTAAATAGAAACATTTAAATCATGAATAATAAGTCACTCTGTTATATGACAACAGAACTGAAAAACAACTGAAAACAAACAGTTATTGTAACTTTCTGAAATTAATTAATAATTAATTATCAACATAGCTATTTGAACTTAAGAGAATGTCTACTATAAAATCATTGTCAAAACACAAATGATATTTTTAACAGATAGAAGAGTATATCATTATAGCTTAAGTTTATAGTAAAAATACTAATAAACACAATCATAACGATATATTTGTTCAAAATACGATATCGAATTGATAAAGTGCAAATTGTAATTAAACACACATATATCAAAGCATAATGTGTTAATATTAAGAAAGAGGATAAGATGCTGAAATATATATATATATATATAATATATCCAAAACAAAAATACTAGTAATGGTACCAGTCTGTAGATATCCAGTTGTATTCACATCCAAAGATTCAACTTCAGGAACGAAATAACACCAGCCACAATATTATATTTCAGGTATGTTTTCTTCTAACACTCCATCCTCTTGTTCATCAAAATCTCTATCTTATATAATACTACGATTCAGTTTTCCCTATTAATGCTACATGCAACATTATAGGGCTCCTATAACCAAAAAGAGAATCAAATCTCCTATATCAAACACCTGTCACTATAAATAGAAAAATGACTAGCCTGGGTCCAGGTACTTGGAAAATTCTTGTTCATTGTTGAAACTCCAGCTTTTAATAAGCAGTCACATCTCCAGCCAGCGCATAAACAACATCCTGATACTCTGGAGAGGAGTAATGACCAACCAACCTGCGTTTAACAAACAGAGTATCTCATTAAAGCTATTTACAATAAATACAACAAAATAAACTAAGATTTCAATGCATGCCTGTAAAATCTGCGATTACAGGCATCTTTTACAAAAATATTCATTACTTGTTTGACAGCAATACGATCCATGCACTTTGAAAAGGAAAATGCCAGAATAACCATTCATGTTTTACTTTGAAGAGTGATTACCCTTCGTGCTTCAGTCAATTTGGCCTTTAACCTGATAATCTTTATGTTTTGTTTTTCAATTCTTTCAAGTAGGTGCTGGTTTGTACTAATTATTGACTTCTTCATTTTTTTGTGCTGATTATTTTTAGCACTTACTTCTTTCCATCTGTTGATCCAATCCAGCAACTCCTCCCTAAATGTTCTATTTTCCTCTTCTAACAACGTTGTACTGGATATGCAATGCTTAAGTTTATCCTTTAACTCTGCAATTTTATCCTGGTATGCATTATCTAGTACATGCTGTAGAGTCTCTTGTTCATTGGCTATCTGAGGAGAAATAGGGCTGCCAATATGTTGACTAGATGATGGTTCAAGGTCTGCAATGCCTGTGTCTATACCTGGTTGAGTAACCTCAGCCTTGCCTGATTTTGCATCATTACCCTGTATGAAAGTAGGATTACTTACGTGAATAGCATCAGGGATAGATGACGGGATGTCATCTTCAATGTGGATGATGGCAGGTTGAGAAGCCTATTTATTAACCATAAGACCCGAAATTGTATGGGTACTGTTCATACTCCTAGTAACCCTCCTTCAAAGCGATAGATTTTCTTAATCAAACCCTCCCTTGTCACAGCAAATCTAGGCAAGATGGTCCAATCTACTCATAGAATCCCTGTTGTGTTCATAAGGTTTATTTAATTCAGATATATTTTTACACTCATCAACATTATTAGTTTTTCTTTTGTTTAATATTTCCTTTGTTTCTGCAGGGGTGCTATGACCTTCAATAGATAAAGGCTGATTCAGGACTATTTTAGACCCACAAGGGACTATATTCCCATCTTCATCATTACTAATCCCTTCGTTTATGGGTATATCGACTTCCTCGAGCCCTTTTTCTTCTGATTCAGGAGCATTATTAACCTTAGAATTTATAGATTTTCGCTTTTTATGAATTCTTGGGGAGGGATTTGGCCAATACTGCATCGGCCCCAACTGACAGTCGACTAAAAACCTATCCCATGACTTGCCATTTTCAGACAATTGGTGTTGCACTATTATTTTGATTAACCCATGGTGGAAAAGGCTTCTATCGGGGTTGCTAAAATTTTTAACTACCTGCGACATCTTCTTTAAACTTTTCCATAAATAAAATGGCAAATTGAGCTTACAACCCTGTAACGCTAACAAGAATATTAAATGGTAATAATGTAAATGGGAAAAACATCCATCACAGGACACGTACCTTACCAGTATTTTGTAATAAGCTCTCCATTCAGGCTTCAAAAACTTAAGAGGGACACCTATCTTCAGCTTAATATCATCCAGCAATGGTAGCAGCAGAGATAAACACCTCTTTTTATTAACCTTTCTACCCTTAAACCAACGTTCTCCAACTTGCGGGAGCTGTGTCGCTGCTGCTATATTGTCTTCATTAATAACGAACTTAGAACCCCCTATCTGCACTCTGTCATCTTTTAAATTCATGGCAAACATTTTTGTTACTTCTGCATGGTGGCCGTCGAAACTTCTAAAGAATTGGCCCCACCCAATTTTCTCGAAATGCAGAGGTACCTTATGGCTGAGTAACCTCGGCCTTGCCTGATTTTGCATCATTACCCTGTACGAAAGTAGGATTACTTACGTGAATAGCATCAGGGATAGATGACGGGATGTCATCTTCAATGTGGATGATGGCAGGTTGAGAAGCCTATTGATTAACCATAAGACCCAAAATTGTACGGGTACTGTTCATACTCCTAGTAACCCTCCTTCAAAGCGATAGATTTTCTTAATCAAACCCTCCCTTGTCATAGCAAATCTAGGAAAGATGGTCCAATCTACTCATAGAATCCCTGTTGTTTTCATAAGGTTTATTTAATTCAGATATATTTTTACACTCATCAACATTATTAGTTTTTCTTTTGTTTAATATTTCCTTTGTTTCTGCAGGGGTGCTATGACCTTCAATAGATAAAGGCTGATTCAGGACTATTTTAGACCCACAAGGGACTATATTCCCATCATCATCATTACTAATCCCTTCGTTTATGGGTATATCGACTTCCCCGAGCCCTTTTTCTTCTGATTCAGGAGCATTATTAACCTTATAATTTATAGATTTTCGCTTTTTATGAATTCTTGGGGAGGGATTTGGCCAATACTACATCGGCCCCAACTGACAGTCGGCTAAAAACCTATCCCATGACTTGCCATTTTCAGACAATTGGTGTTGCACTATTATTTTGATTAACCCATGGTGGAAAAGGCTTCTATCGGGGTTGCTAAAATTTTTAACTACCTGTGACATCTTCTTTAAACTTTGCCATAAATAAAATGGCAAATTGAGCTTACAACCCTGTAACGCTAACATGAATCTTAAATGGTAATAATGTAAATGGGAAAAATGTCCATCATAGGACACGTACCTTACCAGTATTTTGTAATAAGCTCTCCATTCAGGCTTCAAAAACTTAAGAGGGACACCTATCTTCAGCTTAATATCATCCAGCAATGGTAGCAGCAGAGATAAACACCTCTTTTTATTAACCTTGCTACCCTTAAACCAACGTTCTCCAACTTGCGGGAGCTGTGTCGCTGCTGCTATATTGTCTTCATTAATAACGAACTTAAAACCCCCTATCTGCACTCTGTCATCTTTTAAATTCATGGCAAACATTTTAGTTACTTCTACATGGTGGCCATCGAAACTTCTAAAGAATTGTCCCCACCCAATTTTCTAAAGAAGGGGTTGTTGCTATCTGCCAACAAATGGCGACAACCTGGGCAAACCAGTTATCTCTGCTTATACAAAATGATAAAAACAAAATCTTAAAACCTGTTAAAAACAATAAAAAATTCTTTATCCATATAAACCATTATTTATTCATATTCACAAGTATAACTCAGAAATATTCCATCATTTGAAACAGGAATTTGATTAGGGATAAACTTAAAAATATCTTGGTCGAAACAAGGTACTTCATAGTAAGGATAACCTAAACCATCAACATAGAGTATAGAAATATACTTCTCTGAAAATCCTTCCAGAATCTGTTCCATAATATAATACTTTTCTTTTTGTTTTAAAACACTAATTCTGCCTGAAGACTACTATCTGGGTATGGTATCCCAATGTGATAGTATCATTCACGAGAGCTGTCTGAAATAAGCAAATTCAGCTCGTGATGAGACCTTTTGTCTTTTAATTTCTTAAATCAAAATCCATCACCCTGGTGATCAGAAATGAAGTTATTCTAGACAACACTGTTGATCATGATTAGGCCGGCTCGTGATGAGACCTCCTATTCTTCAGTCAAAGGTTATGTTTTCTTTATTCTAATTTCATCTTTTAAAATTTCATAAAATGAGAGATCATTACCCAGCATGGTGACCAAACGGTAATGTCAGTCATTAATATCACCAGAAAATGAATCAGCTGGCTCATGATGAGACCCCTTATCTTTTGGTTTTTCGAACCAAAATCCATTACTAGTTTCCTAATAATGTCATACTAGTGATATTTGTGATTCTTATCAAACCGAATTATTCCTAAGACCTTCCGTCTCTGACTTTAACTTTTATTGACTGGAACAAATCCTAGATAGTTTTTAGATGATAAATACTTTTCTAAGACTGATGATAAAGGCCGGTAAGGGTTTTTCAAAAGTAAAATCTTCGAAGAAGATATTAAATAAGCTATCCCTACTTTTAAAATAAAATAACAAGATAAGGAATAATCTGAGAAACACTTACAAAATACAAACAATAAAGGTCTTTTGCAGATTTTAAAGAAAAGTTGATCATCCTGAACAAATTTTTAAAAGATTTCAGTCTAGTATCATAATTTTTCAAGCTAATGAGCAAACTGATTTTATTTATTTACATTTATTTTACAGCTGTTAATTACAGATTACTGACTGACTGATTGATTATATACAAAAAGTTTGACAGTCTAAAATATTTGATTTGACAGAAAAATTGACTGAAATAACATCATGATCCACTATAATTCTATTTATATACAAGAATTATGATTTATTTACAAACAACAATCATAGTTTATGTATAAATATATAAAAAAATTTACAACAGCAAACAAATTGTATACATTTTAAGAAAGAAAATATTAACAGAAATATTTTTTCAAAATCAGTCCATTCACAGGGAATGTTTCGGACTGTCCTTCAAGTGTTTGCAATTGAAAGGTACTTGGGCATATTTTCTCAGAAATAACAAAGGGACCTAACCACAGTTTCTGAAACTTAGTATGATCTCCCTTTTCTTCATGAGCTTTATCCCATTTTAAAACTAGGTCTCCCACCTGAAATTCTCGATTGGAACTAGAAGATTGGTCAAACCATGATTTCTCAATCTGTTGATGCTTTGCAAAGTGTTGTTTTGACTTTTCTCTTTCTTCCTCCAGTTTTAGTAATGTATTAATTCTCTTTTCCATTGTTGGACACTCTTCATCTTGAATAGACTGAGCTAACTATAATGAAGGTAAGAACCGATTTGGTGGTAAAATAGCCTCAGTTCCATATACTAAAAAGAATGGTGAATTACCTATTGCAGCCTTAGGAGTTACTCTGTCTGCCCAAAGGGCATTGACCAATTCTGTATGCCAATTATGGTGATGAACTGAAATAGTTCTCTTGAGAATTTTCAATAAATTTTTGTTTGTTGATTCAGCTAGACCATTCTGATGAGGATGATAGTTAGCTGAATATCTAATCCTTATTCCCTTATCTAAAACAAACTGAGTTAACTCGATTGATGAAAAATATGAAGCATTATCAAAGACAAGGGAATCAAGAATACCAAATCTTGTTATGATAAAGAATTCCAAAAATAGTATAACTTGATTGGTATTTACAACCTTTAACGGTGTGGCTTTAGCCCAATGAGTAAAATAATCGGTTTCGGTTATTATATATTTGTGCTGCATAAATGAGGGAGGATTTATTGGACCTACTATATCAATACCCCATTGCTGAAAAGGTCTTTCAGCTGAAACAGGTTGTAAAGGAAAAGCGAATTTTTTAACCCTTCCTGCAGCGAGTTGACATTCTTGGCATTTTCTGACAAAGGTATAGGAATCTCGAAACAAGGTGGGCCAGTAATACCCAGCCCGTAAAATTTTATGTGCAGTGATCTCTCCCCCAAAATGACCTCCTACTGGTCCAGAATTACTTCTGTTTCATATTTATCTAGACATCGAAGGTATACTTCGTCTGAATTTCTCCGAAAGAGGATGTTATCAATTAATAAATAAGGAGCAGAATTCAATCTTAATGCTCTTTTCTTTTTGGGTTCTAGATAATCAGGAGCAGACCTTGTTTCCAAAAGTATATGTATGTCTGTATACCAAGAATCTTGAGGTGGTGGATAAAAATAAATTTCTCTGGTAAATAAGGCTTCATCAATGACAGTTTCACCTTTATCATTAGGTAAGTGAGCTGCTTCAGCATCTAATTTACATAACCCTTGGCCTTTGACTATTGTTGAAGGTTTGATTTCTAAGTCATATTCTTGCAGAGCTGTCATCCAAGGTGCCCTTTTTTCACCTAAGTCTTTCTGTACAAACAAGTTTCTAACTGAGGAATAAGGGACGATTATTTTCGTTTTAGATTTTAGTAAGTAAGGAAAAAAATGTTTAATAGCTTTAAAAATAGTAAAGTCTTGCTTATCGACTTCGTGGTAATTAAGTTCAGCACCTTTGAAGATTGAACTCATGAAAGAAATTGGGACTTCGTCATTCTGCTGATTTAATTGAGTTAAAACTGCTGCATATGAAATATCAGAAGCAAAAGTATATAATATGAAATCCTTATTAAAATCTGGGCTTAGAAGGCTAGGATCTTCTGAGATGGCTTCTAAAAGTTTCTGAAATGACTCTTTTTCAGTTTGTCCCCAATTAAAAACAACATCTTTCTTAATCATTTTCTGCAACAGACGAATGATCTCGAAAAAACTGGGAATGAATCTCCTAACAAAATTTATTTTACCAAGAAATGACTGCATTGCTTTCTTGCTAGAAGGATAGGTTATCTTCGAAATGGATTGGGTTCTTTCAGGATCAATCATGATTCCGTGCTTTGAAACTACGCAACCTAATAAGATACCCTCTAAAAAAGCAACTATTGTCTTTTTAGGATTTAAGGATATTCCAAATTTTCTGCATCGGTCAAATACTTTTCTAAGATGATTAAGATGATCAGGTCGATGTTTAGAATACACAGTAACATCATCCAAATAGACAACGATTGAATGATTGATTAGACCTCTAAAAGCAATATCCATTGCTCGTTGAAAGGTTGCTCCCGCATTGATTAACCCAAAGGGCATCTTGCGGTAGGCATATGTTCCCCATGGATTTCTAAAAGCAATTTTCAATTGATCATCTAGGGAAACCAATGTTTAGTTGTACCCTGAGAAACCATCCAAAAGTGATAGTATCTCAGACCCATATACCTTTTGAAGAATTTGTTCCATGGGCGGAACTGGATACTTATATTTCTCAGAAGCCTTATTCAGATTTCTAGAATCTACACATAATCTAATATCCCCGTTTTTCTTCCTAACTGGAACTAAGTTTGCTACCCATTGAGTATGTCTGATAGGAAAAATGATTTTGGAAGCTAACAACTTATTCAATTCCTTTTTATTGTTGGTTCTAACGACGGGTGATATTTCCTTAACTTCTGTTGAAAAGGTTTTGAATCTTGTTTAATTGGAATTATATGTTGCATGACTTGAGTATTGAAGGTTTTCAGGTCATCATATGTCCAAGAAAAGACATCTTTAAATTCCTTAAACAATTTTATGAAAGCTGTTTTTTCTACAGGATTACAATCTATTCCAAGGTTTATAGTTTGGGGATTTAGTTCTGTTCCTAAATTGATGGTTTCATACCTCATACGAGAGCTGTTTATTTTAAAGTTGGGAACAGACCTAAACTTATCCTGTAGATCAAAGAACTTTTCCAATCTTAGTACTGAATTAGGGACTGGTTTTACCTGTTCGAAAGCTTTTTCAACTGAACAGAAGTCATTTATTACCGAAAAATCCCGCAGATTTTCGTCATGAGTGACTTCATCTATTCCTGAATATTTAAAGGTATCCTCATTTGTCAGAAAATTCAGTACTTCCATATCATTGTCAAATACACGCTAGTTAAAAATATTATCAGGTATGGAAGGCCTAAAAATCAATTCAACAGAAAAGAAATCTGGTGTAAGATTTTCTGAAGGAATTAACTTTGATGCTACATCTGCCAACAAATCTGCTTCTTGATTTTGACTTCTAGGAACAGAATTTATGTTAAATGCATCAAAATGTAAGATAAGATTTCATACCTCTCTTTGATAACTCTGTAAATGTTTAGATAAATAGTAAATAGAGTTACGAACCTGTCTAACAATGATCTCGGAATCGCCATAAACAATTAACTCTTTGATGCCCAAATCAATTGCTTTTTTCAAACCTTGTATTAAAGCTTCATATTCAATGGTATTGTTTGTACAATTAAATTCCATTCTACAAGCTATACAGGTTTTATTTCCCTGAGGGTCCACCAGTAAGCAACCAGCTCTTGCTCCTTCTTTAGATTTTGCACCATCAAAATATAAAGTCCAAATAGAACTATGCACAATAACCTTACTTTCTATGATATTTACAATATTTAGATTATCTACATCATTAATGGTTTTCTTGAATGAAGAGTTAGGAGAAACAAATGTCACATTACAAATTTCAGATTGCTGTTTATTTTCAGATAAGGCAGAATTTTCAGCTTTAAAATTACCAAATCCTAATTCATACATGTAATTTCCTATAATACAATCCGAAAATAAAATAGACTCGCTAGGATCATAAAGTTCTGTGACAGTATGTTTCATATACCTTTCTCTATTTATCTTTATCTGATTTGACTTTCCGTTCTTAGGTAACCACAATGTTGACCAATCAGTGGCAAAGAAACCATTTAGCTGTTGAGAACAATCCCTACCTAAGAATATCCCATATGCATCTAGGATATCAGCAACAACAATATCTATAATTTGATAAACCGCAGGATTACAAGCAATCCTGACTAAGACATCTTTCATTTCCCCTACAACCTTTACATTTGTCCTATCCAACTGATTTATTTGAGAATTTGATGGGACAAATTTTCCATTCAATTTCCTACATACTGATAAAGGCATGACATTGGAGGATGCTCCTGAATCTACCATGCAGTTATGAACATTCCTATTGAAAATTTTGAAGGTAAGTAAGAATGGAGATGTAGTTGATTTAGAATTCTTACCTATCAGCAAATATTTGTCAGTCGTTTCTTTTCTTTTTTCAATTGCTGTTGGATCATTATTAGAACTATTTGCAGCAACATTTTGTTTTGCATTAGGAATAATTGAACTTACTGCAGGATTTATAACATGACTATTAGGCATTGGGTAGATTTGAAGAAGATCGTACATACTGATGTTTGCACGAGTCTTCTTTAAATATTCAATGATATCATATTGTAAATCTAATCTGGGAGCATTTTGAATGGTTTGGGTGCCTTTGGTGGATTGAGTCTGCTTTCCAGATTGAGTTGGTTTATTCGGTTGTGAGTTATTGTTGTCATTATTTGTAGTAGAACTTGAAGCACTGGGAGTGTTTGCAAATGTCCTACTATGAGTATTATACGCATGTTGTCCTGTAGGTGGACTTCTGCTCTCATGTTCTTTCACAAGACTATCCCATAAATGACCGTTAACTTGTTGAGGTTCTTCTGATTCTTCATCAATTTCTGATTCCTCTTCTTATTCATTTTCATTTATTTCTTGATTAGATGGATTTTCAGACAAAGATAAAACAACTCGAATTGTATTAAAAATATCTTCATTTGCAGCTATGTCAGGTGGTGTATTCTTATTATTTGCATTAGGGTTTTGTCTAAATTGATTTCTTAAATAACCCCTAGAAGGAGAAGCTTCATAATTAGTCTTCTTTAACCCTATAACTTCATTGGTTAATGTTTGAATAGCATTTTGCAGCTGTTCTACATCGAATGCTTTGTCTTTATCTGAATTGGGTTTTTCCGTCTTCCTATGAGGAAAAGAATCATATTTACCGCTTCTATCTGGTTCATAGGACATGGAATCCTTTTCTACTTTAACGGCTTCCTCAAATGTTTCTATTAACGTTGTTTTTCCAGCTCTCTTTACAAACATCCCAGAATATTTAGGTAAGGCTGACGTATAATTTTCAATAATTATGTCTTCCGGAGGTTGAGAGGCAATAGGGATTTTGTTTTTTAATGTCAAAAACCTTTGATTGAAATCCTTAATTCTTTCTTTAGGCTCCATTTTAATTCTAGATAATTCTAGGGCTAAAAGAGCAGGTGTTTTATCTTCCCTGAATTTATCTAGAAAGGCCTTATTAAATTCCCCCCAGTTTGTGATAGATCCCTGTACTAACGAAAAATACCAAGTAGAGGCTCTTCCTTCAAAAGTTAGAGGAAACAATTGACAAACTACATCTTCATGCTGAACGTTCAAAGTTTGAACAACCAACATGAATTTGTCAACATGTACCTCTGCAGGTTCTTTGTCATCTGGGTTAAATTTAGGGAGGAGTTTATCTGAGTGTTTAGGCAAAGGATGTTGTACTCCAAGGACTGCTACATCAGTTGTTCGTAGCCAAGGGAGTTGTGGATTTGGTGGACTAGGTGGAGGATTGCCTCCTCCTCTAACAGGTACATTTCCTGCCATTGGAATTCCTTCGGAGCTTGAGGAATTTCCTGAATTGGAAGGTCTTGGACTATCAGGTGGTGATTCCGAAGGAGAAGGTGGTTGATTAGAACCGCCTCCTGCAATTAGTCTTCTAGTAGTATTTGTTTGAGTAATCTGCCTTTGATGTCTTTCAACCTGATGGTGGGGAGTACTACCAGTTATCTCCAAACCTTACGTAACTATGGTCAATTGTGGATTATGTCGCTGCTGTCTAGGTAGACTATAATCTATTGGAGAAATACCAAGATGATTAGCGTATGCTCTAGTAAGAATATGTCTTGATTCTTTTAGAGTTTGAGCACTTTGTACGGGAGTAAAGGGAGAGGTGACAGGATCACGTTCAAGGATATCCCTAACAGTTTCTATAAAAGGTGATCTATTGACTTTTGGAGATTGTTGGCTGGTTGGAAATGTTTCATTAGTTTCACCTGCCATTACTTATTAATAGGCCCTCCTTCTAGCACCATTTGTTGGCTTGTTTTTCTAAACTAGTCCAATAAGGAGGTTTTATCCACACAATTAGCTTAAAGCAGCGTCCGATGTGTTTGATTTAATAAAACCTCGCAGGTTGTGGTCCTGCTACTAGCTGATTTTCTCTTAAGGAGAAATTAAAATCAACAAAATCTAACCTATTCTAATGTTATTTCTACCTAAATAAATCCTATAATTAATTTTAACTATTTAAACTATCTAATGGTTGCTTTCTTAAGGAAAGACTTCAAATTTTAAAGAATTTTCTGAATATAAAGATTTGCAAAAACACTAAAATTCAAATAAATTTGATTTAACAGCTGTTAATCTGGAAGATACTAAAATAAAACCTAATTAAAACTATTTTATATGTCCTATATCAGCTGAGAGAATTTCTAAACACTAGATTAATTATTAACCAATAAAACATGAACAGAAAGACTAACAACACAATTTAAATAGAAATATTTAAATCATGAATAATAAGTCACTCTGTTATATGACAACAGAACTTAAAAAAAACTGAAAACAAACAGCTATTGTAACCTTCTGAAATTAATTAGTAATTAATTATCAACATAGATATTTGAACTTAAGAGAATCTCTACTATAAAATCACTGTCAAAACACAAATGATATTTTTAACAGACAGAAGAGTATATCATTATAGCTTAAGTTTATAGTAAAAATACTAATAAACACAATCATAATGATATATTTGTTCAAAATGCGATATCGAATTGATAAAGTGCAAATTGTAATTAAACACACATATATCAAAGAGTAATGTGTTAATATTAAGAAAGAAGATCAGATGCTGAAATATATATATAATATATCCAAAACAAAAATACCAGTAATGGTACCAGTCTGTAGATATCCAGTTGTATTCACATCCAAAGATTCAACTTCAGGAACGAAATAACACCAGCCACAATATTATATTTCAGGTATGTTTTCTTCTAACACTCCATCCTCTCATTCATCAAAATCTCTATCTTATATAATAATACGATTCAGTTTACCCTATTAATATTACATGCAACATTATAGGGCTCCTATAACCAAAAAGAGAATCAAAACTCTTATATCAAACACCTGTCACTATAAACAGAAAAACGACTAGCCTAGGTCCAGGTACTTGGAAAATTCTTGTTCATTGTTGAAACTCCAGCTTTTAATAAGCAGTCACATCTCTAGCCAGTGCATAAACAACATCCTGATACTCTGGAGAGGAGTAATGACCAACCAACCTGCGTTTAACAAACGAAGTATCTCATTAAAGCTATTTACAATAAATACAACAAAATAAACTAAGATTTCAATGCATGCCTGTAAAATCTGCGATTTTACAGGCATGTTTTACAAAAATATTCATTACCTTTTTGACAGCAATACGATCCATGCACTTTGGAAATGAAAATGAGAATAACCATTCATGTTTTACTTTGAAGAGTGATTACCCTTCACGCTCCAGTCAATTTGGCCTTTAACCTGATAATCTTTATGTTTTGTTTTTCAATTCTTTCAAGTAGGTGCTAGTTTGTACTAATTATTGACTTCTTCTCTTTTTTGTACTGATTATTTTTAGCACTTACTTCTTTCCATCTGCTGATCCAATCCAACAACTCTTCCCTAAATGTTCTATTTTCCTCTTCTAACAACGATGTACTGGATAGGCAATGCTTAAGTTTATCCTTTAACTTTGCAATTTTATCCTGGTATGCATTATCTAGTACATGCTGTAGAGTCTCTTCTTCATTGGCTATCTGAGGAGAAATAGGGTTGTCAATATGTTGACTAGATGATGGTTCAAGGTCTGCAATGCATGTGTCTATACCTAGTTGAGTAACCTCGGCCTTGCCTCATTTTGCATCATTACCCTATACGGAAGTAGGATTACTTACGTGAATCGCATCAGGGATAAATGACAGGATGTCATCCGCAATATGGACGATGGCAGGTTGAGAATCCTGTTGGTCAACCATAAGACCCAAAATTGTATGGGTATTGTTCATACTCCTAGTAACCCTCCTTGAAAGCGATAGATTTTCTGAATCAAACCCTCCCTTGTCACAACAAATCTGGGCAAGATGGTCTAATCTATGCATAGACTCCCTGTTGTGTTCATAAGGTTTATTTAATTTAGATAGATTTTTACACTCATCAACATTATTAGTTTTGATTTTGTTTAATATTTCCTTTGTTTCTGCAGGGGTGCTATGACCTTCAACAGATAAAGGCTGATTCAGGACTGTTTTAGACCCACAAGGGACTGTATTCTCATCATCATCATTACTAATCCCTTCGTTTATGGGTATACCGACTTCCCCGAACCCTTTTTCCTCTGATTCAGGAGTATTATTAACCTCAGAATTCATAGCTTTTCACTTTTTACGAATTCTTGGAGAGGGATTCGGCCAATACTGCGTCGGCCCCAACTGACAGTCAGCTAAAAACCTATCCCATGACTTGCCATTTTCAGACAATTGGTGTTGCACTATTATTTTGATTAACCCATGGTGGAAAAGGCTTCTATTGGGGTTGCTAAAACTTTTAACTGCCTCCGACATCTTCTTTAAACTTTTCCATAAATAAAATGGCAAATTGAGCTTACAACCCTTTAACGCTAACAACAATATTAAATGGTAATAATGTAAATGGGAAAAACATCTGTCACAGGACACGTACCTTACTAGTATTTCGTAATAAGCTCTCCATTCGAGCTTCAAAAAATTAACAGGGACACCTATCTTCAGCTTAATATCATCCGGCAATGGCAGCAGCAGAGATAAACACTTCTTTTTATTAACCTTGCTACCCTTAAACCAACGTTCTCCAACTTGTGGGAGCTGTGTCACTGCTGCTATCTTGTCTTCATTAAAAACGAACTCAAAACCCCCTATCTGCACTCTGTCATCTTTTAAATTCATGGCAAACATTTTAGTTACTTCTGAATGGTGGCCATCGAAACTTCTAAAGAATTATCCCCACCCAATTTTCTCGAAATGCAGAGCTACCTTATCATTGGATTCTATGAGTTCAGAACCAGAGATTTCATAATGGTTTAGAGGAGCCATAGTTCCCTCCATGCTCTCCTGGATTTGAACTGAAATGAACAGAGAGGTGAACAAGGAGGGAATAGGTACCCAAACATATGACATGATGTACAGACTTCGCATGCTTGGATCTGACAGATATGAGATCTCTGAGCTTGGCCATTTTTAGCCGAACCTTAGTAATGATGAGTGCTGCAACTTAATGTTATATTATGATATATGCAGTTTTATCTATGATTTAGCCACAACTAGTAGTGATACTCAACCAAATCGGTGTACCAGAGAATTTGCGAATGACAAGTCATAAATTCAAACATTGATTATAGACAGTGGTTAATAATGAACTTGTACATCATGATAAAATGAAGTGACTATCAACATTCAATTCTGTTAATACGATGCCTCCATATGTTCACAGCTATCGATTTATCATAGGGTGCAAGCCACATCTCTGTGCCAACTCATTGATTCGAGTGACAAATGTTATCAACTAGACACATGGCCCTTCGTAAACTCAGTCAATTAAGCCTTCTTCTAGTTTTAACGTGATAAGTGGTGGCATACAAGGTAATATAGTGATGAAATCACATATTCTAATGTTATCATGACATCTAGAGAAATGGATTGATTTTATATCTATGTTATGTATATACAAAGACTTAGTTTTAAATCTTTCAAACATCCTATCGATGAATATCCAACATTAAATTGATAGGATATTGAATGATAAAACTATCATATGTGAAAATTCCTATATAAAAATCACTTATTCATTAACTACAATATTTACAAAAATCATAGTAAGGTATTATATGAAATATAAAATTTAAAAGTCACCTTTAGTTCTATGAACTTAGGACTAGTAACACCTCACCCATATCCAATTTTTAAACAAACACAAGATGTGTTTTATTGATTTACCCTTGGCATACAATTCTTCGAGTTTCATATATAATCATATAATTTTGACTTAATGATTGAATGGATTATATAGAAATTTATATGACTAACTAACGGCTACTAATTGCCAAGTTTATAAACATGTTTTCATCAATCTCTTAACGTATCATTTTACCTTCTTTGATTAAGATCACCTTCAGAATCAGAGATTCTGAAGGTGTTCTTTTATAATTTTAAATTGGTAAATCATAGAAGAGCTGATCTCCCTTCATCTTATTGAGAAATCAAGGGGTTGTTGCTGTCTGCCAACAGAACCATAGAGACTAACATTAAGAAGTGTGAGTTTGGAATTGGACTAGATGATTTCTATGTTATAATACACAGAAGAAAATAGTACAACAACGTTATATTATTTAGTTTCCACCTATATGTTTCCTCCCCTGCTCTACTTGAATAACCTATGTGTTTCTTCCCCACAACTGATAATAAGGATTTTTGGAAGGTGAAACTATGTCCGGAAATCATCAAACAGTACCTAGACTTGCTTGGAGTATGCTCAGAATGATTATTTGTTGTTATAAAGAAAAAATTATTGAAGAGTGGATGAATCTCCACGTGATTCATTTTAAAGCAACAAAATGTATTTTCATCAACTTCAAAATTCCATAATTATCATATTTTAAGGAGGTTTCTCCACTCAGTTGAACTCCTATATCCTCTAAGATCCCTCCTCAACTACTACCTCCTATGTTTCCCTACAACAACTTTGTATTCTGCCTTTGTGGATGATAGTGAAATTGTTTTCTACTTATTGTTAATCCATGATGTTTCACTTGAATACATATATAAAGGGAGACTTAGGATCATTTGATGATCCTACCCAATTTGAATATGTATTGAAACTTGACAAATTGAAATTGTTATTTCTGACAAACTCTACACCAAAATTAAAAAAGTCCTACACAGACATCAATATCCTCTCTCCATCTTTCAAGTACATAAATCTTTTCAAATTCATGAATTTGGAAATAAGGCTTAATTCAAAGCTGATATCTAGTGTAGTATAAGATAAATGGATTAGACTACCTATTAGATGATTATACAAGGTATAATCTACCTTCCTTGGATCCTATTAACTAGACAGTTTCAATCAAATCTCTAATGCTGTTGTAGGAAAAGATAATCATATTTCTATATGGATACAATATCCTCATAACATTCTTTGATTTTTTTATTTCCTTCCTAAAAAAGAGAGCATAAGTAAAATTCTAGGAACAAAGTCCCAAAAAAAAATACTATACATTCTAAATTTCTTGCAACAAAAGTGTATCAGTTGAGGACAACAAAGAGCTAGAGAACTCTCCATCCAAGTGTAGCGATGGGGAACTAATAGAAATGATTGATCAATTGTTGAATATCATCCATGTTATATTTAAATAATATATAGGGTGATATATAAGTGATTCCCCTCACTTTTACACATTATAGAAAAATAAGAGATTCCTTAGCAATTTTTTGTTAGATTTGCAGGTTAATGCTAAGGATGAAATCTAACCCATTTCCCACCAATTTGTTTTATGTGATATATCAAATAAATCTAGTGTCACATATGTGCAATGATTTTTGGGTATTTCTAGAATGGTTATGTAAAATGAAAAATTCACTCTTTTCCATCCAATCCCATGTGCATATTTCGTATGTTAGACTATATATCATTAGTGTTCAATTCAAAATCACAACAGTACCATATGACGAATTAATGAAGAAACAAAATCACAAGATAAACATAGTATTTATCCTGGGAAACCCTCAAGGGGAAGAAAACCCAGCCAAAACTTCCTATGTATAAGATATAACCCCAAGAATAGGTATTATCCTCCTTCTATTTTGTCTCTCTCTCTTCCCCCTATGCGCTACTCAAGTGAGTGGGTCTATGTCTAAATAAGAATCACATCTCTCCTATTTATACACATTGATCCAACTAACTTTTACCCTAAAGAAGTCAGCCCCATAGTCCACTAAACTGTCTTGGCCGATTTCACCTAGGAATATTCAAAACAATATTTGATTAGGGTACTAATGACCCAACTTACAATGGAGGATTTACCTCATGACTCTATGATGACCAAATACAATAGTAACACCTTGTCAGAGGAATAATAACATCTCCCTTGGGTTACATTAGTAAAATACATTTAGAATATCCTTTGAAGTTACAATATTTCAACACCCCCCCTTAACGATAAGGTTATTCTACTAACAACATCATCATAGACTATCAGAAAACAGAGAGATAATATCTCTAATAGTATCAAGGTAATACATATATACGTCATAGTAAGTTTTCACAATTAGTAGCTAGAATAGTTACTCTTCAATGCCTTCATATTCTTCATCACATGATAACTTAATCCTTTGTAAGCAACACTTCTATCTTTTGATCCTTCATAGCAGCACTTCAATCTTCTAATCCTTTGCAACAATAATTTGATCTTAGACCCTTCGCAACACTTTCAATATTTTTGATCCTTCATAGTAGAACTTCAATCTCCGATCCTTTGTAGTAGTACTCCGATCTTCTTGATCCTTCGTAGCAGCATCACTTTGATCATTTCAATTCTTTTTAGTAGTACTTCTCTCTTCTCGATGCTTTGTAACCGCAATTCAATCTAATTGATCCTTTTTCTCCTCACGACCTGTAGTACACATGATATGTTTGCAGTATGATCAATCCCTATCACTTCAGGACGCGATTCCAAGGATGCTGCAATCCTCCATCATCTTGATCGATAAAATCGATCAGCTCAATCATCTACAACTAAATCTAGATATCTACTGCACCTAGTGTAGGCCCTATAATCTGTGAGGACTCATCGTAGACCATCCATACCACTGAGGTTAGGACCACTCCTAAGTGAGTGTTATACTATAGTATCTACACTTACATGTATGCATACTCTTTCAAGCAAGAATATTGTCCGCATATCAAATATTGACCGCATACAAAATGTCTATCCTCATCATAGAATATCCTTACCATAGAGGTTAGGACCACTCCCAAGTGAGTGTTATACTACAGTGCCCATGAGGACTCATTGTAGAGAATACATACCACTAATGTTAGTACCAATCCTAATCGAGTGTTATTATCTGGTATCTACATATGAATGTAGGCATACTCTCCATAAAAGAGTATTTTTTGCATAGCCGATCTCGATTGCATACAAAATGTCAGTCTTTTCATTTGTGAGTACTCATCGTAGAGCATCCTTACCACTGCGGTCAGGAACACTTATGAGAAATTGTTATTATACAGTATCCACAACTGAATGTACGTACTCTCCATGTGAGAGTAAAATCTGCAGGGCTATCCTTAGTAAGGACCACTCTCATGAATAGAGTGTTATACCTCTCATCCTCAAGAGAGGAAACTATCGTCCATAAGTGACTGCTGGAACTTCAATGTCACGTTCATCCATCATCAATGTCATTCTGATCATTACTCCCCCTTCCTTAGGAAGTTTCATATTATCAACCTGTTCCCCCTTTTTTCGAGGAGGGTTCATGTCTTTGACCTAATCTTTCTTTTCGAAGAAGGTCCATATCTTCATCATATGTAGTCCCATCATTGTTCCTCCTTGCGAGGAAGGTCTTTTTGAACTACACCAATCTTTTCACAGAAATATTCAAACTTTAATCGGGATATAGGCTTGGTCAGTACATCAACAACTTTCTCATCGATACTCACATATTGGAGCTTGATAGCTCCCTTTTGTACCATATCCCTTATATAAAAGTATCATATTTCTATGTGCTTCGATTTGTCATGGAACACCGGGTTCTATTTCATCTTTATACAACTCCGGTTGTCACAGAAAATCATTATGGTGTCCAACTCCATGTAAAATAATCCTAACATCATCTTCCAATGCCACATTGCTTCACAACAAGCAGAGCAAGCCGGAATGTACTCTCCTTCAGCTGTACTAAGTGAAACACTAGAATGTTTCTTACTAAACCATGAGATCATGGTGGATCCCAGACTATAACATCCACTTGAGGTGCTCTTTCTGTCTACGGCACTTCCTTCCCAATATGAATGTGTATATCCGTATATTTTTCAATCGTGATCTCTCCCATAGGAAAGTCCCAAATATATCATACCTTTTAGGTAACTCATCACATGATTTGCAGCTATCAAGTGAACCCGTCTAGGTTTAACTAGATACTGACTCAAGTTGTTGATAGAAAAGCATATATCTAGCCTTGTGTTCGTGAAATACATTAATGACCCAATAGTATGTTTGTACTGAGTCATTTCCACTCAATCTGATGTCTCATCAGACAACAACTTCATGTTTATTTCTATTGCATACTTTCCCTGATTCAAAAATATTCCTTTTGGACTCTTCCACACTTCCATCCCTAGGAAATAATGAATCAATCTAATATCTTTCATCATGAATTCTTCACCTAGTTTCTTCTTGCAATCTGTGATCTATTTATCATTTCCTGTCATAAATAGATCATCCACATACAGTGATAGTATGATAGGTTCATCATCCATAATATTCATGTAAAGTTTAGTATTAGCTTTACTCTTTTTAAATCCCATGCTTGTCAAGAATCTATCTATTCTACCATACCAATATCTATGATCTTGCTTCAGTCCATATAGATCCTTTTTCAACTTCCATACATGAGTCACTCTATATTTGACTTCAAATCCTTGTGGTTGTTCAATATAAACATCTTCCTTAATCACACCATTAAGGAAGGTTGTCTTTACATCCATCTAGTGTAGATCCCATTTCACCATGGAAGTAAGTGCCATGATAGTTCTGATGGAAGTGTACCTTTCTAATGGAGCAAATGTATCTTCATAATCGATCCAATCTTTCTGAGAGAATCTAATAGCCACAAATCTTACTTTGCACTTTTCAATACTTCCATCAGCATCATGTTTTATCTTGTATATCCATTTCGAATATACCACACTCTTGTTTTCTGGTTTGGGAACTATATCTCAAACACCATTATTCATTATTGACTGGTATTCTTAAATTATTGCTTGAACCCATTTTTTGTTCTTTACATCTTCCTCATAGATGGTGGGTTCTTGATATATAAGGTCACACATCAAAACTACATAATTGGAATATGGATTTGATATTTTATTGGTTCTTGTGGAGTCTTATAGAGCTCCATATCTCTCTGCTTCTTTTATTATTTCTCTTACCCAATCATGTTTTCTATTTCGAGAGATATCCATAGTAGGATTTTCATGAGGTTCTAGCATGTCATGATCTTCAGATTCTATTATTTTAGGAGAGGGTTCAACTTCTACCATTCTGGGAGTTACATCCTCTTCATGTATTTCTTCAAGATGACACCTTATAGGTTTGTTAATATTTATCTATTCATCAAATGTTGCATCCTTACTAATATTGATATGATGGAATCCTGAGATCTATATCCTAAAAGCTTTGGAGACTTCAAAGTAGAGAACAAGTATTCATTTCTTTCTAGAAGGATCCAATTTGGTTCTCTTCTCTTTCAGAAGGTGTACATATACTAGGCATACAAATATATTGAGATGGCTCACTTCAGGTTTCTTTCGTGTAGACATCTCTTCAAGAGTCTTGAATCCAATAGCAATGTGATATTATCTATTATGGACATATACGGTTGTTCTTGTTGCTTCAGCCCATAGGTCCATAGGGAGGTCTTGGTCATGAATCATGGTATTTACTGCTTCCATGATAGTTCTATTATTTATTTCTGCAACATCATTCCGTTGGGGGTTATAGGGAGTGGTTATTTCCCTCTTGATTCTTTCCTCCTTGCAAAATGCTTCAAATTCCCTTGAAGTGTATTCTCCACCATTATCTGATCTTAGTGTCTTGATTCTCTTTTCTGAGTGGTTCTCTATCAAGGATTTTAATTCCTTGAATATGTCGAACAATTCACTCTTATTCTTCAAGACTTATATCCAATTCTTTCTTCAATAATCATCAATAAATGTGGAATAATACTCATATCCCTTTAATGATATGGAGGGCATAGGACCACATACATCAAAATGAATTAGTTCCAATGTAGCTTTAGTCTTTGTTTCAATTTTTGGAAAGGGATTCTTGATGTTATTTCCTCTTACACATCCTTTTCAAGTTCCCTCATGTTCTAACTTCAGATCCAGTAACCATGTTACCACCTTTATCACATAGGGAAATGCTTTGTAGTTGATGTGATAAAATATCCTATTCCACATTTCCCTTGAGCTGGTAGTATCAGGGACAAGGGATATCTCTGGATATCCTTTGATCTTTTAGAGTCCTCCTTCTTCTTCTCCAATTATCACATCATCTTCAAGTGTCTTTCCTTTAGACCACATAAGTACTTGTCCATCTATAAAAGAAACTCTATATCCTTTCTTATCTAGAGCATAAATTGAAAGTAAGGTCTTGTTCAAACCTGGTACATACAGTACTTACTTCATCTTCATGGAAGTACTAGAGTCAATATTGTATCTTGATTCACCAATACCTTTGATGGGATATTGATAGTCATCTCCCAATGATACCTTATGGGGAGAGCTCTTTTCTTCAAGTCTTGACAGAGTTTTCTTCTTCCCTATCATGTTCTTTGAAGCACCACTATCAATAAGCCATGTATCTTTTCTAGGTGTTACAAACCAAGAGAGTGTAGAGAATAACACATATTATTCTACATCTTCACTTCTAGTTAGTCTATTTCGAGGTCTTTCTTATTCTTCATTCTCTTCTTCAGCTATATCAACATGATGTATCTTATTGTTATTGTTCTTATTTGGTGATGGACACTCTCTGTCAAGGTGTCCTATCTTATGAAAGTTGTAGCATTGATACATTGAGTAATATTTATTCTTCTTCTTAAGCTTCTTATTTGAATGCTTATGATTACTCTTCTTGAAGTTCGATTGTTTTCTTCCTTTAGTATGGGTAGCTAGATCCTTATCATCTTCTCTAAGTAGAGCTTTTATGTTGGATACTCTCGCTTATTCTTGTATGCAATCTTCCCATACTATGTCAAAATTCATACTTTCTTTTATGGAACACAGTGTCTGTATGAATGAGTCATGAGGTCTAGTGAGACCATTAAGAGTAGTCATAACTAGTTCATACTCAACAAGAATGTCTCCAATAGAACTTAGTTGTTATTTGAGCTAGGAAACCCTTGCGAAGTAATCTTGAATAGACTCTCCTTTTCTCATCTTAGTACCCTTCAGTTGATCTGTCGGATTGATCTTTATGTTGATTTTCCTTCTTTCATATATTCTAGAAAGTGCATCATACATCTAATTAGGTGTCTTCTTAGATGAGACTTGAGGGATCAAGTGATCCTTTTAATATAATCAACAATGATCCTCATTTCCTTAATTAGGTATTTTTCATGCTTCTCCTTGGATTCATCTTCTTTAGGTTCTAAAATATCATCCTTGATGTACTTCTCAAGTCCATTCTCTTTCAGAATGAGAGTAATCCTATACTTCCAAGATAGGAAGTTTTCTATGCCTTCCAATTTGTCCTCAAGCTTATTGCTTGGGGACATCTTGTCTAGTAGGTCACTAAAAAATGAAAATTCTCAAAATAGGAGGCTGACCTTACTAGTAAATGTGTCTAACCAAGGAAATTGGGTTGGTCCAACTGATTTCTATAGATCCCAAATATTCACTCTCCAAATACTACTTGTGAGGTTGTAGCTCTATAGAATTTCTGGTTCTAGTTTTCTGCGGTTTTTTGGTTAGGGACAAACTAGGGTTTTTATTTTCTAGAGATTCAACCACCCAAAAAATTTGATCCTAGGCCCAATCAATGTGCTTTAGGGAGGCGCAAATTTCTACAAAGCATATATTTCGATCTCCAAATTTTGCAGAAACACTAATTTCTTCTAGAGAGGGAGGATGGGGAGTTTCACCTTGTGAAAGTTTTCATATTCAGGATAAATCTCATAAAATGTTAATATTTCATATTCTAGAATAGATATCATTAGTGTTCAATTAAAAAACAGAGCAGTAACATATGCATAATTACTGAAGGAAACAGAATCACAAGATAGACACAATATTTATCCTAGTAATCCCTCAAGGGGAAGAAAACCCAGCAAAAACTTCCTCTGTATAAGATGTATAAGATATAACCACCAAAAAAGGTATTCTCCTCCTTTTTCTATCTCTCTCTCTCTCTCTATTATGTGATACTAAAGTGAGTGATTCTATGACCAAATAATAATCACAACTCTCTTATTTATACACATTGAGCCAACTGACGTTTACCCGAAACAAGTCGGCCCCACTAAAATGTTTGGGCCGACTTCACCTAGGAGGACTCAAAACAGTATATTGTATTATTCATTAGCGTACTAATGATCTGACTTACAATGGAGGATTTACCTCATGACTCTATGATGATCAAATACATTAGTAACACCCTGCCAGAGGAATAATAAAATATCCCTTGGGTTACATCAGTAAAATACATTTAGAATATCCTTTGAAGTTACAATATTTCAATATTCTAGTAGCAAATGTAACACCCAATGTAGTCATTATGATGAGTGTGTTCCTATCATGTGCTAAACCACTAGATTTACAACAAGGTAAGTGCATACATGGTTACATAACTAAAAGTGGACTTGAAACATGTGTTTCTATGGCTACTTCTCTCCTTGACATGTACTATTCAAAATGTTGAAGTGTGGATACTACATACCCTTTATTTGAAAAAATGATAAAGAGAGATTAAACAAGGTAAAATATAGTTATCGTACAATGACTATATTGCCAAATTGGGTCAAAGAATTGGATTCAATGTAAAATCAAGAAATTCAATGTAAATGAAACTATGTCTCATGTCAAGTATATATATTGAATTCTGTCAAGTATATATGTTGAATTTTGTAGGACTAAAAAATGTTATTATCTCTCCCAAATCACAAGTTTCTTTGATTCCTGGAGATTTTCTTGTTGTTGAGATATCAAAGCAAGCTATTTCCACAATTTCTTTTGAGAGATCGAAACAAATTATTTCAATTTGTGACACCGATATGTATTTCCTTTTCTTTGTTCTCTAAAACATCTCAATTTTCAAAACAATGAGTGAGTCCATCTTGCCCCTATTAGAAAAATATTATTATTATTGGTTTTTTTCAATGATGAGGCCTATGAATCCACCAATATCGAGCTTTGTAAGCTTACAACTATCAAATCAGGAAACAAGGAGTATAAAAATCATGATGGTTATCATTGATTTACTCATGGGGGACTTTCTTGTTTCCGAATGTGTCATGGCGATGGTAATCTTGTTTCAGTTTATGTAAAATTTGTCACATGAAAAGATATATTTAAAAAATGTTGATATATATAGAAAATAATTCATTTCATTTTGTTTCTTTATGAAGTTTAAAATTGAGAAGAAGGATAATGAATAAAATTTTCCATAATGTTTTACAAGGTATAATTATGGTTTTATATTTTATGTTCATATTTTATGTTTATATGACCCCATATATAGTTTAAATTTAGATTGAGTACAATTAAATGTCAATTCTCCCCTAATCCTTGGTTTATTTGAGTCATGTGATCGTGGCCATATAATTAGATATTTCCAGTAATGTATAGATACATCGAAGTCATATAATTTATATGTATTTCTGGTCATGTGATTGTGTCCATATAACTAGATATTTCTAGTAATGTATAGATGCAATATAATAGGTGCATGTTTATTCATAAACATACTAGCCTTGGTGATTGAATTAGAATCTCCTATAACACATTTGATTATCGTGGTAAAATTTTCTCATGTGTGTAGGGTTTACTTATGGTTTTATATTTGATGTTCATATTTGTTGAAAGTTGACCCAATATAATTCAATGTTGGAACATAGTTTAACATCAAATATCTACCACGTCTGAGATAAATTTCTTAGTTATCATTTTGTTTTTAGTGTAAATCACTATAGAGGTGATGGTAAATCAAGTATATTTAGGAGCACGTGTGGGAGTTGGTTTCTCTTAAGCACTATGTGAGTGGAATTGTCTTGACATTTAAAAGAGGAAATTTAACTATGCCACCCTAATCATTTTTCAATTTGATTCATGTGACTATGTTTACATAATAGGAAAATATAGATAAAATATAATAGGTTCATTGAATTTCACTCCATAATGTTCACAAACACACCAACCAACTTGGTGATTGAGTTGTAATCTCTTGGAACACATTTCCTAGAAGAAATATATTATGGTAAATGTTTCTTTGATTTATGATATTGCACTTGAATCAATGTCGAGGTATAATTTATGTCATTTGATGATCCTACCCAATCTAAATATGTGGTAATTGTGAAATTGTAACAATCGTTTGTGACAAAATATACACTCGGATCAATGGTGTCTTGCATATAACTTGATATCCTCTTCACAACATTCCTATACATAACTATTGGCAAAGTCATGTATTCAAAAATAAGTCTTACTGTAAAACTACTATCTATTATAGTATAATATAGATGGATTAAATTCCTTACCAACTTATTGTACACGGTCGAATCTACCTTCCTTGGATCCTCTTTTGTATATAATTTCAATCCAATCTCTAATGGAGTTGTCAAATGTCTGCAAAAAAAATACTTATCTGTTTTTATGGAGAAAATATCCTCATAGAATTATTTTATATGTTTATTTCCTTCCTAGAAATGAGAAGAAGGCCCCCCAAGACCGCAACGATCTAAAGTTCGAAATTGAGTTGTGCACAAAATATCCTCATAGCCTTCTTTGATATGTTTATTGCCCCATTGATACTTTCCTCAAATTCCTATATAGATTCATGGTAGCACTTGTAAGAATATTATACGAGGGAGATTACACTATAACAAATCCTGGAATTAGCGTCCCATTTAGCATCTCTTTTTAGTGTAATTTTTTTTTTACATTGAGTGGTCAAACTAGACGCTAAATGGGACACGTCATGGACAAAACTTAAAGTGTATCAAAAAAAGTAATTTTTTTTTCCTAGATAGCATCCTTTATGATGTCCAAAATAGCGTTTATTAATTTTGTTCCGAAATAGTGTCCAACTTTGCTTCCTAAAAAAGATCGAGGTTTCCTTCTTAAATAACGTCCTATTTTGTTTCCTAGCGAGTGTACACTTTTTCTTAAATGGAATCCCCATTAGCACCATATTTTCATCCTTAATAGCACCATTTTAGCATCCAAATTAGCATCCAATATTGCATCCATTTTTCCTACCACTTTAGCATCCCATTTTGCACCATGTTTTACTTCCAAATATGTTCCAATTTTTGCTTTAAAATTTGCACCAATTTTTTCTTCATTTTTTGCATCGTGTTTTGATACCCAAATAATGCCATATATTTATTCTATTGTTGCACCATATTCTGCTTCCTATGTAACGCCATGTTTTGCATCCAAAGTAACATCTTATTTTTCTACCATAACAACACCATGTTTGGCTTCATCATTAGCACCATGTGTTGCATCCTTTTTAATGCCTAGTTTCGTGTCTTATTTTTCTACCGTATCAACACCATGTTTGGATTAGTCATTAGTGCCACGTTTTGCATCCTTTTTAATGCCTAGTTTCACATCTCTCATTTTTTGGTCACTAATTTAGTCATTTTTAGTAGTTTTATATACGAATTTTGGTCATTTTGTTTGGTCACTTATCTCTTAATTTTTTCTTACTAGTTTATTTGTTTTTAGTCGATATTATAATATCCTTATGGCATGTAGGAATTAAACCACCAACCTCATGCTTATAAGGTAGACACTCTTCCATTGAGCTAGCACCCTTTAATAATTTGGGAACCTAACGTACAGAGTCCTCTATAATGGTAAAAAGGATCAATACACAACTTTTAGTATCTAATGGTTAGGAAAGGATGATATATTTTATAATTTCACAATATATGATCAAGCAGGTTATGAAATCCATAAACCTTTTCTAGAAATTTTGAACAAAAATCAAGAAATTGGCCTAATGGGATTGCAAAAAGCATTATTCCCTAGAAATTGTTTGTGTACCACTCTATGAGATATATCAAGAACAATTATCATAGTGTGGATGCCAAGTGTATAGTAGATAATCATGATCATCCTAGAGCCATGTATAAGTGGAGCAATAAGTAGAATCAAAAGAGGATGATCAACACAATAGTTGGTGCTTCACATGTATCCTACCCACCATGGGAGTAGCAAAGTTCCTTCTTCCATCAAGCTAATGAGTATCCAAAAGTACAAATGGTTAGTATATATTTTGATTCCAATTCATAATGTTTATTCGCTTCGGAAGGTGATTTTGCAGTGCTTGCACTAGGAGATATACATGATCCCAAACAACATTGGATATAAGCATATTCATGGGGCCATAGAGTATAGGATGAGGTAGAATTTTTAACTTTTTCTTTGTAAAACCAGAAATGATTTGAAACAATGGGAGAGGAAATAGAATCCGATGTACTTAACAAACAACAATCATGATAGGTTCCTCATTTACAAGACTACAAATGCAGTTGAGGCTTTGATTTCTTCTCCGGTTTTGATAAGCTACATGGCTATAAATCATGGTTCGACTCCTCCTCCTCATGTACCTGCGTTAAATCAAGCCTCCTAAGAGGTCAAATATTTATGGTGAACATAACTCTGATAAAATTGCATGTTTAAGGAAAATGCAGACAATAAAACAGGAAAACTATATCCTTGACAAAAATATTATAAAAGAGGTTGCTAAAAGCATATTCAAAACATATTTCTTCAAGAATATTAACAAAAATAATTCTTTCTGACCTTGGAGGAGTCCTTCCTCTTGGTGGTTTTCTATAATGTCTTGGTGGCGATCGCTTGGAATAAATAGTATAACTTGAATATCTAAGACAAAAAATAAAATTATTCTATTAGAAATTCCTTCCAACTTTGGAAATTTAATGAGGATTTATGAGTGCATCCAAACCTATCCCTTTTAGGAATATTCCTTTCATCGAGGTAGTGAGACATTGGGGGAGAGAGATCTGGAGATGGTGTATGATAACTTTGATAATAAGAGTAATGCTAGTTGAATCCAATACCTTTTCTCACACGTTTAGGTGTACCATCTAGGATAACACTTCTTGCAACAGTTTGACTTTTATTAGGATGGGGAAGTGTACCCTTATCAACGACAAGAGTACGACTTGATCTTCTTGAAAAATTTATTCTTGGAGGCCTGCTTCAACTTTTCAAAGTACTTTGAGCTAGGTTGTGCCGTGAATGCCTACTCAAACTCCTTCGTGGAATCCTATTTAAATTCCTATGAGCAATCACACTTGATCTCCTACTTAAATCCTTGCGACTTGGGATCCTGCCTACAACCTTGTGAGCAATCACACTTGGTATCCTGCTCAAACTCATTCAAGGACTTCTCCTCAATACCCTTCTGGGACTTCTACTCGGGCTCCTACTTGAGATTCTCCTAGGACTATCACTCTAGATCCTGCTCAATGTACTTCTAGGGATTCTTTTAAGCTTCTTCTAGGGCTTATGATCAAAATATTATGAGGGCTCCTGTTGGGACTCCTTGGAAAGAAAATTACATTTATTAAATTACAAAGACAACAAAGTGAACAATGTATAATTGTACAACACCAAACTATATGAAATAAAATATATATTGAAGAACGGCAAGATAATATCATAAAAAAAATGATCCTTAATAATGCTTCGATTACATTCACAAATCATTTCAATAAAAGGGGAAAGGAATACTGACATAGAACTGCTAGGGGAATCACTTTGAGGAGATCAAGAATCTGGATTCATGTGTGCCTTAACTTCAACAACATCCATCTCTTTAGTTTTTTCCTCATTCGCTTTCGCTAATTGCCTTCTTTCACGATATATTTAACCACAATTCCTTTCTCTTTCTCAATGCTTTACTTGTCTAAAGTTTCTTCCATTGCTAATGCAATTAGTTTTGTTGGAATGAAAAAAAAATTGTAATCATATTATTTTCAATATAATTATTGGTTAATAAAATATTTTCAAAATCAATTAACATGAACATATTTAGCACAATGATTAAAATATAAACTAATATTTAAGAGTCATGCAATTAAACCTTTCACAAATCATCTACTATGATATAAAATGGAAATTAATCATATAGAACAAGTATTTGAATTAAAAAAAACAAAAAAACAATTTATGGTCTGTGGAAGCATAGGAAACGTGGCCTCACAGAAGAAAGAGTTTTCCAAGAGGTACCACTGTTTTTAATGGTTCCCATTAAAAAATTTTAATTTTAATTTCTGCAATTTTTACATATAACACCTTCAAAAAAATTAGAGAATAGAAATTTGTTGAAAGTGTGACCATTGTATTCTAGAAAAACAACATTATCAAACCCAACATCATCATTTCTATCAGTTCCACAAAATGCTTGATGGCATGTGGTAAGCTAAACATTAAGTCAGTAATGAACTACCACTTACTAGAAAGTTGAGGATTATCAAATACATGGGAGCGTGTCTTTGATTTCACACTTTTATTACCAACATCGTTGTCATTATCACTTTTAATATAAATCTCGGTTTTGTTCTCACTCTCACTATCAGTTCCACTGCTATAGTCACTATCTAATCTCTTGCAATTTAAAAAAAAAAATCTTCAAACACTATTAGAAAAATTAATTATGTATATAATACATGAGGCTATATTTCATATTCCTACGTCAATGCATAAATAATCCATACCACTTGGACTTCCATCTTAATCTCTTCACTTTTCGACCATATCTTTTCCCTCTCTGCTTGTCCCTCTGTCGCTTTGTATGTCCATGCTGGTTTCTTCTTGATGAATTTTTCTTTCTTCTCACCCTATGATCTTCACTTGAAGTGCTAGTATCATATGATGAGGAAGATTCTGAGTCAAACTCACTTTCAAAAGTGTTTGAATATGAATCAGTGTCTTATGAGGTATCTCAATCAAAAGAATAATGACGTCGCCCCATCTTTTGCTTGTCCTTACGCACCTTCCTATTGTTTTTCCTTCCACGCATTTTTTAGATATCATCACTTGACACTTCTTCTTTCGTAGCCTTTTGTTTCTTTCCTTTCTTTTTATATGTAGATAAATCCAAATTTTCATATCTCAAACGAATAAAAGAAAAACATTTCTACAAATTACATTCAAGATATCACTCAAAGAATTGTAACATTTATGGTGAGTTAAATATTCAACAATGGCATATCATGATGCTAACAACTTAAAAGATAAATGTACCATAATCAACTGTAACTATACCATTATATTTTCCTAGAAATATTTCACCAGAATTTGAAATATTAACTGAAACAATAGGTCTTCCTTGATCTGCAGTTGATAGCCTCTTGATTTTCTTCAATACATCTGTAGATAATAATAAAGGGGACATTAATGATATGCGAGTAAAACAAAAAATAAATATGGGGAGAGGGAACATATCCACATTAGTTAGACAAATTTTAGCCTCACCCCCTTAGTAGCATATACACAAACTGAACTGGACTGAAGATAACTTCCTACAAAAAATTATCAAAATTTAAAAGTTCAATTGGTAAAAATACACCGGTGTTTAGCACCCAAATAAAATAACCCATTATTTCAAGGTAAAGGCATCTTGTAGTTCTAAAATAGAAAATTTCCATTTGGTGACACTCATGAGTCATGGATAAAGATAAAATATATCGATCACAACCTACATGTAAAGTTGCTCAGACAAACTCAAGTGAATGCAAAAAATCATAAATGGCATTCAAGATATGGAATCAAGTATATACCCATCAAGATGAGGCATTTCTTCCAAAGTGATAAAGAACTGAGAACCATTGGTGTTCGGGATAGCATTGGCCATTGATAGAATACCATGTCCACCATGATGTAACTGAAAATTCTAATCTATGATAAGAAATAGGGAATGTTCAATACAATTATGACAATATAAATCAGATTGTTTAAAGCAAATACATTTTGAAAAAAACATTTGCTAACCAACCTGCAAATTTTCCACCATATATGCTCTCTCCTCGTGTTCCTACATAGAAAAAAAGAGACATTAACTACAGCATTGAAATTCATATGTCCAGCCAATATTTTCCAATATTTCAATTAAATTTCAGGAGGAATAAGTAATTTGACCAGGATCAAGACATAATCATTTTCTAGATGGAAAACGACCATCAACAACTACCAAATTAAGAATATAGCATACAATAAATAAAACAAAATTTGGAAAACGACCATCAATAACTACCCAATTAAGAATATAGCATATAATAAATAAAACAAAATTTTGAATTGATTTGAGGAAAAATATTTTAAAAAACTGTAATTAGAATCAAAAGGTTAATGCTCGGTACTAAATTAACCATATTTTAATCTTAAACATTTCAATTTATTTAACAAATTTATCTTGTTGAGTGCAAATGTACAACAAAAACATAATACTCATACTAATATGCATCCCTTTATACCAAGTCTTAAAATGATAAAGGCACTTACAACAAAATTTAGTATAGATTTACAACAACATATACTACTATCAATGTTCCTCAAGAATATTATCATATATGTAAAGGAAAATAACACATATTAAAATATATGGCTATCTAAAAAAGGTCAGCATTCACTATGATCAATTTAAGAGAAACGATTTACATTAGATTTATAAAGTAGTATCTTCAAACAATGCACTTAATAGAAGACAATATTTCAGCACACTAATCCAAGAAAAAGGATGAAAAGTGAATAGGTTGGGCAATTAGCAAGATTTGATATAAAAGTCTTGCTACCAACTTGGAGACCTAAAGAAATGCAAGATATGCAATTTATATCACAATGCAAAGATCAACAAAAACGTATTGTTAGCAAAGGAAATTAAATGAACTCAACACTAGAGAACGACTTTCACTTAGTCATTACAACAGAAATGTTGCCCCCTTTCTAATAAGGCATTTCAACAGATGGTTTAATCTCTCCTTAAATGCACTCTCAAAAAAGTCGAAATTAAAGTAAGATGGTAAGAATGTGACACATAACTTGCCATTTTCCATGATCATATGCCTACTTGTAGAACTTGGCATTTGCTAGGATAATACCTACTTGTATATTAAGAGATTAATCAATTTTGAACGGGAAATTTGGAAAATAAACTAGATTTTAATATTTATCTTGCACTTTCTAAAAAAGAAATGTTAAATATAAAAATGACAGGTAACTTTTAATGGCACTGACAAGAGTCAATTTATGTAGTCAAAACTAAGGCAAATAGGGTTTAAATGAATGAAAATCCAAATCAAATGGATTTTAAAATTTGATTGTGTGATCCAAGGACAACCTTTTTGAGGAAAAAAAGTGTGACTATCCAAGACCTTTCACAACAACATTCAAATTTTCGATCACTGTTGGCACATCACCTTTTGAGAGTTCAATCGGATTATGATTGAGTAGGTTCAATATGACTTCCCAATATGTACAGGTTGGTTTACAAATGATACATTGGGACACTATTCTGATGGAAATCAAACCACTATGGTAAAGCCATGTGACTTGGGCTAGAACTGATGACAAATTTCTTCATTAATAACCTAATTAAAGGTTTTATGAAAAAACAGTGGCTCAGTCGAGAGGAATCGTTAGATTAATCCAAGTACAATTATGTTGTTGCAACCATGGAGACAATCATGAAAGTGACATCAAGGATTTGGTTGTATCTATTGACATCAGATGTTGGATGCTCTATCATTCCTCCATGATGGTCACATGGATTACATTGTTTTTACAACACGTTGTAGGAACTTAGAGAGATAAAAACCCAATAATTTGAGACAAAGTGGCTAACATGGTTCTATCAAGTAGTGCCCCTTGATATGTTCCACCTAACCTCCAGAGTACTTGAAATGTTATATTTTTAGTTCGTGAGGCACCGTTCTCAAAAACATTCCTCACAATTGTTAGGTGTCCCCATCCATATAGTCTAGAATATAATGGAATATTCAATCAATGCCAAAACTCTATGGATGATTTTGGAAGTCCTAGTGGCTCAATGAAATTTTCCATATTTTATTAAATACTAGTCTTATCAAATTCTTGATGTGTTCCTCTACCAAGGTCATTGCATATGATCAACTAGAGCATGCATTTTTTTCCAATAGTAGAGCTCGTATGCTTGTAAATATAACATTTTCCACAGTGGCCACTACATATAGGGCTCACTCTCAGCCTCATAAGGCTTGTCTATGAGATTAGTTTAAATTTTGATTCACTAAATATTTATGTTTCTTAAACATTTGTTAATGTTCCAGAAACTATTAATGGAGATTCTCTAACATGTATCTAATAGTACAAATATCATGCCACACTCAATCTAGAAAAAAAGAAAAACCACGCGTCCTCCTATTTTGATGTGTTGTGTGGCCATTATGAGCCACAACTAACATGTGCAAAAGCAAAAAGAATCAAGTAAATGGAAAAATTCTATAATTCAAATTTTTGCATACATGGGGCAAAAGCAGTCTTACAATGTAATTGAGTCATGTTATGCCCCAATGTTCTGATCGGGAGGATCTATAATGTGAACAAGTCACTGTGGGTAACCCTCCTATTAATCAAGGGTTAAAGTCCTCGTAGTTTCAGGGCACTAGGGTTCTTAGACTCACCTATTGAAGTCGGCCCTAGTTGGGTTTAGTCAAGTCGAGAATTAGTATAAATAGAGAGCTAGCCTCTCTATTTATCACACACTCACAATCAATTGTAGCACATAGCTGAGGAAGAAGAAGACACCGGGGCTAGGAAGAAAGAGGTTACTTCTATCGAAATATCATCTTACTGTTTTGGGCTTTTCTATTTGGTGTCGATTCTATCTCTAAGGAAGTTGTAGGGTTTTCTCCATTTATGGTTTCCATGAGGAAAAAAACTGTGTTCATATTTTCTTGTGTTTGATTTATATGCTTGTTATTCTCTCAATTAAATATCCTAATATAATGCTAGATTAATGTTAAAAATATAACACCATCAACCCTCTCTCTCTCCCCCTTCCCTCTCTAAACATGTGTCTCTCTCTCTCGTGTGTTAAATCAATCCAGTTATTCAATCTTTCATCTCTCCATCTTTCTCTCCATTCCTCAATATCCATCGCTCTCTCTCTCTCTCTCTCTCTCACACACACACACACACACACACACACATGCTATCTCTCTCACACACAATCCCTCATGTATATCCCTTGGTGTAACCATCCTTGACCATCCTTCATTTCCCTAAATCCATTCTCTCTGACTATTATTATCACACCGTCTCACCCTCTAACCATCCTTCCATCCATCATTACCTCTCCCTCTCTGTCTCTCTATGATTCTCCCCCCTCTCACTCTTTAAACACCCACCATTTGTCTCTCTCACTCGCTCACTCACTCTATACATCTCTCTATACCACCACTCCATCCATCCCTCTCCTCCCTCTTCTCCCTCTCACTCTTCACCCCTCCCCCCCCCATTTGTCCCTCCATACATTATGTTATATCTTTCCACCATCCATTATCCTATATCTTTCTTGCACTCAATCATCCCTCCCTCCTATATATCTCCATCTCCCATCCACCCTATATCTATTATGCACCCATCCCTCCCTTCCACTTATATTTATTCCCCTCCCACTTATATTTCTCCTCCCTTCATCCCCCCTATATCTCTCTCCTACCCATCCCTCCATCCCATGATTACCTGTACACCTTTCTCTCCCTCCTTTGACTTCCCCCCATCTTTTAACTTAATCAATGTAAAGCCAATTTATCCTATGTCATATGCACTAAATCGCATATGTGATATATCACATATGCATTATATCGCATATGCGATATGATCATCATGTTTTACTTAGTGACCATTATGTGTAAACCATTCTATACATAACACATGTGTGATATAACATATATGTGTTAAAACAGACATGCGTTATATCACATATGCAATATGGGTTTTATAAAAAATGTTGGGTTGTGAGTGGTGGGCCATTTTTACTGTAGAAAAAGACAAATTTTATATGAACCTGTGCACAAAGAACTGTTCAACCTATCATTTTATCATTTAGTACACAAATCCATAGGTATTGTACAAGTTTGGGTGGATTTCAATGGGGAAGTACATAATAGAGGATGGAAATCAACGAGGAAGGTACTTACACTGAAAGAAGCTAAAAAAAAATAAGAGGGAAGAATCAAGAAATCGTCGACATTCAATTGATGAGAAAATACTTCACATTCCCTCTCAACAGGTGAAGCAAAAAAATTCAATAGAAAATACAATGTTGGATACTCCAGAGAAAGAGTCAAAGTGAAGGAATTTTATAGTGGACAATACCATACATTATCTAAGGACACACATTTCAGTATCAAGTTCAATGGATGGAACACCACACTTTGCATCAAATACTTGCACCTCAACATATCATGGAAAAGCACAGATACCTGACATAGAGGTTGAGGAGGATAATGCAATGTTAATGTAAGCTGGTTATGGGGAAGATGAAAATATTGGTCCATTATTAAGGAGACAATTTTGTGAAGATTTCAATCATTATGTTCCCAACAATGCAAATGTGGCTCCCCAACAACCATGCCAGGTGGTTCAATCTCCTAATCGAAGTTGTGAGGCTGTAGTGGATGTAAATGTCACTCCAACATGTCAAACGACAAAAACTCTCGCATCAACATGAAAGAGAACTCCTAAACGCATACAAGTAGATGATATTGAATTGACTTCCATGGAAGGTAAGGTTCCTAAATGAACTATCCTTTTCCATTGTTCTCAAATAATGAAATAATATTTTGATAAAAAATCTAAAGCTGGTAAATTCCAATCGTTTTTTGCTTTGATTAAATCTATGAGTATGGAAGCTGTTAGAAAAAATTTAGGCATAAAAACATTGAAGAATATTGAATCAAGCAATCACATTGTTAAATATCTTGTTGTTGCATTCACATCGATTGGTAAAAAAACTCGTTCATACAACTGTAATGTGGTTGGCTATGTATTGGCTGAATCAATTATAAGTAGATCCACAAGAAAACATCGTTTACTTAAATGCACATCACAAATTGTGCCTTTACATCCAAATACACTTAAAAAATATTCAGTAAGAAGAGACAACCTTGATGTAGAGGGACAAATGGAAACATTATGAGAATTTAGCGGTAGGTTTCCCAGTAAATACATGAAGTTAGTCGAAACAGTCAAGGGACTAGTGCACACTTTCTAGCACGATAACACTAGGCCTTCTTCCAACACAAAGGATGTGTTAAAAGGATGTAGGGGTTCTATGAATAATGAACCACATGTTAAACATTATCTTGACATGACACAAAATCAATTGTTCGAGATGTTTAAAATTTCCCATGTAGAGCTACGGATCGAGAAAAGATCATTTGAAAAATGCAAGCCTTCGTATGTTAGAATCAATACCATCCGGAACACTTGTTGTTGTAGGTACCACATAGAGTTTGATATATATTATCATACATTTACACATATACATTGTTTTTTGCATCCTAACCATGTGCATGAATGATTAAGTATAGTACCGCCAATGTCATCTAGAGATTTCATCCATAGCCTAATGTGTCCAAGGAAATATTGGAAGACATATTACTTAAAACAATGTGTACATGGTTCTTGCAACAATTGTGGTGGGCTATCATGATGGTCTTATTGCATCCATGAGAGTGAAGATCAACCAATCCGGAATACAATTGTCAAGAAGAAAAACTATCAGTATGAGACATATCAACTACATGATGGGAAAGAAAGTAGGATGATTAAATTGGTGATTTCACATGTGACATTGTACATGAATAATATTCATTTAAATGACTATATCATTTATGTTGTTTTATAACATTGTTTATTAACATATTAATATTCATGTAAATATTTTTACGTTGTTTTATGACATTTTTTATTTTTTTCCCACTGGGTGCAAGTATGTGAATTTATTTCAGCGTTCCATGGAAAGATCCAACAATACATTCAGCATGTCGAGACACCTTCCCCCTCGAAACAATACTATTAGTGGTTGACTTTGCAGAAATTTACACCCTACAACCACAAAATGAAATACAAAGTGAGTACTATCACTTAGAGCAGGTGAGCATAATGGTCCATATCAATTATCGACATGGGATAGATAGGAATGAAGATACATGTGTTATATTGAAAGAAAGTCACTTCTACATAAGTGACGACCAAACCGATGAAATCCATTATGTGTAACATTGCTTTAAATTGTTCTATGATCATGTGATAGGTATGGATATACCATTTTTTCATCATTTTATTTGGTTAGATGGTTGTGTTGGACAGTTCAAGAATGCACATGTATTTCAATGGTTATGTTTGTTGCAGATAAAATACAAGGTGCCACATATATGGAACTAATTTGAAACTTGTCATGGAAAAGGAGAGCACGATGGCACTGGTGCATACATAAAAACTGCACTTAAAAGGGAAGAGATTAATTTTATAGCTGCTCTACTTCAAGACACTGCATACATAGTGAAATGGTGTGCATTTGTTATGGGAAAAAATGAAACAAGGAAAAATCTAGTGTGGAGAATATTCCGGGAGGTGAAAAATGTGGAACGATCCAACACACATCGGTTGAGTACAGTGCATGGAAATCGACGGTTTCATTTAATTAGAATATCATACAACTTCTCCCTACAAATTTGGACAAGATTGAAGGCTTTCTTTTGTAGTTCCTATAGCATAGATGAATGGGATGATTTTGAGTATACAAATACAATTGATACATGGGATCGAGTGACACTAGGCACCGATTTGAAGGGGGTTAATGAAATAAACCATTTGGAAGATGATCAGACATATATTTCTATACACTATGATCACACATCGGATCTCATACAAGTAGGTACAAAAAAATATTTGTAGTACCTAAATCACTACAACCCTTTACATTTAAATAAATTTTATTTATGTTACATGCAAGACCGTTTTTTAATAAATGTATTGTTAAATCGACCTATTTCCTTTCACAGGTCATATATATGTAGTGGTTTCCTCCAAAAAAATTAATGGGGTTCTGACTATTGGTTGGCACGTTTCTTAGAGGGGAAACAAACCATTCTCGAGCCTGTTATAGATAATGAAAATATTGAATTCCCAACTGGCTCGATGGTTATAAAAGGGGAGTACTTAACACTAGTAGTACAACAGAAAAGGAAGGGTGGGTATATATATCATGATTATAGACCAGGAGCTATTTTATACCACTTCACCAACCTGGTAGTTGGTATAAACATCAAGTTGTGCACACTTTCGAACAAAAATAGATCACATGTACAATACTTGATACCTCCTTTAGAGCATGAGATATTGATGGAAACCATCGGTAGCAAAGATGATCTAGATGGCCTACTCAAGTGAGTGCATTGTCAGGTGTTATTATATTGTCTAGTGTGGCTAGATTGTAAGGTGTGTTATGTAAGCTTTAAAGTGTGTGTTGAAGCACAATTTCAATGAGTTATCCCTTATTTTATTCCCAAAGTACTAACCTATGATTGACGAAAACCATTCACAGAAATCCTACTATTCATAGGATACTGAACAGTATCAACATGATCATACACCCTCAGGTGAGTTATCTATAAATAATGTTTACAGATTTTCAATGGGTTCTCTTATTTTCTTATGAGAGTACCAATGTTTATTCTTTCATGTGCTTAGGATACAAACACAATCTATAGAACATTGGAGGAGGAAAGAACTACCAGTGTCTTCAAACACGAACAAATAGAATTCGAAAAATAACATATCTCAAGCTGTTGCAATTTAATTTTAATGATTTTTTTATATTAATGCACACTTAATTACATTAATTCACACTTAATTACATTAATGCACATTTAATTACATTGGTGGGTTAACTCTTGCAATTCTTGCATTGGTGGGTCATCTCTGCAAAAACCTCGACCGTGCAACTATTGGTAGTGTTCCCATATCGGCCTTGCCCATACACACTTGCAAGAGCCAACGGTATGCAATTACATTGCTCCGTTTGGTTTTTCGCTCCCACACCGAAAGTCACCAAGTGTCGCTAAAGCACATTTTGAGGTGACTTTCAACTCAACGTAAATAAAAAAATAGAGGTTGGATCGATGAAGTTTCAACTCTGTTGGTATCTTGGCATTCGACTACATCTAAGGGGCCCTCTCCACCATGTTTTCATGGTTCGGTGACTACATTGTGCATTGATTTCATAAACTAGAGGTTTTCTTGATTTCGTTGAATGGAAATCTTGCATTGGTGGGTCAAATCTGCAAAAAAATTGGCTGTGCAACTATTGGTAGTGTTCCCATATTGGCCTTTTCCATACACACTTGCAGGAGCCAATGCCATGCAATTATGTTGCTCCATTCGGGTTTTCGCTCCTGGACCGAAAGTCACCAACTGTCCTTGAACCACATTTTGAGGCGTCTTTCAACTCGACATAAATTGACAACCGGAGGCTGGATCGACAAACCATCGACTCCATTGGTCTCCTAGCATGCGATTACATCTACGGGGACCTCTCCACCATGTTTGCATGGCTTCGTGACTATATTGTGCATTGATTTCATAAACTAGGGTTTTGCTCAGTTTCCTTGAATGCAACTCTTGCATTGGTGGGTCAAATTTGCAAAACTCTAGAATGTGTGACTAATGGTAGTTTTCCCATATCGGCCTTTCCCATACACACTTGCAAGATCCAACGACATGCATTTATGCTGCTCCGTTTTGTTTTTCGCTCCTAGATAGAAAGTCACTAAGTGTCACTGAACCACATTTTGAGGTGACTTTCAACTCGACATAAATCAGAAATAGAGGTCAGGTCTATGCACCATTGATTTTGTTGGTTTCTTGGCATGCGATAACATCTATGGGCCCTCTCCACCGTGTTTGCATGGTCTGGTGACTACATTGTGCATCGATTTCATAAACTAGGGTTTTGCTTAGATTCCTTAAATTAAAACTATCACATGAAACATATATTGAAAATATGTTGAATAGGTTTATCATGAAGGATGCTAAGGAAGTAAGCACACCTTTATCAAACCATTTCAAATTATTTGCCAACTTAATGTTTGCGTGATCCTCCTTTTTCAATGTGGCAAGCTTCGTATTAGCCCCTCCTTGTTGGGTGAACAAATGAATTGTAGTGGATATGGCTAGCCCTTGGTCCACTAATACCAATATGGGAGATTATAATTATATTTATAATTTTAATATGAATGATGTACAAATGGAATTCTCAAACCAAATATCATGACTATTAGGTAACTTATTTCTCACCCATTACCTCACCACACTATTTATAAGAGAAATGGAATTTATAAAGAAACAAACTCATACATAAAGAATATATTCAACATAAATAACACAAGGATATGTCATGATTAGGTTTATAATCTCATTAAGGGATATTCATTTCTTTTTTATGTGGATATTTTGTAGTGTTACCTCAAACATCCTTCACATTGTTTCACATGTTCATGGGCTCATGTAGATCATCAATATAATGAAAATGAAAATACTATTTCATATTTTTGTGGTGTGTTTAATGCCATTATAGAAAAGAGAGGGTCAAATAGATGGTGGGAGAAAGTGCAAGGGATTTTTTCATTTAAGTGGTCAAGTTCCTTTAATATTCTTGTTTCCATCATGATCAAGGGCATTAGGATCCCTATATTTTTATTAAATTAAACACTAAATAATTAGTCCACACTATAAACAAACTCAACCATGTAGTGGGAATGGAGTGTAGTTCATGGAAGACTCAAGTGGAAGTGAAGTGCAATGAAAAAACCAAGGATCTAAGATAAACCTTTACTTGTAGTGACTTATAATCTCAATTCTCAAAACAAAATAGTAGAATATATCATGTTAGAATATCTACAAGAGAACGTAGGCCTTCAGGAAGGTATAAATATTTTCTTCAATACTTATACAATACTTATTACTTTCAAATTGAAGTTGAACCTACTACATTTGAAGAAGCATAGTGGATATAGACAAAAAAATGGATGGAAACTATGAGAGATGAGATGAAAGCTCTAATGGTGAAACACACATTAAGTATCATTTGAATTAAACACATAGTCAATTAAAGACATAGTTTAAGCATATCTAAAAGACATGATTAATATCATGTTCCTGTATCAAGTCAACCATATAGATAAATTTGAACCTTGCTTTATATTATATGTACATAAAATATTTTCAAAAAAGTCATGCCATGGTCATAATACAAAATAGTGGATCATATTGTACATCTATTTGTATATAAACAAAATGGTACATGTATGTATCCCCCCTATACATGAATTCTATTTATCCCCCCTTTCACAGCCACTGTTAGTGGCTTTTGAGAAGTCTATCTTTCTTTTTTGGCTGCTCAATGGTGTTCTCCAACACTAAAGAAGAGGATTGAATCTCATTTTTGGAGACTGCAGACAAACCAACCTTTGTAAGTTAGTTTACTAACCTATCAAAATAAATGCAAAGTTCTACGTACATTTGTTCAAATTCCAAGCCAATATAACATTTTTACATACTAACTGTGTGTAAGTGACGGTAGTCCACGTTGTAACTGCATGTACCATCGGTTTTAGTAGTAAATTCTTTGAGGTCTGACTTGCTACAAGTTCTCCCTTTCCTTTTTTCATGGCCATTTCTTCTTTTATTTCCGACACGATCATTTTCAATTTTGTGTACGTTTCCTCTTCCCTAAGGAATCTCTTTTCGATTTCTTCGAGTTTAAATTCAATAATTCTTCTCGACTTTTGGCTATACATGATTTCATTAAATGTTGGAAACGTATTGATTCTAGTTTGTGAAAATCTTGAAGAAGATTTTGATTTTTTTTTAATAATATTAATTATTATTATTATTATTATTTTTATGTACTATATATATAGTTTTCTTTTATAATTTTGAAAATATTATTATTATTATTATTATTATATATTTTTTGGTTTGGTAGGGATTACGTGGATGTGGGAGGACGAGCGTAGAGGAGGAGGACGAAATGGAAATGAGGGATGTTGTGGTTGGAGGACGCAGAGAAGTGAGGTGGAGAGGGTTGCGCGGGAGGTGGAGGGGGCGGTGCGCAGGGAATGGCATGAGGTGGAGAGATATCTGAATGGAAATGGGGCAGAAGAAGGTCCTACGATGGAGGGATGAGCGAGCAGGCAGAGGCGGTTTGATGTGGAGTGTGGGCGAGAAGGCAGAGGTAGGAACTTGGATGTGTTGGGAGGGGGCGGTGCGCAGGGAATGGCATGAGGTGGAGAGATATCTGAATGGAAATGGGGCAGAAGAAGGTCCTACGATGGAGGGATGAGCGAGCAGGCAGAGGCGGTTTGATGTGGAGTGTGGGCGAGAAGGCAGAGGTAGGAACTTGGATGTGTTGGGAGTAGAGATCCAAGTGAGATGGAGTGAGAGGGATGGAGTGAGAGGACGGACCATGTTAGCTTTCGGGATGCAGGAACAGATAGAGTAAAGTGGGGATGGTTGTGGTGATGCATGATATAGAGAAAGTGAAGGGAATGGCAGGGAGGAGTGTGGGAATTGTTCTGGTGGTTGCAACGTGAGGGATACATAGGATGGATGTACTTGAGAAGTGGAGCGTGTGAGAAGGGAGAAGGAAGAGGGCGTGTCATGACGAGGATGATGAAACATGAAGGAGTGTTGAGGAGCAGGTCACAGCGTGAAGGGAAGGAGGTCAGTGGAAGAGATGATTGTGTGGGATGTGTAGAATTGATATGGATGGGAGAGATGTGGTTGTAGCATGGGAAAATGGGGTTTAACATAAGAGGTAGACGATTTGAGTATGGAAGACGAGTGGAATCGTCGAGTTTGAGCGAGCCTGAAGCTTTCATACCTCTTCCAAGCTCAAAACCTTACATGTTGGAATCTGGGTTTAATAAATATATATTTGATAATTTAATGATGAAAAATACAAAGATAGTAGCCAATTATATATGGCTAATAAACATATCGGCTTGTCTTTTCATTTAATAGACATGTCGCACAATATAATTACCTAATTGATTTCTTAACCTAAATAGTAATAAATTAATGAGTAATATACATTAAGGTATATTACAAGGGACCTTGAGGTTTATTTTATTACTATAGTAGCGAATATGGTGAGAGTCTAGTGTTAAGATTGGTCCCTGGATTCGTCATTTGACTGAGGCTAAGTATAGACTCTTGTCAATCTTGCTTCGATTTTGTCGAACATGAAGTAGAGACAATTGGAAATCAAGCTCAGAAGTTGGGTCGCACTATTTTGGCAATTTTGTGCAACTTGGGTCACTCACAATGAAGGAATCTCATTGACTTGCGTTGCTCTTATAAAAGGGACATGGGCAACTTGATTTTAAAGTGCTTCCTTTAAGCTTGACTTTCATTTTTTGGTATTTTTTGATGATATCTCAAGGTCCAATGAGTGTAAATGAGGTGGAATAATGATGCGGGTGATGGGGTTGATGATATGTTAGGTAAGCATATTTTAACTATTTACACTAGGAATTCAAGTATAGTTGAATGTAGTCAACCCTACTAATAAGTAGTGAGAATATCAAGTGTATAATAATATTATAATGTTTGACAATGGTCGTTTTGGTAAACTATTATTAACCATGACCATGTCTATCATAATTAAATTTAATTAAATAACCTATACATCATCATAATTTTCAATAGTCAACCATAAATATCATAAATGAGAAGATCAATTATATAATAAATTTATAATATTTGACCATAGTAAATTATGATCAACTATTATTAAACACGACATGTGTATCATAATTAAATTTAATTAAATACCTATATATCATTATAATTGATATATAATTTTCAATGCCCAACCATAAACATCATAGTTATTATAATTATTAATATACCCTAAAACAAAACATAAGCAAATCATCTAAAAACCTTTTTATAATAATAATAAAACCCAAAAATAAAATATTAATCAAATAATCTCAATTATAGACCATAAAATTTGCAAGGCCTTACAAAGAGAATAAAATAAAATTTGCAAGGTCCTAAAAAGATGTCTTTGTATAAAATAAACTTTTGTTCCCTAAAATATGATATTGTTTCTAATAATATAATTAACTTGTTTTCAATTTCCATTTAAATTTTAACTTTTAACCAAGTTGTTGGCGATTTGCATTTAATTTTTAAGAATTTGGTTTATGGAGTTGAATTTGTTTATTTCTAATTATATAATTGGTTTATTTTAGTATTGTATTTTATATTTTATATGATCACAATTTTTGTATGATTGTGGTACTTATAGGAGATTTAAAAAATAAATATAATAAAATAAAAAGATGGCATCTCGCTTTCATATGACGCCATAAAAATATTCGAACTCCTTTAATTGTACTTGCAAAAGACCACGTGTAAGCTGGTGGGAGGTGGAACGTGGCCCAAGAAAGCCAACTCTACCGGTGCCACTTACAATTACACGCAGGCCACTTTCAACAAACTGCATGCTTTAGAATTGTGTCGGCCATTGGAGATGATAAATTTTTAGGTTTACATTATCCATTCTCATAGATGTATAGATTTGAAAAACCTACCAATATCTAAATGAAATGAGTGATTTTTTTTTTCGGGTTTAGAATTGTTGATAGAAAAATTGTTAAATGTGTAATTTGGGTTGTTGGAATTATAATTTTGCAACTAGAGGAAATTTGGGGTCTAAAATGGGTCTTATAAGAAAACGTGCCAAAATAAGTTTTTGTGAGTTGGAATTCAAGAACCAATAGAATTTCAATAAAAT